>RSEF01000027.1:24891-61544 GCA_003993805.1 Himantopus leucocephalus | reverse complement strand
CATTGCCTAAGCTAGCTTTGTGTCGTGGTTTTCCTTCCAGAAGATTAATAAACTCAGGTTTGGAGAAGGAACTCACCACCTTCTTTCTCCAGGTAGGGGAACTTGGCAAGTTAGGTAAATGCCTAACTGTAGCTTAGGTAGGCTCAGGTTTGAAAAATATTAACAGAGAACTCTATAGGGTATTTCTTCCCTTCATTTGGAATAAAATTATGAGTAAGAATATTGGTCCCTAATTATAAACAAGGAGGGAGATTTCCTGATAGCTGCTTGGATTTGGAGATATACAATGTAAAAACACTGAAGGAAATAAAAAAATTGGTTCTTTCCTTCTTTGAAAATTGTGAGGACATACTGACACCTAAGAAACTCTCTTGAGCATTTGAATCAGAAAACCCCAGTAAAATTTTTCACTACTTCAGTAACTAAATCTCAAGTAAATTTTCACCCAGAATCAAAGATTCTTCAGATATTTGATTTTCACAAAAGAAAAAAGAGCTAGGAAAAGTAAAACACTCTTAGAATACTGCCAAAACAATTTTTTTTCCCAATCAGAAGAGAGTGAAAGGAATTGTAAATACTTCACCTGAGCCTTAGATGTTATCTCAGCTTTTTCAGAAATTAAATCGCATTTTCTCTTTGGGATGGAGAGCAAACTGAATTGCATCTAGGTTTTGCATGAAGAATGGGAGACAGGTGTCACTGGTGCTTGGATTTTGTTTGCTCATTAAGTAATTAATTAAGTATGATCTCGTTCTGTGTTTAATTTACAAACTCTCGAGGGACAGGGGTCTTTATGCATTAACTTCTGGGAAGGATGCTGGGCTTGACCGGAACCAGTGACTGAGGTTTTGATGCACTGTGCCCCAATCTCCAGTTTTGTGAGAATGCATTTTTCCAATTATGTATGTCTTGTTTTACAGAGCTTCCAGCACGCTCAGCCAGCTTTTATCATGCAGAACTAGCTAGGTGTGCAAATTGGGAGGATGCATTTGGACACTCTCGACTAAACTACCCAAGTTTGGCTCCAACTGGTTTTGTTGTGTTTGGGGTTTTTTTCGGGTTGGGTTTTTTTTTTTGGTGGGTTTTGTTGTTGTCATTTTTCCATTTACTAGGCCAGTTCTAAAATTCTGTGATTGCATGGCCCGAACTCAGGTTCTGATATTTGATATTTCTGTAGTATTCTTTTCAGTCCTTCTCACTATAATCATACTATTCAGGTTCTTCTGCTACCTAGGGCAACTCAGGTTCTCTGTGGCTCTGGATAACAGAAAATTTACTTGTGCATTTGCAGAGCGCTTGTTTGTGTGTGTGTAGTTGTATAAATGTCACTGCTGAGTCTGAGCTGAACCTGAGTGTCAGGAATGATCAAAGAGGCAGAGGAATGTGGCTGAAGAAAGTGTTATTTCACTATATGTGCTGAAGAGGTGGACAATAATGTTGTTAGATGATTCCAAGAATAATCTTGCATTGCCACGTTCTCAAGTCTTAATCCAGCATATGTGCACAGCAGTGCACCATTTTGCAAAGCATAGTGTCACAGTGTAACACTGTGAATTATGGCAAACTTACGTTTGGAGCTGGAACCAAACTCACAGTTTCTCCAGGTATGTCTGAATTCTCACATGTCATTCCTCTTGGAAGTATTTCCTTCACCTTGCAAGTTATTTTGCCTGTTCCATCACTCCACAATATATTAGGAATAGAACTATAAATTTTCAGCTGGTATAAGAGCAAGTGATTTCCATGGCTGCATCTATATTTTCCCCTCCCTGTTCCTCATGATGAACCGTAGCAGAAGTTTTACATATGCAAGAGGATTTTTCCTAGAACATCAACAGGAAGTGGGATCCTACATCAAAAATCCTCATGTAGGGGGGAGAAGCAAAGGGAAATGATGAAGCCAGCATGGGCCAGCAAAATGCAGAGTGGTAAGACTAGTCTCATAAAGCTGTAGCAGGTAAAAAGGACTTTTCCAGTATGTGGATGCTAATACTTTAAGACAACAAAACTCCTAATTGTATGTGTATGCAAAGTATAAGTACATGTTGGGTCTTTGCTTTGGAGGTCCTCAATAAAGCTGTAGTGATAGAGGGTGGGTTTCTGTCACATTGTGAAGCATTATGTAAATACTGGAAGCTCAGGAAGCAAGCTTATCCTGGAGAATGATACCAAGTTTGTATTCACAGCCAGCTAGTTGAGTACCGGGAAATTACCTTGGCTTTCAACATCCATGTGAAGCTTGGAGCACATGAAGCTCTGAAACTGTTGGACAACAGTGTGACAAATCTTAAAAGCTACTAGGTATGGAATAGATAGATACCCAGACTGAGGGGAAAGGGGTCAAGAGGCAAAGTTCATAAGTGAATGACTTTTGCTGAAAGATGGAAAGGTGATCCTGACCACAAAATAATTTTCTCTGAACAAAAAAGCATGAAAAAATTTGGGCTTTGACAGATGCTGCTACAAGTGTCTGAAAAAAATTCCCCCAAAACTCCACACATCTCGTCTTGTCTGAAACTCTTTGGAAAAGGGAAAGAAATTAAGGAAGATCCTGAGCCACCAATATTTTTTGTAAATGTATCAATTTTTCCAACTTTCTTAGGAATACTTTTAGAAACATTTAATATATAAATGCTTTGGGTTTATTCTTGAGAAGTAATATTTCCATTTCTTAAAATGGTAGTGATTGTTAAGATAATTTCAAAATAATTTTATTCTGAAAGTTGAAACACACAGCAATTTGAAGAAACCATTCATTCTGAAAAACCTCTGGGGAAATTCCTCATATTTCAAATGACCTTCCTGACCCTGCTCAAAAGCATCCGAGAAAAATAAGAACCTCAAGTTTATCTGGAGCTATCAGCAAGCTAAACGAGCTATAAATCAAAGCTCTGCCTGAGTTCATTTACATGCTCCCAAATTTACCATTATGGTCATGTCTGTATGCAACTACTCCAGATCTCGCTGTGGTCACACTGTAGAACCTAAGAGCTTCCCAAATGCATACTGAAACCTCAGTGTTTAATGGCAGAATAAGCAATGGTCTCCCTGCCACAGATAAAATGCATACCAAAAAATGTGCTTTCTACTTAAAAGCTACATGGTAAATTTGCTCTGGAATCACTCTTGACTAATTCAGATGGCAAATCCAAGAGAAGGGGATGATGGAGTTTGTACTACATCATCGAATGCTAGGTCAGCTGTGAAGTAACAGTAAATAAACTAATTTTTGAGAGAGGAATCTGACTATTAGACTAAATAAACAAGGAATGAGATGGAACAGAACTTGTGATGCAGGTGGCTTTCTGGAAGCAATGGGATAAATATGATGGAGGGGAATATTAAGGAACAGGTGTTTGGGAGTTTGAAAGATGCAAAACACCACATGAAAAGAAAATCAGTTGAAAGAAAAGTCCTAGATAGACGGATCTGTCTGATCATAGAGATAAATAGGATTTATTTTGGTGGAGTATTTCACTGTTGAAAGTGCCATTCAATACCACTCTGGATATTGTAGAGGCCTGTGATATTGTGTGACTATGGAAGTAGTTACAAACTCACATTTGGATCTGGGACGAGACTTCTGGTTTCACCAGGTACATTTATTCTGCATTTTTTTTGCCTAATTTGCAAGATTGTTGTGGATAAACACCAGGATCTGGGAAACGGCAGCTGTCGAAGACATAGTAGCCTGAGGTCTCGCTTTAATCAGTGGAATTTATTCCACAGCTGCTGTCCAAGCAGTCTGCCTTGAGGCAGCTGCAGGCAGGCATATGCTTTCAGTGCTTTTCCATCAATTGCATTCCTGTGATAAGCTCAGACAAAGCCTGGTTTTGCTCTTCTGTCAAGTCAGTCATGTGGATTTGTTCTCTCTTAAGGGTTAATCCATGCCACTTCCGTTGGCCTCAAGCAAAGGCATGGATGATATAAATCAGATGAAAATTCATTGAAATACAAGAATGGCTATAATATTTATATTGCTGGACATGAGCTGGCAATGTGAGCTCGCAGTCCAGAAAGCTAACCGTATCCTGGGCTGCATCAAAAGAAATGTGGCCAGCAGGGTGAGAAGTGATTCTGACCCTCTACTCTGCTCTGGAGAGACCTCACCTGCAGTGCTGCATCCAGCTCTGGGGCCCTCAGCACAAGAAGGACATGGACCTGGTGGAGTGGGGCCAGAGGAGGGCCACAAAAATGATCAGAAGGATGGAACACATCGCCTATGAAGAAAGGCTGAGAGATTTAGCATTGTTTAGCCTGGAGAAGGGAGACCTTATTGCAGCCTTTCTATACTTAAAGGGGGCTTATAAGAAAGATGGGGACAAACTTTTTAGTAGGGCTTGTAGCAATTGGACAAGGGGTAATGGTTTTAAACTAAAAGACGGTGGATTCAGACTAGAAATAAGGAAAAAAAATTACCATGAGGGTGGTGAAACACTGGAACAGGTTGCCCAGAGAGGTCGTAGATGTCCCATCCCTGGAAACATTCAAGGCCAGGTAGACTGGACTCTGAGCAACCTGATCTAGTTGACGATGTCCCTGCTTATTGCACTGGCGTTGGACTAGATGTCCTTTAAAAGTCCCTTCCAACCCAAACCATTCTATGATTTAGAAAATATCCATTTATGGTGATTATCACCATTCTAGCTGGTCTTTGCTTGTAGGAGAATCCCACCAAAGAACAATATACTTATAACATTTTTAATATTAGTGTTGGAATGGGAATTGGACTGCCTTTTAGCTGGTTTGTCTGATGTAGAGATACTGTATTATCCACAAATATTGCAAGTGGATTCTGTTCATGACTGAGACTTGAATCCAGATTTGCCGAGCTGTTGCAGCTACAAGGCCATGCTTAATGCTTACTCCTGCTACCACATGTCTAAGTAAGTGAGAGTATATGAATCCTGAGGTAAGAGTTAGAAGGCTCAAACTGCCTTTGCAACTGCCTGTGAAGCTCTAAGATCTAGACAAGGTCACAATGTGCCACTCAAACCTGTAAGGAGATATCTGTAACCAAGGTTATAACCTTGGTTCTTGCAAGGGGTTCTTGCAAAGGTTTCCTGGATGGTGTGAGTTATGGGGGTGGAGAAGGATACAAGCTGACATTAGGAAAAGGAACCTTGCTGGTGATCAAGCCAGGTGAGTAGTTAAAATGGTGAAAAATTCAGGAGAGAACTTGGACTGAAAGGCAGTGGCCCTAACTATATGGCACAGTGAACATGAATTTTAGGTGATGTTACAGGTGGAAAACCACAGATTGTTCCTAGTATTGCCCCAAAAGGCATAATACACAAACTATAACCAGCGAGTGAATGAACATTGGATCTCCCTGTTTCTAAGCCTGATAATTTTCAAGTAGATTTCTTTGATACTTTGATGGTGACTTATGTCAATGTGTTTCATCCTTGCTCCCTTAAGTTATTCCCTGTTCTGGAATGTCTGTTGACCTGGTTGTCAGTATGCAGTGGGAAAACCTGTCTACATTTTTGTAGAGGATGACACCAGTGTGGCAATCAGGGATATGTGAAACTCACATTTGGAACTGGGACCCAACTTCTTGTTACCCCAAGTAAGTTTGAGCTTTCAGTTCCATATTAACACCAGGACTGGCAAATCATTTGTTCATGGGACTAGGGACTTTCATGGAAGCATGTTCCAATTTCTTTTTGGCTTCCCTTGACAAAAACCAGTTGGAATAGAGATGCTATCTTGGAATCCAAGGTGTGCTTGGCTACAGTGTGGCAGTGACCCACAGCAGGAAAGAACAGCTAGAGAAGATGTTCACACAGGTTTAATAGTCGCAGCATGGTGAAGTCACACATAGAGTGCTGCGAGCAGTTCACACATGGCTGAATGCTACATAAAAAGTTTACCACTTCTGTAGAGTTTCTGGCTATTAAAGTTTTCAGACTTGATTTTTGCATCTTTAAAATAATAGGTGGAGGTTACTCTGACTAATGGCTTAGAGACTGGATTTTCTAACTCTTAGCCTAAGAGAATATGTCATGATTTTTGGGGTTTAAAACCCAAAAGTAAAGTCCCCTTCTACAGGCTTGGGGAGGAGTGGCTGGAAAGCTGCTCAGCAGAGAGGGACCTGGGGGTGTTGATCAATAGCTGGCTGAACATGAGCCAGCAGTGTGCCCAGGTGGCCAAGAAGGCCAATGGCATCCTGGCCTGTATTAGGATTAGTGTAGCCAGTAGGACCAGGGAGGTGATTTTACCCCTGTACTCGGCACTGGTGAGGCCGCATCTTGAGTGCTGTGTTCAGTTTTGGGCCCCTCACCACAAGAAGGACATTGAGGCGGTGGAGTGCGTGCAAAGAGCAACGAAACTGGTGAGGGGTCTGAAGCACGTCTTACGGGGAGTGGCTGAGGGAATTGGGGTTGTTTAGTCTCAAGAAAAGGAGGCTCAGGGGAGACCTAATCGTTCTCTACAACTATCTGAAAGAAGGTTGCAGAGAGGTGGGAGTCATAGAATCATAGAGTCGACCTGTTCTGTCAAGTATCAGGTGATAGAACAAGAGGAAATGGCTTCAAGTTGCACCAAGGGAAGTTTAGATTGGATATTAGGAAGAATTTCTTTACTGAAAGGGTCATCAGGCATTGGAATGCATTACCCAGGGCAGTGGTGGAGTCCCCATCCCTGGAGGTATTTTAGGGTCGTGTATAGTGCTCAGGGACATGGTTTAGTGGTGAGCTTGTCAGTGTGAGGTTAGTGATTGGACTAGATGATCTTAGAGGTCTTTTCCAGTCTAGGAGATTCTGTGATTCTGTGATTTGTAAAAACTGATGTTACAGCATGAGCAGTCAGGAACTAGAAAAATTGCATTTGGAAGTGGAACCAAACTTGTTGTGATGCATGGTAACTCTCCTTTCCTCGGTAATATTTTAAAATGCTTTAGGAACCTGAAAAGATGGGATGAAATGTCAAATATCTTTGTGCGTCATCCTCTGGTAAACAGCTTTCCCACATATTTTGGATGAGGAGCCATTGGAATACGCAGCTGGTAGGCAGGAATTTATTGCAAATGTTTCTCGTTGAGTGGAAAACTGAAAGATACAGTAAATTTGTGTTTGGAAGAGGGACTAGATTTAAAGTCAACCCAGGTGAGTAAGATTTGGAGAAGGACATGCTATGAAGGCATGAAGGTGGGAGCAGTGTCCACTGGATAATGTTTCTGAATAGGTCTACCTTTATGGAGAATGAACATAAACTCTTGATGAAGAGTGGAGGGAGGAGCGAGGGCTGAAAGAAAATGAACCCAGGATTATTTCTCAACAGGGTGCTTGTGAAGATGGAGCAGAGAGACTGGGAATAGTGGAAATAAGACAGCACCAGCAATGTCTTAGGTTAATGATTTTGACATATGATTAACATTAACTTCTGAGTTCTGTCAGACAATAATAGTGATTTGCCTTAGACTGAGGGGAAAAGAAATCAGAGATACCTCTGGATTCATGTTTAAGTCTTAGTTTCACACTGCATTGTGAAGAAATTTCCCAGGTGACTTTGACTATAGTATTTGCAATGATTCAAACTGGGGTGCATGGGACACTGGAGCTAGGAGAGTTATTTTTGGAAATGGCACAAGGCTATGATCCCAAATAAGTTATCTAATGAAATGTGCCCATTAAATAGACTGATCAGGAAAGGATATCATTTTGGTGTGGAATAGACGTCTACATCTGAGGCAATTCCACAAGTGTAAGACCAAAAGTTCTTCTGACTTTTTGATATCAACACGATAATGATCTTCCACCTGTTTTTAGAAAGGGATTTTAATTTGATTCTTTTGCACAGTTTTTTTTCATTAAATGAGTGTGATTTTTTTTGGCTGGTGCAACATGAATAGTTAATCTCTAATTCAGAGAGTTTCTTTTTTTTTGAGTTGAAATTATTTGAATTGAGGATTGCACTAGATGACTTTTAAAGGTCCCTTCCAACCCAAACCATTCTATGATTCTACAAATTTTTTTCTAGAAACTAAAATCTCTGGCATATAAAATTGAAAACTTGTTCTGGCAATCAAAACCCACTCTGATTTTGGAAGAAAAAGCATGCAAATCGTTTTGTGAAAGTGGCAGAGGTTCTGAGGATGTTCATAAGCAGCCACTTCAAGTCTTTTTGTTTCCAGACAATTGTTACACAGATGGGTTAAGCCATCTCATTCACCTATGAGCTTTAAAGAGTGGATTGGATAAGCTCCTTCTGACCTCCAACAAACTTTCCTTAGCATTGTTGAAAGGAGCAGCAGAGGAGACCATAGTAAATCTCTCCCACAGTTTAGGTGATGCATGAATAAGTCTATACATGAACGCAAATAGCATGTTGCCTCCCAATATGAAATTTCACAAAACTTCATCTCAACTTTTCCTTAATGTGAACACATGCTGTAAGCCCAGGATTTATCCCGTTTTGGTACTAGAGAACTATTTAGTCCATTGAACACTTGATTTCTCCTCACATACTGGGTATCTTCCTCTATTAATTCAGTTTTAGTTTTGGTTCAGCTAGAAATCTTCCCCTGTAAAGGTTTGTGAGAAAGGTCTTGGATGGTTTTGGTAGTTTGACTTCCCCAAGTGTAATTACAGAGGCAATGACAAATACATTTTTGGGATGGAGACCAGAATTATGCCTGAACCCTGCAAGTGAAGCAGCATATTCGCATTTGCAAATACTGAATCTCTGCACGGAGTCTTTGTACTTTGGATGACTTGGCTGATGCTGGACTAGGACCTGGTTTCTTTTATCTGAGTGCCACCAGACATGAGTACTGGAAGTCTAAAGAAGGGCTTGGGTACTAAATGTGGACATGTAGTCTTGCTGTAGACATCCTAGCATCCATGCAGGGCTGGTGGACTTCACAAAGGACCTCTGGTAGACCATTTGGAACCTCCAGTGGAGGACAGCCAGCAAACACCACTAAAGTGCTTGTTAAGTCACTGGAGTTGCTCTTCTGGGGTCAAGATTAGCCTGTATGTGTGTGATGGGGTATATATTACATCTGAGTTGGGCAATAGCTCCAGGTTGACTCTAGCTGTGGAATATCATGTCTCAGGCTGAGGAATGGTAAGAGGATCAAAGACCTCTATCACACCAATTCCAGTCTGACCAGGGATTCAGACAGTTTGCTTTGGAGGGAATGGACATTGAGATAAATCTCTGTGTAACATTAACTGTGTGTTAAACCAGTTCAGGGTTTCTACTGCAGCTTTTTTGGAAAAAAAAGCATACTCAGTCTGATGTTGGAACAGACTTCTACTGCCCTCTCCCTGAAAAAAGACTCTGGAACTGGCTTTCTCTGTAAACTGGTCAGGAATAGCATTCCAACAGCTCCTGTTCTTCCACCTGGAAGGTATCCTTCAGTAAAGATCAAATTAGGCAGGGTGGACAACTCAGAGTATCATGATTTACTTCTCAATCTGTCCTGCAAATATAGGTCATAAATATCAATACAGCATCTCCAACACATCCACCAACTCATTAAGACAGAAAAACAGGAAACATAGGTCACAGTGCTGTGGTTATAATAGCTGATATTTACCAAGACTGCTATCTGCAAACTTTCATAACGGTGTGGAAATATGCAAAGGAACTTACCGGAAAAAGACTCTAGTACCAGAACAAAGCCAGCAGCCTCTCTGAGCAAGAATGAGAAATTAGTGTTTTGCAAAACAAGTGCTGCTGAAGCTGCCTGCAAAAAACAGACCTTATTTTTTTATCTGATCAAAATAAAAGCATTGCACAGATTAAAGGGGGGAAAAACATCCTAATTTGGAGAGGTGGATATGTAGTTCTTCAGAAAGCACAGCACTCACTATGAGAGAGAAGAGCAACAGTTTGATCAATTCCTCCTCTTCTCTTTCATATCCATGTACTCCATGACAATGATGTACCCTGTTCATCTGTATTTTGTACAGGGATCTACCATTAAGCTATTTATCTGCCTCTGTCTCCCTCTCCCTAAAAATGATCACTGGAAACTATTTCCAAAACAATAACAGGCAGTATGGGAGGAGGGGAGTGGGATTGGGAGAGTCAGAACATACCTTAGGCCATATTCTGCGCAGTTAGGAAAAAGATAGTCTCATCAGGTTTTTCAAAGGCGGGGCTAGAGAATGAATCATTAGACTTTGTGGAATAGTTTTTTTCTGAGATCATACTAATAAAGAAGTATGGCTATTTGTCTAAGGTGATGACAACTGGCAACTGAACAGATGAAAAGCATTTATCTCAGTGACAGAATTAGGGTCTGCACTTGCATAAGATTTTGAGATAGTTTCTAAAAGCCAAGATTCAATCCAAAATTCCCCTATGGGAAGAAATTAAAACTTCTTCATCAAGGAGCTTAGCTGTCTAATATTTCTACAGTATTTATCAGTGAGGTGTGTAAACAGGGATGAAGCAAATATTAATCTAAACCCTCAACCCTACATGATAACCTTTTGTCAGTTTATAAGTGTGAACTGAAGCTCCAGCTCAAACCTGTGATTGTGAAGTTCAACGGAAAATGCAGCCAGAGGGTTGCTGAGAGCACCAAATCTGCATCTTGGCTACAGTATATCTTTAATGATATTTCGTCTGTTCACCATTAGAATACTGCAATGCCCATAACATTTCACTATTATGCATGAACAAAGGTTTAGGAAAGCACCTACTCAAAGAATCAGACTTCAAGAGCTGGAAAAGATGAAATGTATGCTTAGAGTACAAGTTTACACAGCTAAATGTGCAAAAAAACAGTTTAACCACAGGTAGTGTTTTGATATGTGTGGAAAATCCTAGTCTAACTGACTTGCTAGCTGAATTTGGAGCAAGAAACAGAAATAAACCCCAGGTATCTTATAAGTGCAGCCTTTAGTTCCCCAAACTCCTCTTCTGCAGGGCAAAATTAAGTAAAAAAAATCTTGCACTGCACTGTCAGGGGGTGGAACATAATGAAACATTTGTTTGTTTCATCTTACTTTCCCTAATGCAGCCATGTGTTCCTACTTTGCGGTGGCTTTCCTAGCTTTCTCCTATAGGGACACAAGTAGCTGGGGGTAAATGTGGACACCCTTAAGACTTGGCTGTTTATCCACCATCCCTCGGGACAGGTGGAGGAAGTGGGATTTTGAATGTCAGTGGTGGATTTGAGTACAGTTTTGCAGGAAAGGTAGAATGTCCCTGGGCTGCTCAGTTCTCTCCAGACACATTACATCTCATAGCAGTGAAGCAAGAAGAGAGTGCTCTCTCCTCCTATTATATGCATTCCTGAATGCATCCAGGCCAAGATCCAAAAGGAAGCCCAGGGTGCAGAGTGGAGTTACATGAGATGTTACAGAGAGGAACGACTAGCTTAGATATGGACATCTAGGCTGTGTTTGCCCACATGAGTATCATTTGAGATGCTCTAGGGATCCTGCTTGACCACTCTGTGTCTCCCACACAACGTAAGTCAACATAAATCTCATGTAGCTCCTGCATCATCTGCTGTGGATGCCTTGGTTTTCTAAAGGTGCATTGCGCAAGATCCCTATGATCAGGCAACTTCCCACTGGAATCATGGAAAAAGCTCCATACCTAAGTCTCTGTATGTTAAGATTGAAGGAACTATGACTGTGTACCCTCATCTAATGTCTCTTCTCTTCTCCATTTTCAGATATTACTCCATCTCCTTCAGCCTACAGGTTGATCTCTAAAGATAACAAGGATTTGGAAATGTGCCTTATCACAGATTACTCCCCTGAAAAGCTTACTCTTACCTCAACTGATAAGCAGACAAATGCTATTGTGGAGGTGGCAACATCCGAGAATAAACAAGAAGCGAGCTACCTGTCAACCTACTGGACCAAGAAAGATGAAATGCAGTGTGGTGCAAATCACGAGGGCTTTGGAGAACTGGAGGGCGAGGATCCTGAAAGTGGTAAGGGCATTTTTGGATGTGTGTACAGGGCTACATCTACTCTGGTCTCTGTGCTACAAGTATGAGCAGGACTTGTTCACATCTCCCAACCCTGCAAAAAATGCTGAATGGCACTCCCACTCTCTAAAATAATATTGCCTTGTTTCCTCTGTTTTCTTTTGTCTTTCTCCTTGGTGGAAACAAGATTAAGGGTCAGTACACTGGTACAGTCACAGCAGAGAGATCTTAAAATCACACTGTGGGGGATATAAAGCTTGAAATTCCTTTGTCTGATGGGACACTAAAGTTTAATTAGGTCACTTTTTATGCTTGCCCTGAAAACAGCAAAAATGAGTGTTTATGGGAGGGTTTAGTGGCCAGAAACTCTAATCCAGCCCTTCTAAGTAGAGATATTTTTATGAACTTCTGAAGAAGTATATTTCTGTTATTAATAAAATTTATTGTTACTATCTCAGGTGCCAGTGCTGTCTGTGTTACAGGGGTATCTCTGCACTTCAGGACAGGTACGTGCACAACATTTTAGGAGTAAAGCTTGGCCTGATTAAAGGAAATGTCTTCCCAAGTTCTTGCCAATGTTACCTGTTTGCAGAATTCCTGTTGGAGCAAAAAGCTCTGACTGGAAATTTCCAAAAGGGCCACACAGGATTTTAACCCAATGCCTTCCAGCCTTGATGCTTATGTAGTCTTCCAGATCTGAGCTGGTAATTTAGTGTGACCAGTGTTGCCAGTGCCCACGTGCTCTTGCTAGGACTAGCCAAACAACTGCTCCCCATCACATAATGATTTACGGTACTGATATGAATCAGCCTTACTGGATGTCTGTCTGCATTTCAGACTTCAAAAGAGTTGTTTTTATTTTTGGGTGCACAAACACCAAATGAACCAAAAGATAAGCAGGTGGTTTCAGCAGTGAGTGCTCAGCAGCAGGGTTGCATCTCAGCAAGCTTTACTTCAGCTCCTGGATGTAGGAGTACACTACCCAGTGCTGGAGCCTAAGCAGTTGCTGTTCCTGCTAGTTCAAAGGAGCTGAGCGTGCCTCTGCACTTGCCCTGTTTGCAGAAAAGCTGTACATTTTCAAACATGCAGCCTTGCTGAAAAGAAACCAGTTAGCCAAAATGTTTCCAAAACACCATTTCTGAAACATGCGCATCAGTAAACTTGGCTGATTTGATCAGTCATTTCAGAGAGAGGTTTTCAAAAATAAACATAAAGTGACTTTTTGATGACAGCTCCCTGCTTCCACAATATAGATCAATGTCTTTTCAAATGCAGATGGCTTTTAGCTTAAGATTAATAGAAAATCCAAATAAACTTTGTGTTCTTTGAATAAAATTTAACTTGTTTTACCCGTGGCCATCTTAAAAAATTTTAGGGAGAGGAAGGCAGGACACCTCCAGCATCCTGGGTTCATAATACACTGTATTTAAAAAACAGCTAGATGGTTGGCAGACTTGCATATTGGATAATTAAGTGATTATTGAATGAAAACCCGGCCCTTGAAACAGGAACTGGAAGAAATGAAAGTCTCTCAGTGAGAAAGCCCTGCTCACTGTCTCATTAGCTGTCCTACTAGCTGACACAATCACACGAAGTGGAACAGCTTCATTAAGAAGCACTTTTAAGTCTGTCTGGAAGCAAGGATGTCTCAGCGCTCTTGTGACTTTCATTCTCTGTTACTTTTACAGATGGAAACCTGAACATGCTGTCTTTATCACAGCTGGGCCTGAAAATAATTTTAATGAAAGGAATAATTTTTAATGTGCTGATGACGATGCTTATGTGGAAAAAAAAGTGAGTATGCATGGGGTGGTAAGGCCTCTGACAGAAAACATCTGGATAAGTTCATTAGCTATGCACGTTTCTTCTCTCTTTAATAACTGTTTATGCAATCTAGCCATACACTTTTTGTCTACCAACAGTAAAATCCCTCCAATCCTTTGGCCAAATCACTGTTTTCACCCACCCCTCAAGTCTATTTACTTTTCCTTATCCACATGCAAATTTAACTTTTTTCATCTTTCTAGACATCTCTCCCTTCTATTTCTACATCCATTCCTTCCCTTGTCTGCATCCATCCATCAGACTCATCCCCTGACCAGTCTCCAGCTGGGAAATTTGATGCTTATTCACTTTAAGACCTCAGACCTAATATATCAGTTTTGGCCCCGTGTCTCTTTCTCCTCTTTCTATTGCCTAGACACTTCAGGTCTGCAATTACGTAGCTGTGACTGTATCCCAAATAATGATTTAACATACTTTTATTCTTGTTGCAGAAATGAAAGTAACCAGATGGTGCAGTCCTGAAGTACCAACAAAGCCTGCTGGGGAATCGTTACCAGAGCATCGTGTGCAAGAGGGAACACAGGCATTCCTGTTCTGGATATCATGCCAGCCAAGTCTAAGTTGCTTTATTTGCATTGTTATTAAGCTACGAAAAAATAAGCTTAAATTTTTCAGCATCCTGCTCCCCGGATGCCTGATTCATTTAGCATGACAAAGCCTCTTTTTGCATGAAGCATAGTTTGCTATAACTATAAATTGCCAAACATCACTATTACTTGCGTTAAAACGACAAAAAAATTCTGCTTGGGGCAGTGTTGTTTGTTGAAAACTGCAAGCTAAATATCACTTGAATGTGAATTTTTCATATTTTGGTAGCTTTCAGGTATGCATGTCTTAGAGCGAACCCCCACAGACACCATTTCAGTTGCAAATGAAACACTGAAAAGCAAAGGGAGACTCATTTAGGGTGCTATGCACCATGTCCTGCTATCTTTTGTTAGATCAGAGCAAGGTATCTTTTTTTTTTCCCTTAAAGATATGCTGATAGGTCTCCCAGAAGTCCTGAATTCAGTGAAATTCTCACTTCATTATCACAGAACAAAAGGATGTTTTAAAGTATTTTTTAAAGTCTATCTGGCCTTAACATTTTCTGAATTTAAACCAGCTTAAGATTTGGCTTTGAGTTTAGTGAAAACACAAACTACATTTGTTCTTTTTGTTTCGTTCTAACAGCCTTAGATTTCCCGATTTCTTTTTATAATCATTGCATAAAACTATACTGAAATATTTACCTGTCCACGCATGCACTTCTTGGAACCAGTGCTTGCATGTGAAATTTGCCTGCTGCTAAGTCTTAAATTGTACTGGCAACCACACGGATGTCTTGGCATTTCATTAGGCCTTTGGCTGCTATTAAACAATTCTTATAAAAAATAAGAAACTTGTTTGTCTTTTGTATCTATGGGAAGTCCGTTTCCAAGACACTTTTGCTGTGTCTGGGTGAGAACAGCATGGCTGGCTTGGAGGGAGGTGAATGGAGGAGAGCACCTCTCCTCCAAAAGTAGACTCTGGGCTATGTGAAGACAACGGTAAAATACAGCTTGCCCACAGTGAGAGGACTAGTAAGCCATCCAGGTTCTTGACGGCAGTGTGCTACTGCTGCTATGGTGAACACAGGAGCCTGAAATGTCCTGTCTCTAAATGTCCCCCACTCCCAAGCGTCACTGGAGAACAAGGTACCTGCTTTGCATTACTGACACGAACCGACCAGCTTGTGTCGCCAGGCTCACTCTGTCACTGGCAAGACTGGAAAAGAAATTTTCTCCTTTTGTAACATCAATTTCTCCATCTTCTTCTGAAGCACCAGATTCCTCTGGAGAGAGAAATGAGAAGGGTGCAGTGAAAGAAACAAACCCTCTCTTCAAAGCTTGAACCTTGCTTGTACCTCACACCAGTGCCCAAACGGCGTGGCAGGGAAAGCCTTGTCGGACCGGTGGGGGTCATTCCCCCTCATGGGATATTTCTCAGCCCTGCTAGATTCACAGCCATTGCAAGGAGCTCTGATTTTGGAAAGATTCATGCTTCAAATGTTTTTAGCCAAAAGCCCTGGTGCTTCACGTGGGAGAGGGTCCCCGTGTGAAGGCTGTGCCAGCATTCCTGCCACAGGATGTGACTCCACAGTGCTGAGCAGCAACACAACAAAGTCTCCCTGGTCTCCTGCCATGGTGCTGCCACCTGACCATTTAGTAGGTGGCCTGTCACAGGGTGACAGAGAGTTACTGACCCCTCCTGCCAATGAACAACTTCAAACTTTCCAGGTCTATTGCCCTGATTATTATTTTATAGTATGGATGTTCAGGGACTCATTCTCTTGTCTCTCTCTTGACACAGCAGTCACTCTCATTCCTTTCCATCTTTAGAAAGCCCATAGCTCTTTCAATTCTAGATTCCAGGCAGCTTGAGGCTTACATTTCGCTCACGATGAGGTCTGCTGCCTCACAGGGAAACAGCTTGATGAAGCTGCCTAAACCATATTTGAACTACAAAGCAAGTCATTGCATTTCATGGCTTTCCAACTGATTAACCTCATTCCAGAAATCTTCATGGACTTGGAATAAAAGTTTCCATGCTTATTTACCTTTAGCATCCCTTTTTAAAATTAATATCCATCTTAAATTTTTTGTGTTGCACTTCAAACCCACTCCTAGCTGTATGGTCAAGGAGGGAGGACAGTGTGCTGCCTTTGTTTCCACATCTCAGTCTTTTCTCTTCCAGGTTAAATGACCCCAGTGATAAGATTTGCCGAGTGAGAGGATGAGTGTACAGATATAGTTACATATTTCTACTATATTTCTACTACTCTTAGCATGTGACCTGCAAAACACTGAATTTGTAGGTCTAGTTCAAAGATATTTGCAGGTATTACGCTTTCAATCTCCCACCACCGCAATGTGCACCCCTCATCATCACTTTGCGCTTTCTTGTTTATTTCGAGAAAGAAAAACCGCAGTGCAAAGCAAAGGCAGGAAATAACATGGTAGGACAGGATGTGGAAGGGGTCTCATGGCCCAGGTGGGGCAGGAAGAGGACGCACCGCCAGTTCCATGACGCCACAATCGAGATCTGGGTCACCTTTTGATGCTCCTCTATACCCTACCACAGAAACCGCTTCCTCTGGAAAGTGGAGCGCAAAACAGGGGGTGAGGGGAGCAGGGCTGGTGTGGCACGTGGCAGGGAGGGGGAGAAGCTTGTGGAAAAGAACAGCAGACGTTAGACCACAAGCCAAAGTTGAATCAGGTTAAGGCAGCCTCCCTTCCTGCCCCCTCACCGCAGCCTGCTCTTGGGTCTGGGGGGGGAGTTGTTTTGGGTACAGCAGGAAAGATTGAGCTATGTATAGCGTAGGCAGGGGAAAGGAGGGGAGAAAATACATTATAAAGTGTGGTGGGTGGCTGGGAGAGGTCTTAGAAGTGTGTAAGATTTCTGAATTTGCTGATAGGCCTCGGCACCCTGTTATACAGGCGGTGAATCCATACAGAAAAATCCTTTCACTTCTCCTGACCCAAAAGAGAAGGGAGGAAGATGGGGCAGGCCAGCGAGTCCTCTCACATTGGCAGGGAAAAAGATGTTGCCATGGTCCATCTCTAGCACCCTCTCCCCTATGCCAGCTCCTGCCTCGAAATACCTACCTATGGGTAGAAGATGAATTTGCATTGTTTCTAGGAGAAAGCACCCTGACCAACATTTGCCATCTCTCATTAAATGTGGCCCTGTACACAAAACAGCCTCTCTTCTTGCCCTCTTCTACACTGTGAATACAGACCCAAGCATGGTCTTTGTAAGGAGCAGAGCTTGGAGATACCTACGGACTTGTTGAAGTTTATTCAAATGTGGGAGTAGCTCTAACAGGACCTGGATTCTAGTGCTGAGTTTATGGCAACTAGAGGCACTGCAAGCTGGTAAAAATCAGGAAAAAAAAAAAAAAGAAACCCCACGGTTTTTCTTTTTCCGCAGGCTCCCGTGCAGTTCTTAGAAGTGGCCACAGGAGGGTTCCAGCCTGGAGCGCTCCGTAAAGCCAAACCATGGGCAGACCGAGTCACACAAGCCCACAGGGAGGCACTCACAGCTTGCAAACGGCAGCAGCTGCAGTGACAAAGGGGAGACCCTGAGCTATGCCTCGTTCTGTGAACATGCTGGGGCTCTGTCTGCCACGGGCCTGCCTCAGAGAAGGTCCTTCTTATGGGGAAGAAGAGCTCAGTGGCTCATTTACAATCCCCACATGCTGTCCAGTCCCCTGCCTGCTCCTCAGCAAGACAAAGCTGGTGCTACTGTAGACAAAGCCAGCTTAATGCCTGGGACTGGAGGTGTCAGAGCTGGCATGAATTCTCAGTTCCTAGCACAGACCCAGACAGCATCCTCTGAGACAGTGAAGACCCTGCTCCCTCATACCTTACTCTTCAGACCCTAGGTTAGGCAAGAGCTTTAGGAGCCCCAGGTTTCACACTTCTATGGGTTTAATGCCTGAAGCACAGCTCCAAATGTTAAAAGGAAAAAGGTGGTAAACAGGAGCCATAATCCAATGCTGAGGGGTTGAAGCTATCAGACCCCATGTTTTGTCTCCTTAGTGCCAGCAGACAAGCATTTCTTTGTCACACAGCTTCAACGCACATTTTAGCTATCCAGTGTCTCAGCTGCATAGCAAACCAGACAAGCGTGAAGCAGCATCAGCACATGGACAGGGCCTCATGCACGAAGGTAACCCAGGCAAATTCTGCAGCCGAAGGTGTGGAGGGACTAGCTGGGGTTAACGTCTGGTTCTGTGCCCATAATCTGACCAACACAGGGCTCTGGTGTTGACATCAGGACAAAGAAGCATTTGACCTCAACGCAGGAGTTAGCTTGGGCTTGAGGAGACAACGGCCAAGGGCCAAAGCCATTGAGTTTAAGCATTTCATAATGGTTGGACTTGATGATCTTAAAGGTCCCTTGCAACCTTAACAATTCTATGATTCTATGATAATGCTTTAGAGGGGGAAGGATTTTCAATGCGGTTAAGTCTGAGGGGTGACCTTCTCCATGGACTCAGAACAGCTCAAGTGCAGCTCTGTCTGAGACGCTGATGCAGCTTGGCAACCCCGTCCAACATCCTTGGATTTATCAGCACATCAGGGTGAAGAAAAGCTAACGCTGTGGTAGGGTGGCTGTATCACTACCAGGCCTTAGTGAGCCCACCTGGAACATCCAGCTGTGCCCCACGTGCCTTTGAGGGATACGGGAGGACGTGCGGGAAGACAGCTATACACCTAGCATTGTGCTGGAGGAGCCCCTCTCCTTCCTTCCGTTCATGACCGCTAACCACAGCCTAACCCAAATTTTCCACAGCTTTGAAGCCTGAGGGCACATTGGCAATATACCTCCCATAAGACAGAGGGGCAGGAAACAGGGAGATGAAAAGGGTGGATGACAATTAAGTTTCCATGATGACTTTCCTGCTTCCCTCTGAGACTGGGGCACAGAGAAAAAGCCTGCTGGGTAGAAAGGGAGGGAGGGGGGTAAAACCAGGGAGTCATGCCTGACAGGGAACCTGGGTGTCAGAAGAACGTCTGTATTTGCCACTAATAGGGAAAAGACTGCAGTGTTAAAAAGGATTTTATTGACAGAAAGGATTACAGTAACTGTAGTGAGGCAGTAGCCCCCTCCATAGCACAGTAGACCCCTCCATAGGACCGTCTGTGGGGAAAAATCTTGAGCCCTGCTTCCCTTCCTCCATCAAGGAAGTGGGTAAGAGTCTGCTGGGGAACAGCACTTCCCAATGCCAGGCTGTGGCATCAGGGCTCAAGAGCAATTCAAGACCTGGAAGGAGAGAAAGGCAACATTGAGCCATGTTTCTGCAAAGGAAGAGGAAATACCCCACAAGCTCCAATGACCTTGTAGCCCCTTGCAGCAGTAACAACAGTGCACATCCTCCACTTTCCAGCACCAAGCTATCCCTGTCACAAACTCCCTCATCTGCTGAGAAACTCAAGGCTTGGACACCAGCCATACCATGGCCTCCAAATAAGAGAAGCCTCACAAACAGACCCCAAGAGTTTCAGCTCCCAAAGCCCCTCTTGCAAAGAAGACTGGGGTATTTCTCTCGTAAGAGAGAAATGTGAGTAGTTTTCTGTAACACTCCTAGTTAAACTGTCTTTTAAATGACAAAAGCCAAAAAATACATGCATAAAACCAGACAGTTGTAAATCTTAACCCTGTATCAATCTAGAGGACAACAACTTAACTGTACTTGGCCAAGATGAAGCTGGGAGCTAGGAATCCCGGATTCACTAGTTCACTAGTTGCTAGTTCTCTACCAACTCTACAAAAGTACTGAAGTCATGTGAGTTGTGGTTGTCCCTTTTGTGACTCCACGGATCAGTACCTCACAGTCTCTTCTAGAAGCTCATCCAACAAAATTGATGACCACAAGATGGAGGATGGTATTGGCAAAGAGGAAATCAGCAAAAGCCCGCTCCGGTGAAATGCCTTGGAACTCGCCTTTGTTCTGGGGGTTGATCTGGATCCGGAGGCAAACTGCATGGCAGAGAAAGAATGAGACATTAGGGATCACAAAAGGAAGTCATGGTGGGAAGCACAGTCTCCCTGGGGCAGTCCACCCCAGCCTGGGTCACTGTTCCACCAGGGTACCACAGGAAAAGGTAATTTCATTTTTGTTGTAAGAAGAGCAAGACACTGGCAGGGAATTTGCACAGGGCTTTTATGTAATCAGCTCTCCCATAACACTACACTATCGGTGTGGCCAAGTGAGGCCTGAGGGGAACAGGCTTATAATAGCATGGGACTCACAGAAATGGGGATATTTCTACATCCTGCATTGGATGTGCTGGAGAGAGCTGCACAGAAAAAGGGTGGTTTTGGGTAGTATTACAGGAGAGCAACACCCTGAAGCAGTAGGGTAGAGTTTGGGTTTCACCATGGGACGGTTGCTAAAGACAGACTTCAACACAAGATGGTAAAAAGGACAGCTCCTTGACTGCCAGGGATAAGCAAGGGCACCCTCCCTGGGGCTGATAAGAAGCTAGGATCTATCCTGCATATGGACAGGACACCCGTGGGGTCACAGCCCCTGTGGGAGCATCCTGCAGGGCAGCAGGCTGGGCCAGCTGGGGCAAGAGCTGGGGTGTTCTGGGAGCAGAACCGGGTGTTATGGGGGATGGCAGGGGGTGTTGAAGGTTGTCGTGGGGACTCCCTGGCTGCAAGGGTAGGTTTGAGGGCTGCTGTGGGTGACTCCCTTGGGCTGCCGGGGAACGCCTGTGGCTGCTAAGAGAATCCTGCGGTTACTACACGAGATCCAGGTATTCCTCGGGCACCTCTCTGAGGGCCGGGGGCCTCTNGTGTGTGTGGGGTGTGGGGGTGTTTGGTTGGGGTTTGCTACAGAGAGAGTGCGGTTGCGAAGGGGGGTCGGGCGTGACGGGGCACTGACCGCCAAGGATGAAGCTGCCGACGGCGGAGATGAAGCCGCTGAGGAAGGAGTTGAAGGGGAAGGTGCCGACGCCGAGGCAGTAGCCGAACTGGAGCGCCCCGGTGAGCAGCACGTAGAGAAGGTAGGCGTCCAGCACCTTGAGGCGGCTCGGCGTGCCGCTGCCGTACTCCGCCAGGAAGCGCCGCACCACTGAGCCCACCGAGCCCGCCGTCCCCGCACCGGAGCCCGCCGCGCCCGACATGGTCCCGCCGGCCAGGCTGAGGTGGCCGGAAGCAGCCCGAGCAAGCGCTTCCGGGGCACGGCAGGACAGCGCAGGCGTACGCCCACCTCGCCGCCAGGTCAGAAAGTGCTGCGCAGGCGCGGTCCTCTTGCCCGCGAAAGGGCGGAACTTGGAGGCGCCGCCGGCCGTTGTACGCATGCGCGTCTTACGTAACGGAGTGGGAGAGCCGGCCCGCCTTCTCAGCTAGCGCATGCGCCGCAGGTTTTATAGAGTCCGCGCCCCTGATGGTGTTCAAGAGCCAATGAGAGCTAAGCGGCGGCTGTTGCTAGGCGGATTAGAGAACGGCTCCTTCCAAGAGCCAATGAGAGCCAAGCAGCCTCTGTTGCTAGGCTGATTAGAGAACTGCTCCCTGGGGCCGCGCGGCCTCCCCTCAGTAGCCGTTAGTACCGGGGGTGGGGCCCAGTCTGCCCGAAAACGGCCTGTTTTGGGAAAACCAATGCTGCTGGGAATGGCGGGAGATGTAGGGAGATGCTCTGACACGAGGTGCCTCCGCTGAGCGGGAGGGGGCGGCTCAGGGTGCCGGTGTGTTTGCTGTTGTACAGGCTGAGTTCTTCCTTGGGGGCGGGGGAAGCCTGACTTGTGGCCGCCTCCTCAGAGCTGGGGAGAGGCAAACCGTTGTCTTCCTTGCTTTTGATTAAAAACTCTCTTGACAGCCTGAAGTGAAGGCAAAATGAGTCTGCTGATTCTAACTTTTTTTTGGGGGGGAGCGGAACACTTTTCAAGAGACCAGAAGCAGAGCTTTTCCACCCAAATCTTCCTTGTGTTTAACTCATTCCAGCCTTCCTGTCTCTCCCCACCCAGGGATGCTCTTGATGAGCACAGCTGGTGCTCCCAAACAGGCTCTGGAATGAAGATGCGGCATTTTCCTGCCCCCTGCCCTGTGACAGAAGTGATATTTGTGTGTCACTTGAACTGTATCATGGCACCAGTCCTGTAGCCTGAATCTTTGGAGACCTTGTCCCTTCTAACTCGCGTACTTGCTCCCCATGGATGTCTTCTCCTTACCTGCGCTTGGGATAGGGATAGAAATACCCCCAAGAGACAACGTGTGGTTATGTGGTAGGGGATGCACCCACCTGAGGGTTGGACAGGGGCACTGTGTATGCATTCCCTTCTTCAGTTTCAGCTTGTGCAGAGTGTTTCCCCTTTGAAGTCCGTGTCTGTAAGCGGTAGGGCTGAAGTTCACAGGTGCCTGACGCGCGGAAACAAACTCCACAACTCACAGAGAGTTATAAAGCAGGTATGTTTATTGCAGCGCTGGGTGCAAGGGGGATGGCTCCTCCAAGCTTGCACACTGTATTGCAAAGCAAACATTCCTTTATGATACCAAAGCATGCATATTCATTAGTATAGGCTGGATTATTACAATTAGTTCTGAGGATAGGTGTGACTATTGTAATAAGTCCCGGAAGCTCATTATCATAAGTCCCGTCCTCTTGCCGCATGCGTACTGCTATACAGTGGTCATGGGCTGGGGTGTTCTGGACGAAGGCTCATAGTCTTCTTCACTGTGTACTTTTCGCCTTTGGCTCAGAATGCTGAATTGGCTGAGCTCCAAACCGCAAGAGCAGTCTTGACCAGATGGTCGCTTCTTGCAGACAATGAAGTTCTTGCTAGCAGCTCCTGTTATCTGTCCAACTTGCTTGTAACAAGGTCTGGTTGCTCTCGTTATCAACACAAGCTTACAACAGGGCACTATGACCTTGACATTTTGACAGGCTATCACTCATGCTAACAATGTCTAGTTTCTGGGGCCTACTTTCTTGTATCATGCCCCATCCTCTGATCATGCCTCCAGTGCCTCCTGAAGGAGCCTCGTCCTGTAGAAGAGACTTTCTACATTTCTGAGCTCAGTTTCTGTGGCTAGGAGATGGGATTAACAGCATGATTTTGCTAGGACACAGTCTGCGAGGTTACCTGTCTTCCTTCTACAGCCTCTGGTATCCTGATATGTTAAAATCATATGGTCATGGAGAAAATCAGGACCTGTGCATGTGTATTCCCCCAGGGTTTCTCTGTAGTGCTCATAAGGGGACTGGGACCTTTTTCCGTTGGTCACTGCCTATTTTTGTGGCATCTCTGGGAATAATCATTTGCCTGTGTTCCCTCTCTTGTCCAGCACAAAAGCAAAGGCATGTGTGGGAATGGGTTCCACAGCCATGTCCCTTGCTTCTTCCCCCAAATGTGAGCAACTGCTGCTCTTGTGGAGGTCCTCTGCATGTTCACATCTACAGAGAACCAACAGAAACTGCAGGGTTTCCTCTTTACCTTACCAAATGCAGACAGCCTTATGACACCATGTCCTGGCTGAAGATGGTGGCTGCAGTCCTGGAGCACTCCAGTAATTTTGGTGCGCTCGGGATAGCTGAGATCCATGGGAGCTTGCCATTCTGATGTGCAAAGAAAGATTGGCCGGAAGTCACCTCCTTCCATCAGGGAGTGCCTGCATTTGATGTTCCCTCCATGTCCCTGAAGAACAATTGCTACCCCAGAGCTAGGGTGCACATAAAATACCGGTGAGCTACGGAATGAAGAGTTGAATTATAACATGGTGGACCTTCAAGTTCCAAAGGTGATGATCAATAATGCAAAATCCAACTGGCAGATGGTTATTAGAGGAATCCTCAGGGATCAATACTATCTTTATTAACAACCTGGATGATGGGGCACAGTTCACTCTTGGCTAGGTTGTGGATGACATAAAGTTGGAAGGAGCAATCGATACACCACAGGGCAAAGCTGCTATTGAAAGTGACCTTAACAGGACAAGAAATGTATCAAATGAAACACCAACAAGTTCAATTAAGTTGAAAGCAAAGCCCGATCCTGATGTGGGAGGACCTCATGGAACAGAAGAGTCTTGGGGCTGTTTGGTTGGAAAGCAGCTTTGCAGAAAGAGACCTGGAGTTCCTGTGAACAAGTGAACATGAGTCAATAAAGAAAGCGTATTCTGGGCCATCTTAAAAAGAGCAGAGGTTGCAGGTCAAGGAAGGTCATTCTTCCCATCTGTTCAGCACTTGTGAAAACCCTTCTGCAGGACTGGGTCTAGTTTGGGACTCCCCAGAACACGGTAGACTTTGGTAAAGTGGAGCAAGTCCAGGAGAGGTGGAGGCTGGAGCCCAAGACATGATGCTGAGACAACCGGGTTTGTTTTATCTCAAGAAGAGAAGGCTATGGTGGGATCTTACTGTGACACTCAGCTACCTTTTGGTGGGGTATATAAAAGGCAGAGCTAGATTCTTCTTGCAGGTGCAGAGAGATAGGATGAGAACCAATGGACACAACACAAGAAAATTCAGTTAAATATTCATAAAAGATTTTTCACAATGTAGTTAAACACTGGAACAGGGACCCTGAAAAATTCTTGAATATTTTATAGATTTTCAGAACTGAACTGGACAAGGCCTCGAGCAGCTGCTCCAGTTTGGGCCCGCTTTGAGTGGGAGTTGAACCAGAGATCTCCAGAGGTCTCTTCCAAACTATATTACTGTGTGATTTATGATCATCTAATGATTCTACAAACAATAATTTTAAAAACACCCTACAACGACCCTGTAGTCAGGTATTCCCATTTTCTACGCTTCTGACAGCCTTGCAACACCCTCACAGAGATTCTCTGCCCATTTTTCTGTAGCACCACTTCCTTTTGCTCCCCTTAAGCATCTCCTTGGTCTTTGCCTCTGTCCTGTGTTTTTCTTACCTGTCTAGAACCAACTGGAGATTTAGTATCTAATATACTTTTAATTCCTCATGACTGAGTCGACCAATTCAGCAGCTGAAAAAAGCCACCAAACCGCACAATTTATTCTGTTGTTCACAAAGCCCTTGAGAAGAAATCAATGGCCATTGTTCCACCTAAAAACCTGGAATGAATGCTCAAAGATTATTTGTTGCGTAATATTTCTTTTTGGACTGCTAAGTGGAAGTTCTTAGGCTTTTGCTAACACAGTGCTATCCAAAATCCCCATCTTTTGCTGCAGCCATGCTAACTTGAAAACTTCTGAAGCTTTTCACTTGTGTGATCATTTCCCCAATGTAGAAGTGAAATAGCTAACACCTTGTAGGCAGAGGTTTGCAGAGTTCTCTAGTTGGGAGTTATCTGCAGCATAATCTGATAGCCTCACCGAGCCAGCATGACTCAACTGGTGAAGGAATGAATTGTTTGTAAAACGATGGACTGTCTAGACGCTCCTTATCTGAAGTAATCCACTCTCTGTTGTGATTTACTGTGTCCTGCTTACCTGACACAGCTTCGTGAAGAGTAAGTTGTATAACCCAAAGGTGTATAA
The DNA here is from genome assembly GCA_003993805.1 of Himantopus leucocephalus. Lineage (NCBI taxonomy): Eukaryota > Metazoa > Chordata > Aves > Charadriiformes > Recurvirostridae > Himantopus > Himantopus leucocephalus. The sequence continues at coordinate 35,808 of RSEF01000027.1, read as the reverse complement.
ACTCTGTAACTGCCCCATTTGGGGAGAGCTCACATCAGCAGTCTGTCGCTGCTGCTCTCTGCGCTCCCCTATAGTTGTAGCAATAATCTGTTTCTGTCCTGCCTTGACCTCAAGTGCATCCTCGTTATTCTGTGACACCAAACAAAGTGGAAGTTGCAGATCTTGTAGAGAGTGTTGGCACTAAACTCTGGGGGAAATTTGGATTGTAGTGGTAGCATGTGAAGGCACCGTGGTTTATAGTTAAATGTATACTTTCTCCAATCTCTCTGCTGTGAAGTAGGATCAGCTATAGAGTTATTCTATTTTGTTTTCTTAAGTGCATTTTCTTTTGGAGTTACATTAGCCTTAGACCTCTCTGTCTTCCTGTGTTTCCTTTACTTAATTTTTGTCACTGTAACTTCTATTGTTGTGGTGGGTGACCCTGGCTGGCCGCCAGGTGCCCACCAAAGCTGCTCTGCCATCCCCCCTCCTCAGCTGGACAGGGGAGAGAAACTGTAATGAAAGACTCGTGGGTTGAGGTAAGGACAGGGAGAGATCATTCACCAATTACCATCATGGGCAAAACACTTGACTTGAGGAAAATTGATTTAATTTATTATCAGTCAAATCAGAGTAGGATAATGAGAAAATAAAAACAAATCTTAAAACACCTTCCCCCCACCCGTCCCTTCTTCCTGGGCTTAACTTGACTCCAAATTTTCTCTATCTCCCCCCGGCTCAGCAGCACAGGGGGATGGGGAATGGGGGCTGTAGTCAGTTCATCACATGTTGTCTCTGCCGCTCCTTCCTCCTCAGGGGGAGGACTCCTCACACTCTTCCCCTGCTCCAGCGTGGGGTCCCTCCCACAGGAGACAGTTCTCCATTAACTTCTCCAATGAGAGTCCTTCCCACATGCCTACAGTTCTTCAGAAACTGCTGCAGTGTGGGTCCCCCATGGGGTAGCAAGTCCTGCCAGCAAACCTGCTCCAGCATGGCCTCCTCTCTCTCTATGGGTCCACAGGTCCTACCAGGAGCCTGCTCCAGCATGGGCTTCCCACTGAGTCCTCCACAGGCTGCAGGTGGATATCTGCTCCACTGTTAACCTCCATGGGCTGCAGAGGGATAGCCTGACTCACCATGGTCTTCACCAGGGGCTGCAGGAGAATCTCTGCTCCAGCACCTGAAGCACCTCCTCCTTCTCCTTCTTCACTGACCTTGGTGACTGCAGAGTTGTTTCACGTATTCTCACTCCTCTCTCAGGCTGCAAATGCCGTTGTGCAGTTTTTTCCCCCTTCTTAAATATGTTATCACAGAGATGCTACCACCGTCGCTGATTGGCTTGGCCTTGGCCAGCAGTGGGTCGATCTTGGTGGTGGCTGGCATTGGGTCTGTTGGACATAGGGGAAGCTTCTAGCAGCTTCTTATAGAAGCCAGCCCTGTAGCACACCCAGCTATGAAAACCTTGCCACACGAACCCAATATGCTTGTCCTCCATGCTGTGAGGGTGAGAAATACACACAACTCATAAAGATCTCCCTTTGCAGGCAACAACAACAGACGCTTGACCATGGTGGTAGTTTGTCTCATTTTACAGTTCTGCTATGGGGTGGCAGTCACCTGACTGTGAGTGTAGCATGTCACATAAGTATCACCCCCTCTCCTTGATCACAAATCAAATAGCTGAGTGTAATGAGACATGGTCATCAGGACACTGTAAATAAGAAATGTGTGTGATGAGCCTTCACAGAGGCCACTAAAGTACAAGTGACTGGAGAACAGTACCTTTAAGTACTGTATCCTGGGCTGCATCAAAAGAAGCATGGCCAGCAGGTCGAGGGAGGGGGTTCTGCCCCTCTGCTCCGCTCTCATGAGAACCCACCTGCAGTACTGTGTCCGGCTCTGGGGCCCTCAACATAAGAAAGACATGGACCCATTAGTGCAAGTCCAGAGGGGAGTGACAAAGATGAACAGAGGGCTGGAGTACCTCTGCTATGAAGACAGGCTGAGAGAGTTGGGATTGTTCAGCCTGGAGAAGAGAAGGCTCTGGGGAGACCTTATAGCAGCTTTCCAGTCCCTAAAGGGGGGCTACAGCAAACCTGGGGAGTGACTCTTGATCAAGGAATGTAATGATAGGACGAGGGTAAAGGTTTTAAACCGAAAGAGGGTAGATTTGCATTAGATATTAGGGAGAAAGTCTTGACTGTGAGGGTGGTGAGGCACTGGAACAAATTGCCCAGGGAAGTTGTGGAGACACCATCCCTGGAGGTGTTCAAAGCCAGGTTGGATGGGGCTTTGAGCAACCTAGTCTAGTGGAAGGTGTCCCTGCTCAGGGCAGTGGGATTGGAACTAGGTGATTTAAGGTCCCTTCCAACCCAAAGCATTCTATGATTCTATGATTGTAAAACTGCTAGAAAGTTATACCCTGATATCTCTGGGGACCGACTGGATTGACAACTTGTGCTGATATTTGTCTATAAAACCCCTGGTAATAGAGCTATGGGGGGAACGCTGGTATCCAGGCACTGTAGACACAGGATGTGAGCTGTAAAGGTTACCAAGCTGTTACTAGCCCCCCAAAAGCAAGAGGTAAGAGCAGTTGTCACAACAGCATGGCCATTTCAGAGTTCATAGTTCCAGTATGCCTTAGGCTGATGGATGCTGAGCATCTGTGATATGGCTACTGCATTCTCAGTGAGCCACAACACAAGCAGTAGATATAACTGCAAGAAGTGGCATATACCTATGAAGTTTGAGTTACGTACTGAAACTCCCCAGCTGGTGTCTGCAGAGAAGAAACAGAAAACTCATTTACAGTTAGTACAATGTGAATAAAGAAAGCTGCTTGCATAAGGGTTAAGATTACTAGGACCTGATGGGCATTGATTAGTTTGCACCATACTAGTTTTTATCATAATTTTTGTGTATTGAGTGTATACACCTGTGAAAACTTAAGCTATTTTCTCACTAATGATGTATAATGGAAGTAAAAGTATAATTGCATCTATATTTTGCATGTATTTGCTAGGTGATGGTAAGGCAAAGAGGTAGCATAGGGCGGGAGTAGCACAACCTTACCTTCTCCAAGAGCTGACTAACAGAGTGTAATGAGCCATGACAGACAGGACAGTGCAAATGAGCTGAGTGTGATGAGCCCTGGTAGAGACCATGGATTAACAAGTGGCAGAATAATCCCTGAACCTGCTGGAAAGATGTATCACAATATTATCTTGGACGGTTCCCACTCTTACATCAGAACTTCCTCATTACCAAACATCCTGTGCTGTTGATTTGTTACTAGCTCCAGGAACATCATCAAAGTAGAGAAGAACATGTTACAAATAAACATGGGCTATAGCTTGGAGTCCTTCTCTTTTCTTCTGTTCTAAATGGTTAATGGTATTTTTTTTATTTTATTTCTTCTTGGTGCATGGTAAAGGTTTTCAACCCAACCTGTGAATTGCTTCCCTCAGGAAAAGGGAAAGTATTAACAGTCAAAGTGGAGTTTTGATTCCTGCAGAACTGAGATTTGCCATAACGTCTGTTTGTCTTTTCTTCCTCTCCACAGCTACAAAACTGGCTGATTGAGATGAGGGAGTCCTAATTTATGTAAGGGTCTTGGATACTCCTTCTCACCAACTTAGAAAGTGACTTGGCTTACCAGTTCTGACAAGGGTGTGTTTCCTCTGCGAGCTTTAGATCTCTGCTTTAGGAATCCATGTTAGTCACTTCACTCCTGATAGCGAATAGAGAAAGGCAGATGGTGCCAAAGGGTGGTTTAATACTCTAGTTCCTGTCTGATGTTGGTGCTTTGAACTTAGGTCCTGGTGGTAACCACAGTAGCTAGGGAGCTAGCCACTACTTAATTCATGTACTAAGTGAGGTGGAGTGGGAATGTAGTTGTCCTGCATGTGGGATGGGATAATTCCATCCATAGGTGTAGGCTGGAAGCTGACTGGCTCTGGAGCAACACTGCAGACAGACTTGTGGGCTTCTGGTGGACGACACGCTGCACATATCAGCAGTGTGTCTCTGGGACAGTGAAGGTTCACTGCATACCGGGCTATGTTTGCAAGAGTGTAGCCAGCCATTCAGGATAGGTACTAATTTCTTGTTGGCTGGTACTTGAAGAACTGTGTACAATGTAACTCCCCCAGGCCCAGTAAAAAAACCCAAAAATATTATCAAAATAGTGTGAGTCAAATGAAGGACAAGCAAATTGATCAGAGAACCGGGGCACATGACACATGAAGAGAAGCAGAGGGAGAAGACAAAGTTGAGAGGAGCTGTACTCTCTGCTGTTATATATCTGAGGATTTATAGAGAAGTCAGAGCCAGACCTCTCAGAAGTGCATAGTGAAAGGACAAGAGGTGTGGATCATGGCTTAAACAAGTAAGTCTCTACTGGGCACTAGGAAATAGCTCTGCACAATGAAAATGGTGAAGCACAAGGCAGTGCCCAGGGAAGCTGTGGGATCCTCATGCTTGGAGATATCCACAGTTAACCTAGAGAAGGTCATGAAAAACCTTGTCCAGCTTTTAAGTTAGCTTTGCTTTTAGCAAGGGATCGGACCTCCAGAGGTCCTTTCCCATCTCATTGTCTCTATGGTTTGATTATGTTCTTGCTGCTCGCCAAACTTTTACAAATGTTTTCCCAGAAGGTGTTTGGCAGATTTCAATACCTAATTGGTCCCTGAGGTTTGTCTCAGTAAGGAAGTACAAGAATGTAATATGCTACTACTATTATAAAAAGGAGCCAAAAAGAGAGGAAATTTATTTGCCAAAAATCAAATGTGAAACTAAATGAAGGAGAAACATCAGACTCAGAATCCTTTTTGAAGCATCCTGGATTGTTGCGGATATACCGGTAACCATTTGGCCCATTTCTTAGAGTTTGGGATTTTTTGGAGACAGGGAAAGATTAAAGGGACAATGGCATGGAAAACTGAGCTTTCAGTCTTCAAACTAAAGTAAAAGCTTTTAGTTGTTACTGAGGGAGTTTCTTTTTTTAAGGGACCACTCTCAGCTTCCAGATAATATCTGTCCATCTGTGGTATTAAAAATATGTTTCATATTTTATATGTTTTGTTTTGGTGTTTGTTGGGAAACAGCCATGAGATGATGCTAATAAAATTCCATGTTTTGCTGGAAAAAGGCACTAAAGGGGAAAGATTTGATAGGAATAGTGGGATAAGAACAGTTGTAGCATCCTAGCTTGTATCTAGCCTTTCATTGAGCATTTTATAAGGAGCATTTGAAGAAGGAAAATTGAGTGGGATGTTTGGTGTGGGCTGTGAGCTAAGATGTGCTTGCTTTCCCTGGAAACTCATTTTGTTGGTATTTATTTCAGTCATTCAGAAATATCTGAAATGAGTCTGTAATGAGTCTAAAACCAGATTCAAAGATCCAGACACAATAGATAAAACCTGGGAGATCTGAGTGCAAAACGAGACATGTGTCTCTTTCTGGGACAAATAGGGCTGGTGTCTGGGAGAAAAAGGAGGGAGAATGCAGCTGAAAACCCATAGATGGGACCTTGCAAGCCTGCAAGAAAAGGATGTGATTGAAGGGATACTTGGAGAGAGGTGCTGCGAAGAAGAAAGAATGACCATCAGTATCAGAGTTGATCCACTGGAGATGTAGAGCTGAGGGTAGATGAAAAGTAAACAGAAAATTTCCCCATACTTTTTCCCTTCCCCCCTCTTATACTCTTGCTTACTGTAGCTTCCATCCATTTCTTCGTGTATTTTGCCTTCTCTCAGTGGTAACCATCCATCCCTCTCTTTGTAGCATTGCTATCTTTCTGTCTGGCCTTTTCTCTGTAAAGTCCCTCCCTCTCTGTCTTTTTCTTTTTATCTCATTTTAACTGCAGTAAGTTTGTCTTTTGCAATACTAATGCATCCATCAACGAGTTCAATCTGCTTCAGTGTCAGTTTACATTGTGATTGTATTCCTCTGCAGTAGTGCTTTTGAATTCATTTAAACTAGTAGGTCTTTGGGCAGTTAGTCATTGCCCCTTAATGTTAGCAAAGCCAAGCTGACTTGTGCTGTCTTTTTCCACTAGTTCTCAAAATAGGCCTTTTTTTTTCTTTTTCTGCTAGCAATGAAGCCTCAATGAACCACACAAGAGTAATGGAATTTGTCCTCTTGGGGCTGACCAACAGCCGCCATTTGGAGATCATCCTCTTTCTGTTTCTTGTGATTGCCTACTTCTTGATCCTGCTTGGAAACATTACTGTCGTCAGCATCACTCTTGTGAATCATTTCCTTCAGACCCCAATGTACTACTTCCTCAGAAATTTTGCCTTTTTGGAAATCACTTTCACCTCCACATTCATTCCCAGCACCCTCTACAGCCTTCTGACAGAGAGGAAGATAATTTCCCTGCCTGGTTGTTTCCTTCAGATGCTGCTTTTCTTTTACTTGGGTACCTGCACGTTTTTCCATGTGGCAACAATGTCCTTTGATCGGTATGTTGCCATTTGCCGCCCTTTGCATTACACAACAATTATGAACAACAGATTTTGCCTCCAGCTGGTCCTTGCTTGCTGGGCGGTGAGTTTTCTCTTGATGTTTCCTCCCACCATTATGATTGTCCGATTGCCGTTCTGTGGTCCCAATGTCATGAACCACTTTTACTGTGATACTTCCCTGTTGTTGCAACTGTCCTGCACAGACACAGGGTTCATTGAAGGGCTGATGCTTATCATACTAATTATCATCATACCCGGTACCTTAATTGTAACTGCTGTTTCTTATGGCTGCATTATTGTCACCATCTTGCATATACCATCTTCCACAGGTAGGAAGAAGGCATTTTCCACTTGCTCAGCTCACCTCATGGTGGTGATGATATTTTACAGCACATCTATTTACAGGTATATCCGCCCAGCACAGCGAGGTGGGCAGGACTCTGACAAAGTTCTTTCTTTCTTCTTCTCTGTGGTGACTCAGATGTTTAATCCGTACATCTATTCACTCAGGAACAATCAAGTCAAACAAGCCTTAAAGGAGAGCATGCTGAAGGCATTTTCTAGCTCCCTAAGGCTAGAAAATGTGAATGCTGGTGTAGCCCATCCGAGTGACTGAATTGTTTCCCAGATGAAACATCAACATTGTGTAACTGTGAATTAAAGATGCTGAATTCAAATGGTTTATGCTTTCTACATGTTATGTAGTTCCTTCTTCTGTTAGCAACCAAAATATACCAACACAGAAAGGATCTTCTAGTCCTCCAGTACCTAGACCCAGCTTTGCTTGTGTATTTTTTCTCCTCGCTGTGGTGGGTTAGCCTTGGCTAACAACCAAATTCCCACCCAGCTGCTCACTCACGCCTTCAACCCCATAGTGGGGCAGAGCAGAGACAGAAAACAGGAAAAACAGAAAAAAGAAATCTTGTGGGTTGAGATAAAGACAGAGAGATGGTTTACCATTTGCTGCAGGGATGAAAACAGATTGGATTTCATAGACTCATAGAATGCTTTGGGTTGGAAGGGACCTTAATGATCATCTAGTTCTAACCATGGGCAGGGACCAACCTCCCACTAGACCAGGTTGCTCAAAGCCTCATCCAACCTGGCCTTGAACACCTCCAGGGATGGGGCAGCCACAGCTTCTCTGGGCAACCTGGGCCAGTGTCTCACCACCCTCACAGTAAAGAATTTCTTTGTTATATCTAATCTAAATCTCCCTGCTTTCAGTTTAAAACCATTACCCCTTGTCCAATCACTACACTTCCTGATAAACAGTCCCCCCTCCAGCTTTCCTGTAGGTCCCCTTTAGGGACTGGAAAGTTGCTATCGGGTCTCCGTGGAGCCTTCTCTTCTCCAGGATGAACAACCCCAACTCTCAGCCTGTCTGTCCTGGTTTGAGGTAAAACAGAACCCATTTTCTGTTCAGTAATTTTGCTTTGCAGTTAATCCTCTTTTAACTACTGAAATTAACAGCACATTGTGCAGAAAACTCTTCGCTCTCAGAGTGATAAGACCTATGTTTATAATAGTTGATGCCAAGGAATGTTGTGCAGAGAGGCTCTTGATTGAATTATTGTTATAACAACTAAGGGCAGCTGACTTTGTTATTTGCCCCGTTGGAGGGTCGGAAGCAGAAAAGCATAGAGGGGTCGCACCTGTGGGGAGAAGCAGATGGGACAGGTGACCCAAAACTAACCAGCAGGGTATTCCATCCCATCTGCCTCATGCTCAGTATAAAAGCTGAGGTATCAAAGGGTCAGCCCTCTTTCTTCAATGGCCAGCATCCAAGGAGGGCTCTATCTGTTTGTCTGCCTTTGATCCCAATCCCTGCCTTCCTGAATCCAGATCCAGAATCCAGTTCCATCCATTGCTGAATCTAGTCTGGGCCTTTCCCAGTGCCTGCCGGTGTCATCCTGGGAGCTTGATCCGGTTTTGTATATATTTCATTATTTTCTATTAATTTTAATAGTAATATTTCATTAAAGTAGTTCCTTCTAAACTCTTAAGTCTCTCTCTATGTCTCTCTCCCCACTGTCCTTGGAGAGAGGGGTGGGGGACAGCATCTGTTGTTTCGCCTCAGTGGCCAGTCCAGCCCGAACCACAACGTATTTATTGGCATGCAACGTGGCACTTGTGCGGGACTCGACCATAGCTGTGATAGATTGCCTGAATACTTCGAATTCCAGCTTGCTCAAAGATTTAAACAGATGCCTTTCTTAAGCAAAATGTTATATCATGTCTTTAGAGAGCTTTGTTTGAAGGTAATTGATGCAACTCTGCTTAACCTGCTGAATGTGTTGCATGCTCTTTGTGTTTGTATGCTGTGGTTTAAACATGCTATTTTGGTGTAGTTTGGAATTCAGATGTATAATATGATTATTTGGATAACAGTTCTGCCTGAATATCTTGGGCGCCGTGTGATGGATTCTATTACTAAGTACACTTTTGTTTTTACCTGGGGAAGGTTTACTTCGCCCTTTAATGCTTATGCCAAAGTGACACCATCAGAGCTAGGGGATGGATACCTTTTGGGCTGTTTTGAAAAGGAATGTTACTTTCATAAAATCATGATTTTATTGTTGGTTTTCCTGAATGTGTTGCAGGGGTGGGTTTTTTTATTAAACAGTGGTGCAGGAGTAGCTATAGTGTAATATAGGCTGCTGCCACTCAAACCTCAGAAGCCACTCTTCAGCCCATATCAGTAGATGCCATTCTCCCGCCCATACTGGCACCAGCTATTCCCCACCTGTGGTGGGAAAACCCACGCCGCCGTCTGTACCTGAGGAAGCCATGCCGCTGCCTGCACCAGCACCAGCCACCCTTCTACTTGTAGCAGCACAAGCTCCTCCACTGCCTGTACCAGAAAAAGTTACTCGAGCCCCGTCACTACTCCAGCTGCTCCAACGAGTATCGCTGCTACTCAAATTCCATCAGAACTGGTACAAGTTGCCCCAATGACCAGGAAGCAGAAAAAGAGGTCAGCTCATTCCCCTGTCCCTTACGACAAGGACCAGCTCAAGCCAGATAGCCTGGGAGAGAGTTCTTCTGATGGAGATCCAGGAGAGGTGGGGGAGAGCATCTCTCATTTCATCTCAGTGGCCAGTCTGTCCTGAACCACAGCACCATCTTCATAGGAGAGGTGTTCCAGTGCTCTGATCATCTTCGTGGCCCTCATCTGGACTTGCTCCAACAGGTCCATGTCCTTCTTATGTTTGGGACCCCAGAGCTGGATGCAGTACTCCAGGTGGGGTCTCACGAGAGCAGAGTAGAAGGGCAGAATCCCCTCCCTTGACCTGCTGGCCATGCTTCTTTTGATGCATCCTGGGATGCAGCTGGCTTTCTGGTCTGCAGGCGCGCATTGCCTGCTCATGTTGAACTTCTCATCAATCAGCACCCGCAGGTCCTTCTCCTCAGAGCTGCTCTTGATCAATTCTCTGCCCAGCTGGTATTTGTGCTTGGGAATGCCCCAACCCATGTGCAGGACCTTGCACTTAACCTTGTTGAATTTCATGAAGTTCGCATGGGCCCACTTCTGAAGCCTGTCCAGGTCCCTCTGGATGGCATCCCTTCCCTCCAGCATGTTGACTGCACCACACAGCTTGGTGTTGTCAGCAAACTTGCTGAGGGTGCACTCAATCCCACTGTCCATGTCGCCAACAAAGATGTTGAACAGCACCAGTCCCAGTACCGACCCCTGAGGAACACCACTTGCACTGCTCACCACTTGGACATTGAGCTGTTGACTGCAACTCTTTGAGTGCAACTGTCCAGCCAATTCCTTATCCACCGAGTGGTCCATCCATCAAATCGAAGTCTCTTCAATTTAGAGACAAGGTTGTTGTGTGGGACAGTGTCAAATCCCTTCCACAAGTCCAGGTAGATGACAACAGTTGCTCCTTCCTTTTCCACCAATGCTATAACGCCATTGTAGAAGGCCACCAAATTTGCTAGGCACGATTTGCCCTTAATGAAGCTGTGTTGGCTGTCACCAATCACCTCCTTTGGGGAAAATTAATTTAATTTATTGCCAATTAAAATAGTTTTAGTTTGTGAGAAACAAAGTCAGATACTAAAACAACATGTTTACTTCCCCCTTTCCCATGCTCAATTTTATTCATTCATTCCAGGTTCCTTTACCACTGCCCCAAGCAGTGCAAGGTGGGTGGGGAGGGTTATGGTCAATACATAGTGTTTTCCCTCTGCTGCTCCTTTCCTATTGCACTTTTCCTCTACTCCAACATGGGTTCTCCACAGGCTGCAGTGGGTATCTGCTCCACCATGGAGTATTTCCTCTTCCTTTTCTGATCTTGCTGTTCCCTCTGTTGTTTCTCACCCTTTTTGTTCCCTCCTCCTCTCTCTAGCTGCCAGTTTCTGCCTCCACCAATTCCTTGGGCTGCCTGTTCCAATGTTTGACAGCCCTTTCTATGAAGAAATTTTTCCTAATATGCAATCTAAACCTCCCCTGGTG
>RSEF01000027.1:0-24791 GCA_003993805.1 Himantopus leucocephalus | reverse complement strand
GTTTATTTTCTGCCAAACTACCTTGTCCCTTAATGCAACAGTATGCCTGATGTGGTGTGGATGCCTGAACTCCCCTTCTGGTCATGGGAGAGCTTCAGAACACAGACACTGCAACTGAGAGTTGTTCAGCACTGCCCAAGCAGACAATGTCTGGCTGGATGAACTGTTTTCTGAACTCAGCCACGGCAGTGACTAAATCCCAACTGATGACATTGTGAATTCAGATTCCGAGGGTGGCATGGAGATTCTCTCATGAAACATGCACATTTGGATGTCCTCATCTAGTGCTAAATGCTACCTAAGGCACTGCAGTGTCTGTTGGAATGAACCTTGGGATTGTGAGTCACTCAATAGTTAGGAGATGGAAAACGCTTCCTGCTGAAGTCAACTGGGTTCCCTCTGGTACTCAGGTTCTCTGGGTGTTTGAGAGATGGTCCTGATTCCTGTTGCAGAGTTGTAGGTTTCCTTCGCAATGTCTTTCTGGAATTCTGGGCAACCCTCTATGTCCTTAAGTGTCCCTACTTATAGGATTGGGTAGAGAATGCCTTGTTGATGAGTAGTCCTTTCCAACTGCACTGCCATTTTCTGATTAGCTGTCATCATTTATGGCACTATTATGGAGCTTGATGTGGACAGGGAACATTGAATTATGGAGCTTCTCATGGCATTTTAGACACAGGGAATATCCTGCCTCGCCTTCAGCTGTTGCTCTGTATGGGTACAATTGTATTCTGAATCCTGTGATGTATGTGCCAGCTCCATGCTGTTAACCTTGGCCATCTCAAATGGCTCCAGATGTCTGTGTTTCAGCAAATGACATTTACCTGGCCAGATTACTGCAGAAGAGTTCAGAGACTGTACAAAGGTGCCACCCAGTACCCAAGGGTTAGCCAGAGATTGCTCTCTGGAACTGATGCTTCTGTATGTGTAGGTAGAGGTTACAGTGCAAAATGGTGAGGCCGCACCTGGAGCACTGCATCCAGCTCTGGGCTCCCCAGTACAAGAAAGGCATAGACGTATGAGACAGAGAGAATCTAATGAAGGGCCAATGGAGGTGATGAAGGACTGGAGCAGTCTTCATCATCTGTGAGGAAAGGTTGAGAAAGCTGGGGCCATCTGGGCTCTTCTCAGCCTGGAGAAGATAAGACTCTGGGGAGACATTATTGTGGCCTTCCGGTACCTAAAGGGGGCCTACACGAGAACTGGGGAAGGACTTTTTACAAGGGCATGCAGTGACAGGATGAGGGGGATTGGCTTCAAACTGGAAGAGGGGAGATTTAGATTAAACATTAGGAAGAAATTTTTCACTTTGAGGGTGGTGAGACACTGGAACAGGTTGCCCAGAGAAGTTGTTGAGGCCCTATCCCTGGAGGTGTTTAAGGCCAGGCTGGATGGGGCCTTGGGCAACCTGGTCTGCTGGGAGGTGTCCCTGCCTGTGGCAGGGGGGTTAGAACTCGATGATCTTCAAGGTCTTTTCCAACCTAAACCATTCTATGATTCTATGATTTAGCCGGGAGAAGAGAAGGTTCGGCGAGTATCTTGTCAACGTGTATAAACATCTGATGGGAGAGAATGAAAAAGACAAAGTGAGACTCTTGTCAGTGGTGCCCAGTGACAAGATAAGAAGCAATAGGCAGAAACTGAAACACAGGAGGTTCCCTCTGAACGTCAGGAACATGTTCCTTAGTGTGAAATTCCTTCAGCATCGCTGGCACAAGGCCTATGTCACATGCCTTCCTCATCTTGGTGTGATGATCTTATTCATTTCCACTAGGATCCTTGTCTGTCATACTGACATCAGTCCCCTTTTCCCCCAGCCCCATCATTTCTGGAGCTCACTGTGAATGTTCTCTATTCAGTGTTACCTCTAGTGATTAATCCAGTCATTTACAGCATGAGAAACAAAGAGATGAAAGGTGCCACAAGGAAATTGATTGTCTAGGAGCTTTTTCCCCAAAACAAAAGTTTTCAGCTTTTTGTTGTAGAATCATAGAACCATAGAATGGTTAGAGTTGGAAGGGATCTTAAAGATGGAACACCTCTCACTAGACCATGTTGCTCAAAGCCCCTCCAACCTGGCCTTGAACACCTCCAGGGATGGGGCATCCACAAATTGTTCCAGTGTCTCACCACCCTCACAGTCAAGAATTTCTTCCTAATACCTAATCTAAGTCTGCTCTCTTTCAGTTTAAAACCATTCCCCCTCGTCCTATCACTACACTTCCTGATAAAGGGTCCCTGCCCATCTTTCCTATAGGTCCCCTTTAGGTACTGACGGGTAGCTATAAGGCTGTATTAACCTGTTACAAGCTGCTATAAATCATATTATGACTATGACTTAATGAAGATTTTCTGAATAATAATAAAAGTCAAAGGGCTTTTTCTCTTTGAAAATAATTTATAGAAATTTCTCCCACCAATATGAATTTACAACAGTTAAAAATGATTATGTTTTTAGTCAGAAGTCAATAGCAGTGCTCCAAGTTAGCACTATTAAAGGTCAAATTAAAATCTGTCTCTTTAAATATCATGCTTTTATCCAACCAGTCATTTCCAAACTAGCTAAGGCTAATTTCATATAAAACTTTTACAGCACCCAGGATAGAGTGTTGGAAAGGATCTCCAGGAGCTCTAGTCCAGCTGCCTGCTCAAAGTGGGGTCAGCTACAAGATCTGGTCAGTCACGACTTTATCCAGTTGGAACTTAAAACTCTCACAGGATGGACATCTGCACAGCCTCTCTGGGAAACCTGCTCCAATGTTTCAGAAAATATTTCCTTGTAATCAGTCAGAACCTTTTTTATTTCAACTTATGCTCATTGTCTTTCATCCTCCCACCATGCACCACTGTAAAGAACATGGCTATATTTTCTTCATGGCAACTCTCTGGGTACTGAAAAGCTACTATTAGGCTTCTCTCCAGGCTGAACAATCCCAGTTCCCTCAATTTCTCCTCATAGCACATGTGCTCAAGCTCCCTGACTTTCTTGGTGGCACTCTGCTCAACTCAGTCTATTTTCATGATGTCTTTACTGATTTTGGGACCCAAAACTGGATGCATTAGTCTAGAAGTGGACTAATGAATTCCAACTAAAGAGAGACAATCTTTTCCTTCTGTCTACTGACTATGCGCCCATTAACACAACCCAGAATGCTGTTCGCTTTCTTTGCTACCAGCAGACACTGCTGATTCATATTCATCTTGCTGTTTGCAAGGTCTCCAGGCACATTTTTGAAGAGCTGCTACCATGACAATCAGTATCCAGTCTGTATTTTTGCCCAGGATTATTTCTTGTTACATTTTGTGCAGGTCTTGTTGTCCCCTATTCCTTCTGCCTGCCAAAATCCTACTGAATGGCAGCCTGATCTTCAAGTCTATCAACTGGTCTCCCCAGTTTTGTGTCATCTGCAAACTTTACAGAAAAGTATTCTGCAACATCCTCCAAGTCAAGATGTTAAACAGGACAGGTCCTAGTGTAGATTCCTGCAGTACTCCACTTGTTATCAGCCTCCAGGTAGAGTATGACCAGTTAATTACTGTTGTCCAAGCCCAACCATCCAGCCAGACTTTTAGCAACCTAATTGTCCAGCCACCAGGACCATAACATCCTAATGCATGTAAGAATGCTTTGGGAGACAATGTTGAAAGCCTTACTAAAGTTGAGGTAAATTACATCGATGTCCCTTGAAGGGATTAAAGAAATTCTGCCTCATCATATTTAAAGTCCATTTATTTTTACTTTTCTGTAGAGGTAGAAAAATTACAAATCAGAGCATGAGAGATTTATGGGTCTTCTTTTCTCTAGCAATGGGTTATTTTATTTCATATTTTTGCTTAGGTCTTGTTCTGATGGGAACCAAGGATGGTGAGTGTTTATTAGAGGGCTAGATGGTGTTTATAGGCATGGTAAGAGACTTTTCAATTGATTAACTTTTTTTCTTGGCTGGCCTTTTGGTGATATATTTTAAACTATTTATGAGAGTCTCACCCTCTGGAAGAACATCTTTCCCCACTCATTGTAGGAAGATTTAGACAAGCTGTCAAAAAACAATTTAGGTTGTGGGAGACCTCGGCTGGTCTGAGGGATCAGAATGCAAGTTTAACATTGACCTTGAGCAGATATCTGTGTATCCTTGAAGAGACTGGAAAGTCCTGAGAAGAGCTGAACAAACCGTGATAAACATTCTAACGGTTGGCAAACATCCTGGCTTTGACCAGAGCATGAACAGTGCGTGATCAACAATTGTATTGGCTGGTTGGCGCGCAATGTGAGAGTGGATTGGACAAAAGTAGAACGGTAGAGTATATGCATAGACGAGCATCCGGGAAAAGGCATATAAAAAAGCACTGCTTGTAAAATAAAAAGGATTGCTGCAACTTGATGTACAGTGTCGTGTCCATCTCTACAACGACATTAGGTCATCCACACCAGGATACACTTTATGGTATCTAAGATGGTTGTCCTTCAAGTAAATGGAGACAGTCATAATACAGACACCTCCATCTCTTCAATGGTCTCCTTGCTTCTTAGGAACTAAGGGACAGGAACAGGGATTGATGCATCTCACCCTAAACTAGATCTTTACATTTAGTCAGATACTCTTCAAGTGCCTGTGTCTCTCCATTTACTAAAAAAGGGAGCTAGCCTATGCTGACACAAACTGAGTGTATGGCATAGAAAGTTAGACTTGTCAGAGGAATCCCACCTCTAGAGTTTGCATCAGGTCATTGAAAATGAAAAGATTGGTAGTCCCCTAACATACCAAAAAGACAAGAATCAGTTGCTCTAGTCCGCATCCAGCTGACATATATGACATAGAACGCAAAGAAAGCTGTTATGTCATCTGAAAGCAAGGTGGGATTCCCTAGAAGAGCCAAAATTTAGCATCAGATATTTATCTGTTTGCAGCTGTACCTGTCAATAAACCCATTGATGCTGACATGACACAAGCATATTTCTCCACATCTCCAGGAGGGTATCAGTTTCTTATGTTAATCTTCTTGCCCTGTGTGGTTGTCTCCAACATTCTCAGGCATCTTAAGTGGCATTAGATGCCTATGTTTGGGTAACTTTCTACCCAGTGGAGGTTGGAGAGCTTTCACAGTTGCCCTGAAGTAGAAACCTCTAATTCATCAGATGAGCCAGTCTCCAGAGTGATTGTATTGAATTTAGCTCCTTTGGCTAAGAAAAAAAGGTTTAATTTCCCAGCACACAGGGAAATAGCTCACATACCTTCATTATAGGCACCTATATTCATGCATTTACGTGTTTCTTTGAACTTAAATCTGGGTTCAGGGCTGGTCAAATGAATCACAGCCTCTAAGCGATCATTTATTTCATCTTACTATAAAGGGAGGCTTCACAATCTCACATTATGAATTCCTAAAATAAGCTGAATCGCACCCAAAAATACCACAGCGAAGTGAAGAAAGCAAGTGAAAAAAACCTCACTAACACAGTTCGGAGGGATTCTCAATATCAAGGAGAACACAGGGATGTTGCTCCAGAAACAATTTCAGATAAGATTCAACGTTCACCATGTATCAACAAAAGTATCCAGAGTCTTTAAGACATATTTTGGGACAGGGGACCTTTGTAGCCATGAAGAGATGAATATCCATGTTTCCTCTTTGAAGTCTTGTACAAGTGTGTAAAGCTGAACTGAGAAGTGCAGGGCATCACACAGCAACTAGAAGTAAGCAAGTGATGCTCATCATCTCACCTACTTTCATATGTCTCCAGCCAGAGTGTGGGATTCAGCTGCCTAAACATGGGTGTCCTGGTTTGAACGACACAAGACTGATTTCTCTTCTAATACTTGGGAAGATTGCACTTTTAGAAGACTCTAGTGTCTGAACTTGTGAAAATATTTACTTTCTAGCCAGCTACAGTGTGTGGGTTTCAAGGTCTCAGTGTTTCCAAGCTTGCCAGGTGCAGGGATGAGGAGCAGCGAGACCCGGGCACTTGACCCAAGCTGGCCAACAGGATTATTTCATACCATCAACGTCACATTCACTATAAATCAGAAAGTGTGCTGTGAAGTTCTCTCCCTCCCTTGAAGGCTGTGATCCTGAGAACTTTGTGCCCGGTGCCGGACTCCTGAGGCCTTCCCTTCCTCCCGAAGCCATAGTGCTTGCAGTGTCCGACATTTGCTGTCCACTGCTGGGAGTGCACAGCTTCCTACTGATGGAATTGGCTGAGTATAATCTTTGCATATTCTGTATTGGTATCGGGATCAATATTGGTTCTTTAGTGCTATTAATGTTAATTACCTAATCTTACTCTATTAAATCTGTTTATACTTCAACTCCCGAGTTTCCTTGTTTTTCCTAATTCCTTTTCCCAGGCGGGGAGGGGTCATTGGGTGATAGAATGATTGTCTAAATGACAATAAATTGTTATGGGTCTCTCAAACCATAACAACGAGCAATCATGTCATTTGAGATGCACCAGGGTACACATCTATGTAACATGGTTAGAATGGTACAGGACCTACAGAAAAAATAGAGACCTTTTGGATTAGCAGATGGAGGACAGTTTAGGTATCTTAGGGCAGCTAAAAGTGTGCTCAATACCTAAGTCTGGACAACTGTTTACCTCCATAAGTACTAGCTGAATCCCATCCTCCTCCAACTGCATTGAGTAGGAACCCAGTTCAGTTCAGTATGTGTATGTAGCTAGCACATCCACAACATCTGCATAGCACTGCCACATATATTATAACACAGGACCTATCGGAGCCCCACAACCATGTCGTGTGGCAACTGCAAACTCATGGTGGATTTAATCTTATTTATCTCCAGCCATGTTTGGGAAGACATTAGATCAAAATTAAGATGTCTCTGTGTAAAAATAAGGTGTGGTTGTGTGCAATGGCCATCTAATTGAACTCTTCTGTCTGTAAATTGGTGTCCTAGATAATTGTGATGGACCAACACACCTCCACAATGGAAGAAGGCTCATTGAAGATGGGCAAGAGTGATGAGCTAAGGAAAGAATGTAAGGAATGACCAACAATTATTGTAAAGTAAGCCGAACTTTTCTCAACACAAGGAAGACAGTGTTTTACATATACAGCTGTACCAGCGTGTCATCAGGTTGTATACATAGCCCTCCCTGATATAATTAGTAGAGGGTAATGTCTTCCTGATCTAGCCAAACAAGGATGGCGGGGGGATAAAGGGAGTGTATGCCCAACAGAAACTATAACAACTTGACAGCTAATGAACTGACAACTTGATAGCTAATAAAATGAACTTTGAAGAGAGTGATGGGCTTAAGCTGACTTTAGCCCATGTATTCCTTCCTGGTGACTGGGGATGCCCAGCATGGTGATGGTGAGCATAGAGAGACTGGTAATGGGTATCACATTTGTATTGTATTAACTGTATATTGCTTTAACTGTATATTGTGTTAATTGTATATTGCGTTAACTGTATATTGCAATTGCTATATTATGCTTGTGCTGTGATTTCAGTATATTGCTGTATTGCTCTGTTAAATCAAAATCCCATGTAATGTCAAATATCTTCAAATAGGTAAATTTTATACTAAACTAATGTTTAATACCCTTCTCATGTGAATGTCTAAAAGAACCTGGTCAGACAAGCTGGACTCTGACAATAATGCAGTCAGTCGGGTCTGAAGAGCCAGACAACAATAGAGCTGGGTTCAATTTCTTAAACATAAGCATCTAAAACAAATTACACATGGCAGGAAGATAGGACACAACTTTTTGGAGAACTACATATTTCTGGAGCAGCATCTGGAAGGCAAGTAGAATACCTTAGAGCATAGCAAATACTACTAGGCACCTTTGTTGTGGCAACTGTTTTCGGGCGCCTCATTTAGTCCAGTGCCAAATTTATCTCAGCTATTTTAATCTGAATTCTATCACAAAGTCAGGTTTGTAGTCAAGGATGGGCCTTGAGAATGCCCGGTTATATCCCTCAACTACAAAGGGATTATAGGATAAGGAGCTTCATCTGAGAAATATGAATTTGTTGTGTTCAAAGGGAGGTGAAATAATTTCCTTCATTAGATTTCATTCTAAGCTCCAGATTTAGGGTGCTAATCACATTTTACATGCCATGGTATGTAAGGGACCTAATTATTCCATTTTAAGTATTGTAATTAATAAGGATCCATGTATTTCAGTTGCAGGTGGTAGACTGTTGTGCAGAGCTCTACAGAACAGCTACTCCCCACCACAATTTTCCTGTAGAATCCACCCTCACTGATGTGCCATTAAGGCACACACCACAAAGGTACTGAGCACTCAAGTCCTGTTTACCTTGCAAATGAGATTCCTCATAAATAAATTCAGTCTGATGGATTTGGACTGTTCCTCTACTCAGAGCACCTGATCATACAACAAGTACAAGTAACTTATTTATGGAATTAATGAATTTGTTACGTTAAACATGCCACACATTCTTCAAACATATGGATAACCAATGATGATGATAAATTTGACTTTGTTTTTCATTCTGTGAGGTGATTAATGAATGCTCACATCTTATGTTATGGTCTTTGATTAGTGCTTCCAGGAGTGTAATGAGCTGTCCAGGTAAGAAGAAACAGAGGAACAATTCAAGTGCACAGGCAGGTGACAAGTATCATTTTGGATCTTCTAGAGGATGTGAGGTACACACAAAGGTATGTCTAAAGTCAGGGAGACTTTTGTCTATGCAGTTAGAAGCCACACAGAATGATGCAAACTGTCTGAAAAGGTGCTAAGGAGACAATCAGTTTCCTAAACATAGATGTATCATTAGGTGCTGGGTGGTATCTTACCTGGTCTTCAGCTGTCAATTCATAAGGGTGTAGGTTTCCCTTATGTTCTGTGTTATATATGTAAGCCTCAGGCAGTTGCCTTGGATACCCCTGGGTATCTGCAAAGGCAGTAGTTGTTTATGTTCAGGCAGTTATTTTGCACACTAGATGATTTTGTTTTTGCTGGTGGATTGCTCCTTCAATGTCTAAAAAAGGTCAGCTCAGCCATCTGAACCATGTTTTTCTCCTCACCAACTCAAAGGGGAATCTCAGAGTGACTAGCTTCAGTGCAGGCTATATTGGAGGCACTTGGTTTGCTTAGATAAGTCCTAGCCCCCAGTTAAAAAAAGCTTCAAGAAGATTACCCTAAGCTGTATGGGGTTTAAATACCAATTCCAAGCACATATTTTGGCAAAGTGAAAATTTTGACATCTTCAGAAATGTCAGTTTTGGAGAATCAGCAAAGGTCTTGTTACATGGAAAGAGAGACTTCCCCACAGAACTCTGTAGAATCCTCTGGTCATATTTTTCAAGGCATCATGAAATATAAGAGCGGAGTTACCCTAGCAATTCATCCTCCTTAAACATCTAAAGAAAATTGCTGCAGCAAATTTCACTCTCAGAAAGGGTGAGTCAGTCCATCTTGCAATGAACGTCCATGAAAGGTCAAAGAAATCACCAGTTTGTGTAAATTTCTCTCCATTGATTCTTGAAGACTTCTAGGGTGACAAGCTGTGGCTTAGGCATCTAAATCACAGCCATAAAATGTTAGAGGAATGTTAAAATCTCAGGCTAAGTGCTGAAAAGCATTTGTAGTTACTCACATTAAAATGTATGGATATCTTTCTGAGGAAAAAAGTTTAAGACAGTTCTCTTTCTTCAGCCATCTTTGCATCCCAAGGTATTAATGAAGAACTAACTCCATGTTTGTGGTTCACCTGCTCAAACTTTGATATTGACAAAGTAGGTGCTTTCTCCTGCATTGTTTGTGTTAATCCAGATGGCTACTATTTTGCACAATGCCCCAAATCATGCAACAGACTAAGCTAGTCAATTATCAAGTCAACCTAGACAATTGTCTCAGAGGTTGGTAATTGTATGCAGTATCTACACCAAGATGAGATGAATCCCAGCCAAAATATACATTTCACCTTTCAAGATATTTTTAATTATTTCTGTGTCCTTGATGGCAGCAATGTCTTTTATTTGCTTCCTTACAAAATCACCTTATAAGAGGACGTTGGGTAAGGCATCTCTGTAGAACTCGTGTTCACATTTGCCATCAGTGTTGAGTCTAGAAGAGAAAACTTATGAAGTAAGTTCATATAAATGGCTGAAAACAGCTGAGATGACAATTAAAAATAAATATGAATATGAAATGTCTAAAAACATATAACCAATTAAGAGTTACTTAGAACTATGCAATCAACTGTGTAGCATTCACATTCACTGAGACAATTATAGTCATGCTGGTATAGTTACTCTAAAACAGAGATTAAATTGCTACCTCCTTAAATCTAAATTATTCATCTAAGAATCAGCTGTCCTCAACAACTCTTTTAAAGAGTTAAATAGGCCACTCTGAAGAGGACTGGGAGTGCAATTAGCTGATTTGGAGAATCACTAGTTAGACATTGAAATCTGAACTAGTCACCCAAGCAACTGGTACAATTCATAAAAAGACATGACCCTTTTCCAGAGAAAAATGTCTCATCCTCACTTGGGCAGTTAAGGTAGGTCAGATTAGCTAATTTGATAGTGAAACGTCTAGGATAAGCAACACAGGCTCTGAAGGCTAAAAATTACATGAGGAGAATCTTCCCTCAAATATTATAAGCTATTTTCTTTCATTGTTTTCTAGGGGAAGAAAATGGTTAACACTTTCTAACCTTTAGGATATATTCACATTTCTTGATGACTTTACTCAGAGCATCCTTCACCTCTCTATTTCTCAGACTGTAGATGAGCGGGTTGAGCAGTGGAGTCACAACAGTGTAGAAAACTGAGAAGAATTTATTCAGTGCTCTTACAGTCCTAGTTTTTGGCAGGACATAAAAAATTATTAAGCTTCCATAAAAAACTGTAATAACAATGAGGTGGGAAAAGCAGGTGGAAAAGGCTTTTTGCATCCCAGTGGTGGAAGACATTCTTAGGACAGTGGTGATGATACACATGTAGGACACTAGAGTTAGTAGGAAAGGGGGTAGTGCACATACTGATGAGAGGATGAACACCAACATCTCAGTCAGGCTGGTGTCACAGCAGGAAAGTTTTATCACTGGAGTGAAATCACAAAAGAAATGATCGATAAACTTGGGACCACAGAAGGAATGTTGTGAAATCAGGAAGCAGCTTATGGCCATAACAAGGCAACCATTCATCCAAGACCAAGCTACAAGCTGCAAACAGCATCTGCTGTTCATGACAGCTCTGTAGTGAAAGGGTTTGCATACAGCTAAATACCGATCGTAGGACATCACTGATAAAAGAAAGCTTTCAGGGACTGCTAGGGAACCAAAGAAATAAAATTGTGTGATGCAGCCACCAATAGAAATGCTCTTGTCTCCAGTCAGAAAGCTGGACAACATCCTGGGCAGGATGGTAGAGCTGTAGCAGGTCTCCAAGCAGGACAAGTTGCACAGGAAGAAGTACATGGGTTTGTGGAGATGCCGATCAGCCACCACCAAAACAAAAATGAGGATGTTGCAAATCACAGTCACAACATAGATCACCAAAAAAAGGAGGAAGAGAAAAGGTTGCATTTCTGGGATATTCCCAAATTCCAGGAGCAGAAATGTTGTGATGACTGTTTTATTTCCACATTCCCCATTTGCCATGTATCAAACTGAGAGGACATGAATCACAGTCTGGAATAAAGCATCAAGAACTACATTTAATTATTGATCCATCATCACCAATTAATTACAGAATAAAGATGCTATTGCGACCATTGCATGGTGGTATTGTTTATTTTCTTTTTAAGCAGATCTTGAACATTCTTCAGATAATAATTTATGAGAGAGATTATTGTATATTTCTAATTTTGTCTTATGCAAACTTTTTAACAAAATTATTTCCTTGGGTTTGGAAACCATCACACAGAACTGCAGCAGGATGTTTTGATGACTTAGACTATACCAGACCAACACAACCAGTGGAAAACTGTAAAATGCATTTTCAAAGAACTGGACAGATTGATGAGTGTTTGAAGATACTGAACTTGATAAAAAACTGAAATATCCAGAAAAATGTTGTGGGAAATGTTGAAAGTTATGGCTTATCTCACTTGGCAATATTTTTTTAAACCTGCAGGGTCAGAAAGTGATATTCCAGCCAACAGAAACAAGCTATGATTTAGAAACCTTCAGTCAAGAAAAAGAAAAAGAAGAAAGAAAAAGAGAGGAATTCTTGAGTGGATGACCATTTCATCACCCAAGATGGCAAATACCATACCTAGGAAATATAACAGATACTGAAGGAAATCATGAGAAGAAATGTATTTTTGTTTTAGTGCGCTGTTAGTTATTAAACCTATCAATTTCTCTTCTTTCTCTCCCTCTCGTCTCTCCTCTCTCCTTTTTATAACTCTTTTTTTTCAGGTGTTGGCAGATTTTTGTTCTCTGTGTGTGTGCATGCACTTTTTTTTTCTGTTAAAGAGTTCCTTCAGAAGCTAAAAGAACACAAGGCTGAGAAACAAGAAGGAAGTGACCTGCCAGTGACCTGGTGTTACTTGTTAAATTAAATATTGTTGCACACACCATCCCAGTGTAGACACATGCATCTGGACATATTAATCCCATAGTCAGTGTTCAAAGTAATTGAGATGAACTATACTGTAAGAGGATTTCTCTCTTTATTGACCACAGGCTACTGTCTTAGTTCTGGACAATCATATTGAAATATCTTTATTTCATTCAGATGGAATATCCAGAAGAGTAACACTTCAAAATAGACTAAAAATTATTCCCATTTCACAAACCATATTTCAATACAAAAGATCACGGGAAATTTTCCCACCTACCTTGCTGCAGGACAGTTTGTATTTGTACTTCTTACACGCAGACTGCTGAGGCTATTAGTAGAATTTCTGCCCTTCTTATCTCAAAATATACTGTATGAATGGAAAGTTAATAAATACCTAAGAAAATCTGGTATTCAGTTACACTATATCTAACAGATATACTAACAGATTTACTGCATGCTTGTTTTTCTACCTATTCATTCTTCCTGCTGTAATTTTCTTCATATCCTGTGCATTAATGTCGACCCTAATTTTTTCATCCTGACCAATCTTAGAGGATAGAAGAGAGTTATAAAATAGTATTTTTTGATTTAATAAAAATTAATCTCTTTTTGCCTCTTAGAAATGTAAATTCAGCCTAGTTTGATATGATGCACCTGCACTTGAAGTGCTTTCGCTCTATAGCTGAATCAGGTCTTCTAGTGCATAAACCTTCTCCAGATGGCTGTGGCTCTGCTCTGCTCTGCTCTACTGCTGAAAGATGAACCTCTGTCTGGAACTGATATGAGATGGGACAGCTGTCCCACTGCTTATTTTTCCTGCTGGAATAACAAGTGTCCCTTGGCATTACTGCATTTGGGAATTTGCCATTAACAACCCACAATACCTCATAACTTTTGCAGATTTTTCAGACCGTGACACAACTAGAATAAGGTGAAAACAGAATTTTCAGTCTGAAATAAGATCTTTACAAAGTAGTTTTCCTATTTGTCTTTATCACTTATTTTCTCTGTTACTTTGTTTCCCATTATCAGTCAAAACGGCAAGAAACTGCTTATTTTTGTGTGACTGTTATTTACATTAAAATAATTTCTTTTTCTAAACTGTGTTCTGTAGATGTTGTATTGGGCCTGGCTGTGATGGAGTTAACTTCCCCCATAGCAGCCTTCATAATGCTGTGCTTTGTAGCTAGAACCGTGCTGATAACACACCGGTGTTTTGGCTACTGCTGAGCAGTGCTGCACAGCATCAAGGCCGAAACTCCAACACCCTAACGCCACCTCCCCAAAGGCCAGTAGGCTGGGGGTGGGTTGGGAGAGGACAAAGCCAGGACAGCTGATCCAATCTGACCAAAGAGATATTCCATGCTGTATGACGTCATGCTCAGCAATCAAACCTAAGAGAAAAGAGGAGGAAAGAGGCGCATTCGTTATGAAGTTGTTTGTCTTCCAAAGCAAACAGTACATCATGTACTGAGGTCCTGCTTCCCAGGAAGGGACTGGACATCGCCTGCTGATGGGAAGTAGAGAATAAATCTTTTTTCTTTTTTTTTCCTTTGCTTCTGTGAACACTCTTTCCTTTTTCTTTATTAAACTGCCTTTATCTCTACCCATGAATTTTTCATCTTATTTTTTCCCCCTGTCCCGCTGAGGAGGAGGGGTGATAGAGCAGCTTGGTGGGCATCTGGCAATCAGCCAAGGTCAAACCACCACAGATGTCTATGTTTTGACTGTATATATACATTTATTTTACACATTGACAACTGGATTTTATCTCTTAAAACAGACCAGAACAGACCAGAGCCTTAAAAGTCACATCAATCATGTTTAAACTTTAGTTAATTACTGAAACTCCATGCACACCCTTATTTCATGAATATTTCTGTGCATATTTCTGTGAATATTTTCTTTTTTATTGAAAGTAGAAAAAATAAGAATGGTCATGGACAGAATAAAATTATAACAAGAACCTTTTAGCAAAAAAGTATGTAGAAAGTGGGACTTCTTAAAGAAAATTGGCCTGCTCCAGTTCAGCTGTCTATGTTAAGCTGTTCAAACGTCTGAGACCAAGGTCAGCTCTTTTGCTGATAAGAGCTGTTGGCTCAGGTTTGAGGGGGCTGACATCCTTCAAAGATACTCAGAAGAGGGATACTGGAGGTCCAGCACTACTAGACCACTCACAGCCACTAAGTGGTCTCCATCAAGAGTCAGTGAGAACCTTCAAGTATGCATCCCAGCTGGACAGAAGTTTTGGGAAGGTGAAGCTAGCTTAAAGGGTCAGCAGTTCTGTAGTTGTGGCACTTTTTGACCAAGCATGCCACTTACTCATCACCTGTGGTGAGGAAAAGAAGGTCTGAGAGGCAGAAAAGTGTTTCCTAGCTGCTCAGATGCAGCATGTAGCATCTACACCTGGGACTCATTTGCCTATTCATAAGCATCAGGACTATTGGAGGCAACATGGGATGTTCCGCCAGTTCTTGAAGGCAGTCATGGGCCACACCTATCAGCAGCACATGAATGTCGGTTCACCCACTTCCTCAAAGAACTTGATCTCCATGGGTGTAATGAGACTGGATGCACTGTGGCAGAATTTGAACAAAGGCAGCTAGAACTGCCTGTGCTGATTGAGTCTGTCACATTGTCAGCACAGCCCTTGGAGTGGTCTTATCTGAGAATCACTCCAATCCTGAGAGGCAGATTGACAGAAGCTGCCCAGGTTTGCTGGAGAAGCGAGAGTTCAGTGCTGTGCACACTCCCAGTGAGAGACAGCCAAGGTATGCTCTGGGAGCAGCACATCTGAAGTCAAATGCAATTGGGCTCCTTGAGGGTCTGGAGACCACCAATGCGGTGGGTTGTCTCAGCCAGCGGCTGGCTGCCAGGGAGGCGTAAGCATGGGGCTGGCTCATGCAAGGAAGGTGGAGATGGAGCACCCCAATCCAGCGGATGAGAGGAAACACCCATGTCAAACGTAGGTATATGAGTTTGAGCTTGTCTGCCAACTCTCCCCATTCCTCAGCTGGCCAGCATGTTGGCTTTGCTTCTTCGCAATCCACCACCCAGTTAACAGTCTGGCACTAATCAGGGTATGGCCCTGAGCCCAGCTTCCAAATCTGCAGCCAGTGCTGCAGGCCTGGCAGGGCGACAGGTTCCTGGAGGGACGTGTGCCACCTCCTCAAGCACCCAGAAGACACTGCCCCGGCTGCAGGGGGCTGTTGGCAGCTGCGGCCCATTGCACCAGAGCGGAAGGGCTGGGCGGTGGGGGGAGGTTTGGCAGACTCCTTTTGGCCAGGAGCAGGCCTGCTGAGGGCTTTGCAGTCCCTTCCTTAGCTGTGTCCGCAGCATCCTGCGCCGGGGAGGGCCGCCGCTCCCCGCCCGGGCGCTGGCGGGACAGGGGGCGCAGACGCTCCCGCCGCTGCGGCAGCTCATGCGGTGCGGCGTCCCGCGGCGCAGTTTGCAGACGCTGCCGCCCACTCGCCACTTTGGCTTCCGAGGCGGGGAGGGGGTCCAGGGACCCCGGTCAGAGCCCCTCCACGGGGGGTGTCCCCTCTCCCCTCCCCATCCCACAGCCTCCCAGGCCACCCGGCAGCCAGGATGCCCGCTGCCCCCACAGCCCCCAGGGAACCAGGCGCCCGGCTGCTCGGGAGGTGGTTTGCAGCGATCCCAGTGGGCATCCTAGTGTGTCTCCGCCCCCCTGGCCCTGCTTCCCCGCCTTCCGTCCGTCTGTCTGTCCGCCTGCCCCTCCACCTCTCTCTCCATCGCAGCCATCCCTCTGCTTGCGTAGCCCTGCGTCTTCCTGCCTGCCCGAGCATCTCTTGCTGTCTCTCCAGCGCTGCCCCTTCTCTCCCCGTATCGCATCCGTGTGCCCCTTCGTCTCTCTCCCCCCTCCTCTTCCACCTCCCCCTCCATCCATCTGATTGTCAGTCCGTCTCTGCTGACTCTGGCCTTGATTCTGGTGAGTGTCTGCTTGTTTGTGCTTCACTTTGTTATTCTGGCCTTATTCCCTGTTCATCATCCCTCTTCACTGGGGAGAGCTTGTCCCTATTCAATCCACCCCTCTGTCCATCCCTCACCCCTACTCCCCCGAGGACTTACACCCTATTTGTTCTGTCATCATGATGGTGGGGTGGGGATTTTTTTGGTGCTGCCCACCTTGTCACCCCAGAGTGGGAACTGGGGAAATTGAGGCAAATGTGTCTGAACCAGAGAGATTTATGTGGATGGGTTTAGGGTGGAGGGCAGTCCCTTTTGTCTCCTGGCAGTTGGCTGGAAGACAGCCAGATATCACTTGAATTGCACCCTCCTCCCAGTGCCTTTCTGGGATTTGCTCTGCAATCATGGAATACCTGTCCTTGGCCTCATTTCTCTCTCCATCATGTTCCCCCTTATTACCTGGACTTTCAACCTGCCCTCGCAAGCTACTCCATGAACATATCCTCACACATGCTATCTCATGTGCAGCTACATTGACACAATACTGTTTGCGCTGGGTACTGCTCATGTCTTCTAAAATGGACCCCTCCACCTCTCTGTCCACCCATTTCAACAAAAATTCTAATGTCTCTCTTTGTCCACCTATGCATCCACCTGTCCCAAAATGGATCTCATCTGCCAATCTATCCATCCACCCATGGATGGAGAGCCATGTATTGTTCATCCCAATACAGTCCTGCCCATCCACTCTTGCTTTCACACCTTCTTCCCTCCATCTTTCCTTGCTATCCCTCAGTTCTCTTTGAGATTCTCCCAGGGTGGGTGTGGGGTGCAGACCTCCTCAATGCAGATAGTCTGGTGACATCCCAGTGCTCATGAACAGGGATTTCTGAACCCCTGGGTTTGCTCTGGCTGTACATGGTGGGTTGGGGCTTCCAGCTATGTGTGTGGGACAGGAAATGACAAACGATCTTCACCAATTAGGGGCTGCCTGGTGGTTTCTGTGGATCTCTCCACTTATAGGAGACCCTTCTTGTCTGCAGGTCTCCAGAAATGTGGCGTCAGAGCTTTGGACTTCTAGGAAAATCCTACGCCTATGATAGTGAGCTGGGGATTGGACAGCTGAGGGACATTTGGGGGATGGGAATGCTCCCAAGAGGGACAAAGAAAAGAGGAGGATAGGCAGCCATAAGGTGAAACAAGGATGAGAATGGTCAAGAGGTCTACAGGAAATGGGTGGGGAACAGGTATGGGGGAAAAGGGAAGCTAGGGGAGTGGGGGGCAGACACTGTTCACCGTCAGGCTCACACTAGGCCCTCGGTAACATTGGTCACCTAGTCTTGGTTACCAGAGTGGGAACAGCCACATACTTGAAGCAGCCCCAACCACCTCCTTGTGTCGTTCATGTGTGCTGATGGACAGATTGCATCTTTCTCAACAGCAACAGGATCCTTTTTGCTGGGGAAGTGGCTCCACATACCCCTGTACGCAGTGTCTCTGCACAGTGCTGTGGTGGATGTTGCTATCCAGGATTATGTGGCTGATGTGGCCTCCGAACTTATCTACCAGAACAAGAGTCAGATCTCCACAGAAGTCCTCTTTGTCTTCCCCCTGGGCCCCCACATGGCCATCTACTCCTTCCAGGCCCGCAGTGAGGATGCCAATATCCAGGCCATGCTGCGGGATGAGGTACCAGCATCCAGGGACAAATGTGCGAACCACCACAGGTGCATGGGATGAGCAGCCCACGGCCTGCCTGGTGATCAGCTTTCTGTGCCTCCCCTTCCCACACAGGTCCAGCAGCTGCATGAGGCTATAGGGGGCTGGGAGAATCTGGAATATCTTCAGGATCAGTCTCAGTATCCGGGTGAGGTGTTCGCCTGCTTCCTGGGCACCCTGTCCCCTGGCAGTGAGGTGGTCGTGACCTTGCGCTATGTCCAAGAGCTGTCACAGGAGCCGGATGGAGCAGCCCATTTTGTGCTGCCACCCACGCTGCATCCCTACACAAAACTCTACAGTGAGTGACCACACAAGGAACCTGCCCTCCCAGTCACACACCCCACAGAAGGATCACAGACTCCCCGTGTACTTTGTGAACAGACCCGATGCAACTTCCCTCAGCACCCACAGGAGGACCCACATTTTTCCCCCATGCAGCCCCTGGACAAATCCACATATTCTTCCTTGTGTCCCATGAGGGGATCCTTACTTCCCACACATATTTCCCATAAACAGACTCATAGGCCCCTGTATACGCCTTATTGACAGCCCCCAATTCTCTCCATATGTCCTATATATGGGTGCCAAATCCTGTCCTCTACCCCCCACCCCTGCAGGGAGAGCCTTTGACCGCCCCAGTGCCATGTTTCTCCTTGCAGCCTGGAACTGTCTCCCTAGCAAGCTGCACTACAGCCTGCTGCTCACCGCTAGTCTGCAGTCACCCCGTGGAGTGGCCAATGTCCAGGCCAACTTTGCCCTCACCCCTTTGATCTACACTGCCCAGGACCGCAGCACTGCACAGGTATTCCCTCCCGAGTGCCAGGATCCCGGCAGGAGCTGGGGAGGGGTATCACCAC
Organism: Himantopus leucocephalus; assembly: GCA_003993805.1. Taxonomy (NCBI): domain Eukaryota; kingdom Metazoa; phylum Chordata; class Aves; order Charadriiformes; family Recurvirostridae; genus Himantopus; species Himantopus leucocephalus. The sequence continues at coordinate 5,768 of RSEF01000027.1, read as the reverse complement.
TGGGATGTGCTGATACCTGTGCCTGTGCTCATGGCCAAATGCTAGGTCTGGTCCCCTCATCCTGTGTGTGACCAGGCACCCCTTCTCCAGGTCTCACTGGCTGGCAGCCCCCCAAGTAGCCATGATTTGGAGCTGCTGGTGTATTTTGGAGACCCCCCTGCAGTCAGTGCTGTGGTGGAGAAGGGAGACCCTGGGGCTCCTCCAGGTGAGTGCAGCTGGGGAGGGATTATGGAGGCACCTCTGGGTTGCAGGAGGCATTGGGGCACAAGGAGATACTGGGAGGCAAGGTATTGTTGGACACTGCGATGGGAATGGGAGGCATTCAGATGAGATAATTTAGGTCCCGGGGCTCCAGGGTGGGGTGTTGGGGACACTGTGGTGAGGTATCAGCTATAGCAGGATGCATACAGGGAGTTCTATGTTAGGGTTCACTGGGTAGCTGTATTGGAGGCACTGGGCTGGACATGTGGCACTGGGCTATGCAATTGGTGGATAGTACAGTAGAGTATTGGGATACCAGTGTGGGGCATCACAGGCTCTGGGATGGTGGAAGCTGAAAGCACAATGAGAATCAGAACCAGGAGGAGGAGGTGGGTCCCTATCTGGCCTTCATCCCAACCCATACCTCCTCCAGGCTCCCTGTTTGGTGACCCCATGGTGTTGGTGACGCTGGCACCCAGCATCCCTGAGGCAGTGCCTGGGCAGCGCCAGTCTGGAGAGTTCATCTTCCTCCTGGACACCACTTTCCTTGAGCATGCACAGGTACCCGTGCAGAGCAGGGACCAGGATGGGGTGGAGGAGCAGGTTCAAGGGGAGCAGGCCAGGGCAAGCATTTACAAAGGGACAGAGATATGCGGGGGGACTGGTGGGGCCTAAAATGGTCCTGAAATACCTCATGTGCCCAGGGGATTTCAGGGCACTGGCTTGGTTCATCCAGGGGAGGCCAGAGGCTTTAGGAGGACCAGACTATCGGCAAAGGCATCTATACTCCTCAGAAGTGCCTCCCAAGACCTGCCTGCTGTGTCTTTCCACAGGACTCCCTGCTCTTCCTTCTCAAAAGCTTGCCCATGGGCTGCTACTTTAACATCTACTGCTATGAAGAAACCTCTGTGGGCATCTACCCGTGAGCAAATATAGGGCAGGCTGGGTGCTATGGTGCTGGTGGCTAGGGCTGGATACTGTGGGACATGGCTGGGTGCTGTGGGGCTGGAATGGGTGCAATGGGGCAGGGTTAGATGCTGGAGGGCAGGTGTGCATGCTCTGAAATCGGTTGGTTGGTATGGAGCAAGGCTGGGTGCGGGAGGGCTCGACTAGCTACTGTAGGGCAGGGATGGATTTTGGGGACGGGATCTTTGTGGCATTATGGGATAGCGCTTCTTGGGGTTCTGCTGAGCAGAGTCTTGTGGGAACTACGAAGCCAGGTCTCTTCAAAGAACTACTATGGGGCGGGGACTTGCAGAGGACCCTAGGGCATAGCTGTGGGAGGTGCTATGGGGCAGGGTCTCAGGAGCACTAGGGTCAGCATAGAGCAATGTGATCTCCAAACACGCTGTGCCCCCTGCAGGCGAAGTGTCGAATATACTCAGGACAACCTGACTGAGGCCATGCGGCGCATCCCCTCCACCAGCTCTAGTCTGGGTGACACCAGTCTGCTGGGAACCCTCCGCTCAGTCTACAATACCCCCCGCCCCCGCGGGCATACACGCCAGGTCTGGGTGCAGAGGCATGGAGGGGTGGAGGGACAGGTGTCCCAAAGGAGACAGAGGACACGGGAGTGTGGGTGGAAGTACACGGTGGTCACCAGGAAGCAAGAAGGATACTGCGGGGTGGGAGGGGAAAGGAGAGGTGGGTCTATATCTTTGGGGGTTTCTGTCCCTGAGTGGATATCTCTCCCTGGGCTGGTGTCTCTACAGGGGTTCTCTTTGCTGGGACCCTCTCTCCATTTCAGGGGCCTGCTCCCCCCATTTTGGGGTTGCTGTGCTGGGGCCGCACCACTTATGTCCCCTGTCTCTCAGCTCTTCATCTTCATGTCCGGACTACCCCCTGACAAGGAAGCCATCGCAGCTGAGGTCTGCCGTCACCGCAACAGCCACCGGTAATGGGGTCTCTCCCCCCAGTCCTCCAGCTGCCCTTTGGTTGTTCAGTCATTTCCATTCCTGATGAGGCCCCCTGTTCACCAGTGCCTGTCCTAATCCTTGAGCCCCTCCAGTGTCCTAAAGACCCTTCCCACCATCCACAGCTCTCTAGTTCCAAGCTCCAATGTGTGAGTCTTTGCTTACTACTCTCACAAGCAAGGCACCCTTCACAGAGTGAACAGGGAGACTGAGGCACAGGGCTTGTACATCCTGATGTGCCCCCAAGCTCTGCCCCAGTCCCACTAGACTGACCCCAGCTCTTCCCCAAGTCCAAGCTCTCCTCTGCCAGCTCCCTGTCCAACCCCAGCTCCAACCCCAGTCCCACAATCCCTGCTCTTCCTCCTTCCCCCTTGTTCTGCACCCCAGCTTTGTTCCCCCAGCTTTAACTCCTGCCTGTGTTCTCCAGCTCTATCCCGGCATCCTTGCACCCACCTCTGTCTCTCATGTCTGACACCTTTCCCTGCTTCCCCCACAGGTGTTTCTCCTTCTGCTTCTCTAAGGACAGCGCTGCCCTGGCTATGGCCCTGGCCAAGGAGACAGGGGGTGAAGCTACCTTCGTCTCCTCTGACAACAGAATGACAGCTGTGGTAGGAACCGGGGAGTCCTGGCAGGTTCCCCTCTATTCCACAGGCACACTGACTTCCAAGTACCCCAGCACCTGCACTGCCCCCACACAGCAGTCAAGACCCAGCTGCCCCAGAAACCCAGGCACTCAGGTTTCCCCTGACTCTACCCCACTGAGAACCCAGGTGCCCAGGCTTCTGCCCCACTGCAACCCACAGACCTGACTGCGCCCAGGGAACCCAGCTGGTGCAGGCTACTCCACACATTCCACTGTGTGCCAGGGAACCCCAACACTGGGGGCCATGGGCTGAACCCTGGTGGAACTGCGAACTGTGATGTCCGGCCCTCTGCCCCCAGGTGTTGAAGTGCCTGAAGCAGGCCCTCAAGCCAGCAGCTGAGGGAGTGTCTCTGAGCTGGACCCTGCCCCGCGGCCTGGAGGTTGAGGTGCTGGGTGGCACGCCTCAGTCCATCTTCCAGGGTCAACACAGCCTCCTCTATGTCCGGATCCATGGACAGGCACAGGTGAGAGCTGGGACTACAGTCACCCCCAGTTACCTCCCAATAGACTCCCAGTAACCACCAGTAATCTTTCAGTAACTTTCCAATACCCCACAGTAACCATCTTGTGTCCCCAGTAACCTCCAGTATCTTCCCATGTGTTCCCAGGATATGACGGTGGCCAAGGGGTTCATGACCTTGCAGTACAGCCTGGATGGCCAGGATGTCACTCACACCATTGAATTCCCGCTATGCCCAAAGGGAGATGGCCGGTGAGAGCCTGTCCTAAGGGAAGATGCATGCATGCCCCTCATTTCTAATGCGGACTCCAGCTGAGAGGGGGCCCAGATAGCTTATGCATTCCCGCCTTCCACACACAATCCCAGACTGGCAGAGAACCCAGGTGTCCAAGCCATGCCCTCCTTCCCTGCTTTGACCCCACAGGGGTAGGACCCAGAAACCTGGGCACCACTTCCAGACAGACAAGGACCCAGGCATCCAGGTTTTCCCTCTGTCCATCCTCATCCCTGAAGGGAGAGAACCCAGGTGTCCAGGCTCTCTCTGTTCACCTTTCCCCTGCATGGAGATGAGCCAGGTGGTCAGGCTTACGCCATTCTGTCCCCAGGATGGCTGGGCATCGTCTGGCTGCAAGATGCTTGCTGAAGAGGTTGTTGCCAGAGGCTTTGAGTGGGTCGCAGGATGAACCAAGGCAGCGCGCAGTTGAGATCAGCCTCACTTCAGGGATCATCTGCCCCTTTACCAGCTATGTGGGGGTTCGCACATCACAGAGGGTCACCTGGTACCGAAGTAAGGAAAGACACTTGTGGGAAAGAGCTGGTGGGGCAGCTCCATGGGATGTTGTTATTGCACTGGAGCTGGAACCCCAGCCACAGGGCACCCCCAGTCTTAGGGGGTAGGCCCCATCACCACTAGGTGCTTCTTTCCCATGTGCTTAATTCATCCCCTTTCCCTGTTTGCTCTCAAAGGGCCCCTGGCACTGTTGCCACCCCGCCAGTCACTCATCCCTTGCCAGGTCATTGAGCTTCGTGGCTCCCATAAAGTCTCTTCCTGCTATCCTAAGAGCATCTGGGTCCCACCTGGCTGGCTGACAGCAGCGCGTGCATCATGGCTTGCCCTCCGTCAACTCACCCATGGCATTGCTGCCCTGCCCCAGCGTGGGGCTTGCTCAAAAGGTATGGGGCCTTGACCCAGGTGGGAGGTGTAGGGATAACCTAATGTCTTATAGAAGGGTTATGCTGCCATGTCTTGCCCATGGCATGGAAACCAATGAATTTTGCCTTTAACCCTTCCCTTAGTTACCCTTAAACTTGCAAGTCCTTCAGCAAATATGAGACCCAGATCAGGGACACTCAGGGACGGGGCAGGGATGGTGCTGGATCATAAATACACATTTGGATAAAATGCATTGGGGGGGTATCAAGAGAGGTCTTGGGACATGTCTGGGAAGGAATGCCAGGAGAAGAGGCAATCGTCAGGGTTGGGGATGTCAGGGGTGTCCAGAAAGGGCTGCAGATGGGACTGCTTTGGGGGCATGCAGGAAGGAGCTTAGACTGCAGGTAGCTGCCTAAAGAAGAGCAGAGATAATGTTCTGGAGCATTATTACACAAGGGAGTAGTGAGAGGTCAGATTTGTGTCATTCTCCCAACTCTCCTGTTTGCATCTTCTCCCACAGCATGTAAACCACCACCACAATCTATTTCTTCTCTTGAGTATGTGGATCCCATGGAATTTGGTTTTTGCTCTTCAATTATTGGGTGGTGGTGCAGCGAAGCCATTGCTGAGTGCCAGGAGCTGGTGGCACTGCAGAATGCAGATGGGTCCTGGGCCCTCAGCTCACAACTGGCCTCTGTGATGGAAGTTCATGAGGCTGAAATCAAGGGAAAGATGCCTGGTGAGGTAAGGGGAGAAACTCTTATGGTGGCAGTGTGTCATCCTGCGGCAGCGGGAACCCCTTGGCTGGTGGCAACATGGGCATCCCAAGGGCAGACAGAGAGGAATGAAGGGATCAGAAACCAGAAGCCACAAAGGAAGAGGTGGGAAGCAATGAGGGGGCAGGGATGATGCTCAGCACTGCGTGCTGGTCTGTCATTGTTGTCCTACAGGTCATGGAGCCAAGCATCTGGGCCACAGTGCTGGCTGTGACCTGGCTGCACAGACACGACAAGTGTTACCAAGACCTCTGTGAGTTGCTGGAGGCCAAGGCTGTGACCTGGCTGTGCAGCCAAGCTGGTGAGTCTTGAGGTCCTTTCCCTGCTGATCCCCACAGCACAGCCTCCTCCCTTCTCTCTCCAGTGGGACCTGCCTCACCCCTTCACAGGACCACAATTTCCTGGGGGCAGGTGAAGGAGTCCTGTGTCCCCTTTCTCCTTTCCATCTGTGGACTCTCCCTCCTGCCTGACTTCCCTATTGCCCCTGTCTCTCCCTGANTCTCTCCAGTGGGACCTGCCTCACCCCTTCACAGGACCACAATTTTCTGGGGGCAGGTGAAGGAGTCCTGTGTCCCCTTTCTCCTTTCCATCTGTGGACTCTCCCTCCTGCCTGACTTCCCTA
>RSEF01000260.1:0-11698 GCA_003993805.1 Himantopus leucocephalus | reverse complement strand
GTCAGCATGGGTTTGTTAAAGGCAGGTCATGCCTGACAGACCTGATCTCCTTCTACGATAAGGTGACCCACTGTCCTGGGTCCTCCAGTCAGCTGGGCCATCCCCAGGTCAAACACACCCCGGCCCTTCACGGGAACATTAGAGTCTGAACACAAGACTGGCTCTTTGGACAGTCTCAAGCTATGTGTCTGGCATTATATGTCACCCGGGACATCAGGCCCTCACTGTCCTGCCACAGCACTGCCAGAGGTTCACAGGGATGGACAGCGATGCCTGGAAACCTGCCAGGAAGGCCATGCCAGGAGAGTAGGGCACAACTGGCATCATCCTATCCCAAACCTGGCACTCAAGTGGGAGGCTCTAAACCAGCCCGACATTTACTAGAACTAGGAGACCCTGGTTGTTTTACAATGGCAACAGGTTGGGTTGAAGGATTGTTTAACACCATGAGCTCATTTCAGAATGTATACATTTCCCAAGCACAAAATTTTTACCTTGAACACAATTAGTAGTCCAATGTTTTGTCTAGTTTGCGATCATTTAAGTTACCAAAGATCAAATTTGCTGAATGAGTTGTCTTACTTGTCTCAGTTTAATCCCTGAGGGAATAAAGATTAGTTGCTTGTGCTTTTTCCTCCTTTAAAAAAAAGATAAAAATATCATAACTGACTCACCATCTAATTCATGAAGTTTCTTGAGTCTCTCTTGACTCAGCTTTCTCTAGCTTTTTCTGTTTTATTTTTAAAGGCATTTCTAAGTACATCCTTCATGTTGCTAGGTTTCAAGAGGAAAAAAAAGTAAAGGAAGAAAACAAATCAATATTCTTTTAAAAAAAACAGGTCTTTGTCAAAAGTCCAAAAGGAAGTATGAAAGTAATCTTGTTCTGTAACAGATGTGCCAACCTTCTTTTTTTCCTAAATTTACTTTTTCATTGTCTGTGATGCACACTTTGCATACAAAACTATGCCAGTGAGCAACAGCAAGTGCTTTGTTAAGAGGAAGACTACCCAAGAAAAAGAGGTGTTAAGGAAATAGTTATGAATTCATATGATTCATCTGTCATAAGATTACAAAATTTCATTGAAGTGGTGCCTTTGGTGTCCTTCTGCTTTAAAGTATGTGCATGTGCAAGCTCTTGTGTGCCTGTACACCAACGTATACAGGAACATCATTGAAATGCAGTTATATTTGGTGCAAAGCAGCTGCTCAACAGGCCATAGCAACATATAGCGCAGATTAGGACAAAAAGCAAATCCACAAGAAATGTGCCCAGTTTAAACTACAGGAAGAGTTTAGGTTGACACAGAACATTCAGATTGGCTGGGGCAGAAATATTATATCACTCCTTACTCTTGTGAAATGTGCCATCAGCTCTCTAATGACCCCATGAAATCAAGACTTCAGGGTTGCTTTCATATCGAAAAGTGTCCAGGCAAGCTATTAATGGCTGTACAGAAAGTGCCCTTCAGACAGAGCCGGAGGGACACAATACAAGCAGAAACTGACTGATTTCTTAGAGTGGTGGGGACACAGCTTGGCACCAGTTGCGGATATATTTGCATACTGGGCACCAACACTGACCGAGATTAATGGTATTTTGGAATGAATAAGCAGGTTGTTGATTTATAACAATATAGCAAGATGAGCCCACAGATATCATTTGAGTCCATTACCTCAAAATTGGTGATGCAAATAAAATGAGACCCGGCTATGAAATGCTTCCTGCTGTATCACTGCAAAACAAAATCTCAGTGATCTTATTTGTAAAGACACAACCAATTTATCTCCACTTGAAGAACATACAAGGCAAAACTATAAGCAGTTACACTAAAGTTACCCACAAACTTTCAGAGAAAAAAAAAAAAATCTAAAGAAGATTTTAGTCCTCTGTTAATTTGGATTTCAAGCCAAGTGCTTTGAAAAAATTGCCAAAATTCAAATGTGACCAATTTTGGCATCACAGCATCTATGCTTAGCTGCCATTGGTGATACAAAGACTGAATGGACAGTTACGATAGTCCACAAGCTATCTTGGCAGCTCTAACCTGTAACTGCTGTGCTATTGAAAGCCATAAAAATTGTGAACGAAAACTATTTAGAACTGAATAGGCACAAAACTAGTAGCTCTATATAGAAATGTAATTGGACTCTTGAAAAAACAAAGTATTTGAAACATATCTGCATAATTCCAGATCTATTTATTTTTAGATTATTCTCCTTTAACTATTCCATTTTTTAAGACAATAAGACATAAGATAAATTTTATTTTTATTACCTGTAGAACTTTGCACTAAAACAATTAGTTATATTTGCACATTAATAAAAATACAGAAAAATTCCGCAAAAATGTATTTTCAAAACCAAAGATTATTTTCGCTTTTAAAAAGAAACCAAGCTTTAGGTCTGGGAAATTATTAATGAAATTACTTTTAACATCCAATAAAAAAAAGGCTTTTTTCAGATCAAAGAGATCGTCAAATTCCAAAAGTTATAATACACAAATGCTAGCCACCAAAAAAAAGCAAAAGAAATAAATATATCTTGTAGAGCTAGCAAATGGTTTAATATTAGGTAATTATTTAAAAATCTTTCCCTCCATTTTTATCTTCTTTCTCAGACTAGATCAGCTGAATGCTGCCAGACTGAAAAGCTACAGCTACTGGCTCCTTGGAATGTGGGTGTTTTTCCTAAAATAAATAGAGGATTATTTTACTCTTGCAAAGCCAAATTCTCATTTCCATCCACAAGAAAGCATTGCCCGAGTTTCTTCCACATTCATTTGCAGTGTTGCCCTCCAAAAAGAGGGGGGGGGGGGAAAAAAAGGATAATTTGGTGAGAAAATATATGGACATATTTTTAAATTGTGTCTTCTTCAGGAGAAAATACTGTGTTTAAATTCCAATTACACTATTTAGCCAGAAATGGAAATGGCCTTCTGAGTCACCGCGTGTAATCCTTCCTACCGAGCCTTCACCTCCTGCAGCCAACTCACTGTGTCTCTTATAAACAGGGACGCATCCTAGCCTAGCCCTCCCCTGGAAGGCTGGACCTGCCGACATTTCCAGCTCCAGTCTGCATTTATTCACAGTCATACCTCTTTGGTTCTGGGTCGTCAATAGCTTGCAGGACAAGTATTCATGTCTCATCAAGATAAACAATATTTAAGCAAAATCATCACCTACAGCATTATGGCAGAAAGACTTAAAATCATCTTTCCTAAACGCAAGTCAAGTTATAAACTTTCACCGTTTTTATTTAAAACTTATATTCATACGTTAGTGTGAAAAGTATTAAATGAACTCTCTACACTTTAATGTTTGGCAAGTGCATTTTATGCTTTTATATACATACAGATTTTTTTTTAGAAAAACCTTTGTTTTTGCTTTTCACTATTTCTGTACTTTCATTTACTACCAAATGATCTCATGTTTCCCCGCACCACTCACCAAGCCTCTAGGGTACCACTCCACGTAAAGTATATGGGACCGGGGCTTAATTTTTTCCTGTCGCCTCCAAGGGCTCCCACAAGGCTTGCCTCTTTCTCCCTTCCTTCCACACCCTCTGGCACAGCCTTTGCAAGCTCCTGTACCCCCCCCACCCCAGCTTCTGGACATTCCACAGTGAGATTTGATTCGAGTAGAGTGGCAGGACACGTGCAGAACCACAGTCCACATTGGCTCTGCACCTTCACTTTCTACTTTCTGCTTTTCCCACAGGACTCATTAATTTTACTCATCATTTTCTCATTCTCTTTCCACCACTGCCTCCCCCTGCTGCTGCGCTACACTGTGGTGCCTGAGGAAACAGCCCAAAAAAGACACGGGATAAGAAACTGCTGCCAGCAGTAACTTTGGATAGCTGTGATGAAAAGGTGAAAGAGGAACCCTGCCTACTGTCCGCAGCCAGTGGCTTGTCACTGACATTTCAGGTGACATGCATTAGGCGGTGCCAGCAAGGCATGCCCGGTCATCACTCCAAATGAATGATTAATGACTGAACGGAGGCAGCAATATGACAAGGTCTAAAACATGAGAGTGACAGCCTAAGATTAAAATCCACACGTGACTTCTGACCTCCCCCCAAAGCAGAAGTGCTGTCTACCTTGCCAAATTGCAGGGGGAAATTCTCAGGGACTCACGGGATGGCTGCAGCGGGGAAGGACCTCAGCGTCCCCCTCACGTAGCACAACCCTGTGCTCAAGCAAGGTCACCCACAGCAGGTTGCTCAGGGCTGTGTCCAGTTGGGTTCTGAATATCTTCAAGGACAGAGACTCCACAACCACTCTGGACAACCTGGGCTGCTGTTTATCTGCCTTCACGTTAAAATAAAGCTTTATCTTTTTTTTTAATCTTTTTTTCCCCCATCTTTTTTTTTTTTTTAATATTTGCTTTTGTTCCTTTCTAGAAACAAAGACGACAGATGAGCACAAATGNAAAAAAAAAAAAAAAAAAAGAAAAGAAGTGATAACACAGATCCTTGAATTTAACTCATCGTATTTTACCAATTGCAATTTCTCTGTTTACCACAGAGGTTGACACATTTCTTCGGCTGGACACTCATGTTCACTAGCCTTAGTGTTCAGCTGTGGGAAGCATCAGCGAACCCAGCTCTGAGGCAAGGTATCAAAATTCCCGTTATGTGCATGTTGGCACTGCGCAAACTCATGAAGCACAGGCAAATAGGCAAGACTTGGATTACAACTTGCTTTATCACCTAATGAACATACATATCTTGTATTAAAGCAATATAAACACTCTCCTCTCCTGCCCATGCAACAATTTATCAACAAACCCAACAATGCAAACTTTTGAACAAAAATGTCTGTAAGACCGGCTCCTAAGTTTCATCCAGTTTGCATAATAAGGATGACTTTTTCTAATTATTGTCAGTTTCTGAGTCGGGTATTTATACGTAGATGCCATTGTGCTTCTGACACTGCAGCAATTCAATCAACACAGAATTTGGGACATAATTTTCTTTCAGCGCCTATGACAAGGAAAGGAACTGCATTGAAAAACTATCATACCCCACCACTGCTCTTTGTACTTCAGTGTAACCATTAAGTGAAATTTCTCTGTTCACAATGGATTTTTAGAAACAAAAAATATTTCAAACAGCTCTTTCATGTAATGCCTGGTCATTAACGTATAGATCAGCAACACGGAGAAAATAAAGAAACACGCAGTAATGGCCTCTGCGGCTCCAAGTGACGCAATACGGGGTGCAGACTGCAGGCCACGAAGGGAAATCAGGAGATTCCAGCTTATTTCACAACATCTTTTTCCCTAACGCTTGTTCTCAAACTTTTATGTGATATCAAGGCATACCACTTAGACATCCAAATTTAAAATAAGCCTTTGAAACTTAAAAGTAAACTCCAAAAAAAGCACACGTAATTTGGAAGAAAGGAAAATAAAAGAAAACCAAACCAAATCAAAACAAAAACCCCCAAAACAATTAAATAGAAAAGTAGTAAAATATACCTATATTCAACTATGGGGGAGAAGGACTTTTGGAAAATCATATTTATCCAAGAAAAATAAAGAAGTTAAATTAGACAAAACCAATACTTAGTAGTAATTACCAGGTAAATTTCACCTACTGAGTTTAGACACTGTCTTAAAAAACAGAAAGGCAAGACTCTCAACTTTGTACCAGGAAGAGCCTCTGCGATAAAAAGAAAATTACAAATCTCACCAAACACGGGATTTCAATATCATGTAATATAAGCATGGCTCAGCATCAGCTGAGGTGAAAATACAGTATTTCATTCATACCAGAAAAGTTATACACTGCCTCACGTACATGACTGTCCTTTCACCATTACGTCTCAGCCAATTGGCCAAGGCACCAGCATGTGATTTCAGATCATTTTGTTTGTTATTGTTCTTCTAACGAAGATCGATTTTGGCTAAGGGCGGGGTGGGGCGGGGGGGTGTCACATCATTCTTTCTCAACTGCAGCATAGGATTTTTGACACTGCCGATAGCACATGTTAAACAAAGTACTACTACACCTGAAATATTCCTTATTAAACTTCAGGTGCAACTCAGGCAATGTTTGGAACGCATTTGGTTTGTTTTCTGTTGCTTTTTTAGTCTTCCCAACTACATTGCAGGACACAGGAAAAAAAGAACATGGTAAGAAAAAGTAACGTTAGAAAGAGTAAAAAATACACCAAGCCAAAAAAAACCCTAACTTCTAAACATTTCCGTAGGTATTACTAGGTGTGCCCAGCAAAGGTTCGACATAAAAGCAGCAGCTAAAATTGAGTGTGAGGGACAGAAACTGAAAAAAAACCAAGAGTTTTTTCTGACTTACATTGCTCCCAGAAGGCTGTTGCCATTCCCTCTGCGGGGCTCTCACTGGCTGGGGGGATCACATGACACGGGGAACCAAAATAGAAAAGTCTCAGGAGCAAGGAAGCTGAACCAGCAGCACATTTGCAAGAAAAGACGTATGGCCGGCACAATAACACGCCCTTAGCAGCAAAAGGTGATAAATTTAGACGGGAATCTAGCCCCTACTGAAAAACAGGCAATGCCTTGAACCTTGCAGCCCGGCGTCGGCCACCTTTTCGACACACAGGAAGCGTTTTCTGCTATAAATCTCAGTTCGCGTCTGCACGTAACTAAACCTGGTAACTGCTCTAATAAATCTCAACAAATTACCAGACCTTAAAAGAAAATAGGATCTATTAAATTTAAAAATGAATCTATTACTGTTTAAAAATAAGCTTCCACCGCTGGAATCAATTTCATCTTCAGGCGAAGGTTTTTACTAGCTTGTATATAGAGAGGAAGCAATTTTTTTAAAAGCATATGCTCTTAAGATAATTGGGAGAGCTGTAAACACTTGCATTTGGAAGACTGCTTTCAATTCTTTTACAAGTAAAAAATATGGTTGCAGACCTATACGCTAGTACAACATGCACCATAAATCTGCAATTAAAAATAGAGAGAAGGTTCAAAGAATCAGATTAACAGAGGAATTAGTGACCAAACGCAAGTTCTGTACAACGATAAAGTCTAGTCTGATTTTGAGGCTGCTGTTTAATTATCCCAGTCAGAAGAGCAGCTCTTCCAGTTTTGCAAAGCTTGTAGAAATTACGTTCCAGCGAAATACTGTTGTCTGGATAACAGGAAATACACATTACCTTTTGTAGCAGAGAACTTTTTCACCATTTACTAGTTTTTTTGAAATTAGATCATTACAGTTTTATGTTCAATAAAATGTCGAGCATTTCCTTGTTTCTAGTGCATGTTGGGACAGTTGTAGAAGGAAGCTTTACCGAAAGATGTAAACAACAGTTGGAAGGAGACCATGATCAGGGAAAGAGAAATATGCTGCATATGTTAACAGGACAAGGGCAGGAAATAATTTCATGTTCTAATCCTTAAATGCAATCACCCTCACCTTGCAGTTAGTTATAAGGCAAAATAGTGAAATGTCCACCCTTCTAATGCAAATGGCTCACAAGGGCTTTTGAATAAACACAGGAGTAGGGTGTGCAACACACAATCCTGCATAGCAGGCTCCCAGTGTGCAAGAAAAATGGAAATAATATGAAGAGGAGTCAAGAAACCACATTATTGTCCTTTCATTAAAAAAAAAACCACAACGGTAATTTTTCTTAATGGTAAAACTTCAGATTAAATTTCCCCCCAAAAATTGTACATTTGTATCAAAATATATATATGATTAGAAAATATCTTCAATTAAGACAGATACTTTGATATTACAAAAGCAAGAGCTATTTTATTCTACAGGGTATCCCAATACTTACATTGAATTTTTCACAAAGTGAGGTACTAGTCCACATAAACATAGTAGCATAAAAAGGCTCTTTGTATCTTCACTGTTCTTATTAACAGTTGTGAAAGGAAACATGAACATTGACTTATAGTAGAATAAAAAAATACTCCAGAGCTGTTGCCATTGATTATTTAAACATAGAGGAATCCTTTCCAGAACTACTTAATCTGAAATATTTGAAGCTCTTTTTCTTTNTTTTTTTTTTTTTTTTTTTGGAAAAAAATACATTCTGAGATCCTTAGTGCATATTACTGTGTACATACTTCCAAATATTCTACCAGGTGGGTGATTTTTATCACTGTGTTCTTAGCAAAAGCTTTGCATCACTTAAATTATGCCATTTTGCAGACAACGTGGCAGAACTGAAGCCAGTGGAAGCTTCCCATTGATCACAGCAAGGGACGTATTGGGGCACTGAAATAAGTACACAAAACAGTGGATTCTGTCATGGCTCTTAAAAAAGTGACTAGAGAAAATTGGCTTCAGCTACATACCGTTCATTGATTTAAGAAGCCTGCATGAAAAATCATCTCTCGGATCAATTTTAAATGTAACAATGGCATGTTTTGCTGTATTTCAGAGAAGGCCCAGGTAAGTGCTAATACCTTTCTCAGAATATTCTCACTGTACAGCCCAAACATACTGCAAGTCATCTCAGCAACCCCTCTCTGGCTGAACACAAAGTTCATTTCACACGTTTTTTGTCATATTTCCCCACATTTCATTTTTCAGTTTGAAATTATGAAAGCTGCAAAACGCACAGGGTGGGGGCAATGCTACAATAGTCCACTACTGATAACTCAGCGGGATGGAAATGTAATTGTATGGAAAACAAACCTACAGGCAAAGACAGTGAATCAAATGCCTAGAAGGATGCCAAAGTAGGGAAAGAAATGCACCCTTGTGGGGAAAAAGCATGGCAAGGAGGAAGTCCACCATCTACCAGACGGAGTAAAGAGCCTTAGGTAAAAGCAGAAAGAGTGGAGCTTAATACAGAGTGAGCAATACTTGGAACAGAGCAGAACATCTGTTTACATGGCCGGAACCAGGGCATCAGGTCTCTGTTATTCTGCATGCCTGCTTTGCCCATTTTTCTTAACACTGATGTATACACATGGTAAAGTGCTGCTTAAATAGGCATTCATCGGATGAGAGTTTGATGAATACTGCATTTCAATAGTCAAGTTATTTAGTCAAATACTGCCCGATATACATCTATAATTTTATAAAATTTCTACTGAAAGTATAATAGGGACAAACATTGATATGTTGACCTGCCCTGACAGTACATTATGATTAAAAAAAAAAAAAAATCAATTCATAGATAGTTAAGGAATACGGTTAAAAGTAGTGAGCAGAACAGTTTTACCAATTTAAATTGCTAGAAACATGTGTCCATATTTTACCTTCTTGGTAGGTAGCTTAATTCTTAAGCTGGAAGAAATCAAGTCATTTTTTTCAACCTGTGGGTTCATTTATTTCCCAGGGACATGACTGGATTGAACCAATTTTTTGAGAGAGTCTCTTCATAAATTGACAGAATATTTAAGAAGCAAAATATCAGGGTCAGCAGGTTATTCCCCTTTCTATTCACAATATTTATACATCCTCAAAAACGTTTTCTTCACCACCCCGAAAAATTTAAATCTTACCGCTATCACCAGGCTCCCATATGTCCTAAGGGGACATTTTTCTGTATAGTGGGACATTTCAGTATAAATTCACAGAAATAGATTAATAACATGTTCATCCTTCCTTATGCAATTAGTTTAGAGCTGTTTATTTCCAGAAAAAAAAAAAGAAAAAAGAAGTGCAAAAATCTGCTATACACTTTAGTCTTAACTAACATACAAACAGGAGTAAATTATATCACTCTTTTACTCTCTCCTGTGTATAGCTGTAATCCACAGCCATTTGAACAAACTGTAGTAATCCTGGTGCTAAAATTGGCCTTTAAGAGCCTAAAGATAATCCTCTGTGACAGATGGCCACCCTAATTTATTTAAATTCACCGCACACATCCCAGCAAATTTACTAGTATCTGGTGATACATCTAATCTAAACTCTAGCATGCATATGTTACTCACAAACTGTTCTCCTGGAAAACACCATCCTCACGTAAGATATTTAAACCCATTTAATGGCCTTACATGATTGAAGATACCAAGTAGTGATATAAAACTAAAAGATGATACCCCACCCCTCCTTGAAAATAACTATCCAGTCTGTTCCAATGGAATAATAAAACCTAACCCTCCTACTCTAGGGATGACTGCTTCTACTGAAGACTTTTTTCTCCATGTTTAAAATTCATTCCAAATTCTCATCCCTACCAGATAAAACAATCCCTAATAGAAATACAAACACTAATTGAGTAATTTTGTGCTGTAGGCAAGAAGGGAATGGAAATAAGAGGCATTTCTTAATCTGTTTACATACATAATAAGACACATCGAAGACGATAGCTTTGCCACCACCTTTCTGCTAGTATTCTCAATAGAGAGGCTAGTTTTATGCAGTTCTTATTTCCGCTAAGAGAAACAGCAAAAAGCTGGAAAATGTCAGGTTACATAGTATTATCCACTGCCTGCTGTGTCAGCCATCGGTATGTCACAACTACAATCTACTCCACCAAATTACTGCAGAGACTAGAGATCTATAATTCGTATTATTTTTGAAGATTGCTAGCAGGTTATTTTTCAATTTAAAAAAAATAAACAAAGTAAAAAGATACATATACCATAAATATTGTAAATGAAACTGAGACTTTAACTTTGGGTTTTTTTGATACAATGCAATTCCATGAGATACTTTGCTGGAGTAACTCATGCAAATTCAGTCTCTTTAATAAGGAAGGTCCTTACCCACTTATTTTCCATAATCTAGTATTACTAATCAATTTAGAACCCGTACAACTGGAATTTAGCATTTAATACAGCACTAAAAATGTATGTTCAGAAAAATATTATCAAAAGGGTATGCACCAAGCAACTATATATCTAAGAGACTAGTCGGGGTCAAGAGCATCGAAACTTTCACAGAAAACTTCAAGTTGTAACAGACTTATTCAAATAAAACATCTTTGTGATCAAATTAGTTTCTTGCTTGATCACCAGCAATCAGATATATTATTTGGGCCTCACATTTCCCATATGTCATTCAATAACAATCTCATTGTCATCATTATCACCATCTGTTCAAGAAAGGTCAGGATTTATATGGACAAATTAATTCCTAGAAACATAATATTAGAAATGGTTTAAATCAAAAGGTTAAACAAACTAATTTCCTTGTTACAGCTGTTGAGCACTAGGAGAGAAAAAGTCCATTCAAGTGAGCGGGCAGATTCCCTTTGCCTTCAATAGGCTTTATTATGGCCTCAAGAGTACCCAGAAGCTCTTTACACACATTTTTCTGTCCCCTAACACTAAGACTGTGAGTGCCTAATAGCAAATCAGAAATATGTATTGGTTTTAGCAGACGTATCTTAAGTAGGTGAATCATCATGATTTACATTGTATGGGTTTCACTTCCAAAGTGTCCAGCTACAGAGTATTTTTTTCCTTAGTGCCAAGACTTTAATTCAAACCAGAATCAACTTCATTATCTTTCACAGAAACTTGATAAGGCATAAACTGTGAAAACTTTTCCTCACTTTAAATTGATGTTCCAGGAAATACATTCCTATTTGATTTAGCAAATCTAGAAATCACTTTACCACTAATGGAAAAATCCTAGAGGCCTACCCAGTTAGACACTAGACACTTGTGATTTTTTAGCACTTCAAAATCTGAGTACACAATCAGTCACAGATTAAATAGATCTTGTTTTCATACAATTATAAACAGAAGGGCAACAAAGTTGGCAAGGGGTCTAGAGCACA
>RSEF01000026.1:6871242-6882845 GCA_003993805.1 Himantopus leucocephalus | reverse complement strand
GGGGGGGGGGGGGGGGATGGGACACGATAGGGTGCCTGGGTCCCCTCACCTGCTATGGGTCCGTCCCCGCACTGTCCCCGTGGGGACCCAGGCGTCCTTGGAGGGGGTGGCTGGGAACTCCCTGTGCCACCCACGCCGCGGGCACGGGTGGACCGTGACGTCCGGGCACCTCCCCACCCCCCCCTCCAGGCTCTAACCCACGGGGCTCAGAGCCCGCCCACCCCCCCGGGGACACCCAGATGTCTGGGGACATCAGTTCGGCTCCACCGACTCCAACCTTTGGGTGTCACCACCCCGTCACCCGCCCTCGCCCGAGGGACCCAGGGCGGCCGGGCACCTCCCCGGGGGCACCCAATCATCCCCCCCCCCTCCCCCACCCACTTCCCGCCGAAAGGGACCGGTATTGGGGTATTCCCTGGATGGTGGGAACCCCAATGATGTCATAGCGTGGCTTGCGATGGTGTCACATCGTCCTCTGAGATGTCACGGCGGCGGCTGTGATGTCATGGTGCCGGGTGCGGCAGTGCGGGGAGGGGGACGGCACGGCAGTGATGTCACTGGTGGGTGTCTATGACTGCCCAACACCCTCATGGTGGGGGAGAGGACAAGGGGGGGTCGGGGGGACCTTTGTGGTGGGCACCAGGGGGGTCATCGGGTCCTACAAATGGTCGTCCCTGAGGTAATCTGTGGAGAGTGATGTCAGCAGGGGTCAAAATGGAGAGACGTGGAGTCACATGGGTCAACACGGGTCGAACACAGGTCAACACGAGTCAACATGGGTCAACACAGGTCAACATGGGTCAACACACATCAACGTGGGTCAACACAGGTCAACACGGGTCAACAGGTATCAACACAGGTCAACACGGGTTAGTGCAAATCAACATGGGTCAACACAGACTGACACAGGTCAACACATGGGTCAAACTGGAGCACCAGAGCGTGACATGGGTCAACTTAGACCAACACGGGTCAACACGGGTCAGTAACATGGAGCAGGAGAGATCAGCGCGGGTCAATGTGGGTCAATCCAGGGCAATGTGGGTCAAGTCAGCTCGAGGGGGATCAACAGCAACACGGGTCAGCAGGGATCAGCGCGGGCTAACATGGGTCAACATGGATCAACATGGGTCAACGTGGGTCAACACATGGCTCAACATGGGTCAAGAAACATGGGTCAACGTGGGTCAATACGGGCTTATGTGGGTCAACAGGGAGTGACACGGGCCAACACAGGTCAAAAAACACGGGTCAACACAGATTGACACGGGTCAACATGGATCATCACAGGTCTACACGGGTCAAAATGGAGCATCACAGGGTGACATGAGTCGACATGGGTCAACATGGATCAGTACAGAGCAACATGGGTCAACATGGGTCAACAAGGTTCAATACCGTATCAACATGGGCCACCACAGATTGACATGGGTCAACATGGAGTGACACAGGTCAACATGGATCAACAAAGGGCAACACGGGTCACAGTGGAGCAACACAGAGTGCCATGGGCCAACACGGGTCAACATGGGCCAACACAGGGCAACGTGGGTCAAGAAACATGGGGTCAACACAGACTGACATGGGCCAACACGGGTCACCATGGGTCACCATGGGTCAATAAACATGGGTCAACACAGACTGACATGGGTCAACACAGACTGACATAGGTCAACATGGAGTGACACAGATTGACATGGGCCAACATGGGTCAACACGGGTCAACACGGGTCAGCATGGGCCAACACGGGTCATCATCTGCCCACACCACGCCATCACATGTGACAGCCACAAGTACTGGGTTGTGGAGAGCGGGGCTCTGACACAGCTGTGATGTCATCACAGGGCAATGGATGATGTCAGAGACAGAAAGGAACCGCCCTATGCCCGCCCGGGCCAGGAATTGACATCATTGGTGGGTAAGAAGTGACATCACTCATAGAGCAGGAGGATTAGACCTGAGCTGGACCCATCTCTGATGTCATGAAGGGCCCAGGAAATGACATCATCACCATACTGGGATGTGTGATGGGCCCAGTCCAAGCAGTGAGGTCGTCACTGGAGGAGGAAGTGATGTCACTGCCGGATGTAGGGCACGAAGTGACATCAGGGGCGTGGTGCCACCATGCTCCTGGCAGGCTGAGACATCACCAGCGCTGCCCCCGGGGGGGTGCTATAAGGGCCGTGGGGGTTGGGCTGGTTGGGCCCTATGGGATCTATAGGGGATCCCTGAGCCCAGAGAGGTCCCTATAGGGGTCTACAGAGGATGCTAGCCCTATAGGGGTCCCCTATAGGGGGAGGTCTATAAGGCACGAAGGCCCCTGTGGAGGCCTATAGGAGGACCAGGCTCTACAGGAACACCGATGGGGCTCCATAGGGGATCCCTGAACCCATGGAGGTCCCTATAGGCAGCTATAGATGATCCTAGCCCTATAGGGGGAGGTCTATAGGGCACGAAGGCCCCTGTGGAGGCCTATAGGAGGACCAGGCTCTACAGGAACCCCAATGGGGTCTATAGGGGATCCCTGAGCCCACAGAGGTCCCTATAGGGGGCTATAGAGGATGCTAGCCCTATAGGGGTCCCCTATAGGGGGAGGTCTATAGGGCACGAAGGTCCCTGTGGAGGCCTATAGGAGGACCAGGCTCTACCGGAACCCCAATGGGGTCTATAGGGCATCACTGAGCCCATAGAGGTCCCTATAGGGGGCTATAGAGGGATCCTCTATAGGGGGAGGTCTATAGGGCACGAAGGCCCCTAGGGGTGCCTATAGGAGGACCAGGCTCTACAGGAACCCCGATGGGCCTCCATAGGGGATCCCTGAACCCATAGAGGTCCCTATAGGGGGCTATAGATGATCCTAGCCCTATAGGGGGAGGTCTATAGGGCATGAAGGACCCTCGGGATGCCTATAGGAGGACCAGGCTCTACAGGAACCCCGATGGGGCTCCATAGGGGATCCCTGAGCCCACAGAGGTCCCTATAGGGCTCTATAGAGGATGCTAGCCCTATAGGGATCCCCTATAGGGGGAGGTCTATAGGGCACAAAGACCCCTATGGAGGACTATAGGAGGACCAGGCTCTACAGGAGTCCCTGTGGAGCTCTATAGGGGATCCTCTTGGGCATCTATAGAGGATTGTGGTCCTATGGGGGTCCCTGTGAAAGTCTATAGGGCACTGCAGCTTTATGGGGTACCTATGGGGCTCTATAGGGGATCTGAGCCCTATGGGTTCTCTATGGAGGTCTATAGGGCTTCTGACATGCTGGGGGTTCCTCTTGGGGTCTATAGGGGTCTGCAGCCATATAGGGGTCCCAATGGGGTCGTATCAGGATCCCAGCCTGACAGGGGGCTCTATGGGGGTCTATAGGGGACTGCAGTTGTATGGGGGTCCCTATGGGATTCTATAGGGATCCCAGCCCTACAGGGGTCCCTATGGGGGGTCTATAGGCATTCGTATACTACGGGGATCCCTATGGGGGTCTATAGGATATTGTAGCTCTATGGGGGGGGTCTCTATGGGGGACTATGGTGGATACTGGACCCAGGGGAGACCCTATGGGGGCCTACAGGGGCTCCCTATGGGGTCTATAGGGTATGAAAGCACTATGGGGGTCCCTATGGGNCCCAGGGGAGACCCTATGGGGGCCTACAGGGGCTCCCTATGGGGTCTATAGGGTATCATAGCACTATGGGGGTCCCTATGGGGGTCTACATTGGATCCCTATGGGGTCTATAGGGCATCGTGGCACGATGGGGGTCCCTATGGGGGTCTATAGGGACTCCCTATGGGATCTATATGATATTGTTGCACTATGGGGGCCCTATGGGGCCCTATAGGTGCTCCCTATGGGGTCTGTAGGGTACTGTGGCACTATGGGGATCTATAGGTCCTCTCTATGGGGTCCTATAGGTGCTCCCTATGGGGTTTATAGGGTATTGTAGCACTATGGGGGTCCCTATGGGGGTCCCCAGAGGCTCCCTTTGGGGGTTCATAGAGANGGTCCCTATGGGGCCCTATAGGTGCTCCCTATGGGGTCTGTAGGGTATTGTAGCACTATGGGGGTCCCTATGGGGGTTCCTATGGGGTCCCTATGGGGTCTATAGGGTATCGTGGCACTATGGGGGTCCCTATGGGGTCTATAGAGTATCGTAGCACTATGGGGGTCCCTGTGGGGCCTATAGGGTATTGTAGCCCTATGGGTGTTCCTGTGGGGATCTATAGGGGCTCCCTATGGGGTCTATAGGGTATCGCGACATTATGGGGGTCCCTATAGGGGCTCCCTATGGGGTCTATAGGGTATCGCGACATTATGGGGGTCCCTATAGGGGCTCCCTATGGGGTCTATAGGGTGCTGCAGCACTATGGGGGTCCCTATAGGAGATCCCTATGGGATCTATAGGGTATCGTGGCACTATGGGTGGCACTATGGGGATCTATAGGGGCTCCCTATGGGGTCTATACGGTATTGTGGCACTATGGGGGTCCCTATGGGGCCCCCTATGGGGTCTACATAGTATCGTGGCACTATGGGGTCCCTATGGGGGTCCCTAGGCGCTCCCTTTGGGGTCTATAGGGTATCGTGACAGCATGGGGGTCCCTATAGGGGATCCCTATGGGGTCTATAGGGTATTGTAGCACTATGAGATTCCCTATGGGGATCTATAGTGGCTCTCTATAGGCTCTATAGGGTATTGTAGCAATATGGGCGTCCCTATGGGGCTCCCTATGGGGTCTATAGAGTATCGTGGCGCTATGGGGTTCCCTATGGGGGTCCCTATGGGGTCTATAGAGTATCATGGCGCTATGGGGTTCCCTATGGGGGTCTATAGTCGCTCCCTATGGGGTCTATAGGGTATTGTGGCACTATGGGGTTCCCTATGGGGGTCCCTATGGGGTCTATAGGGTATCGTGGCGCTATGGGGGTCCCTATAGGGGCTCCCTATGGGCGTCTATAGGAGCCTCCAGCCCAGCGACGGCCCCCCCTCCAGGTCCCCCTCGAGGGGCGTGGCCGCCACCGCCCCGGAAGTGACGCGCCGGAGGGACCGGAAGCGGCGGCGGCGCTTCCGGGTGCGGGGGCCGGCGGCGGCTCGGGCGGGCGCGGAGGTGAGTGAGGCCCCGCNGGGGGGGGGGGGGAGGGGAAACGGGGGGAGGGAGGGATGTCCCCAGGGTGTCGCCGCAGCCCGGTGACGTCGCGCGAGGTGTCACCGGGCCCTCGGTGACGTCCCCACCCCGCGTCCGTGTCCCCAACCCTCCGGGTGAGGCCACACAAGGGGTTCCCGCGCCCCCCGTGATGTCACCTAAAGGTGACACCCGGCTCATGGTGACATCACAGAGGGTGTCCCCAACCTCTGGTGACATCCCATAAGGTGTCCCCAACCCCTGGTGATGCCCTGGTGGCATCTCCACACCACATCGATGTCCCCAACGATGTCCTTAATGTCCCCCAGGGATGTCCTCAGTGGTGTCCCAAGACCCTGGTGGCTTCTCCACCCCACCTTGATGTCCCCAACCCCTGGTGACGTCTCATAAGGTGTCCCCAACCCCTGATGATGCCCTGGTGGCGTCTCCACACCACATTGATGTCCCCAATGATGTTCTTAACATCCCCTGGGAATGTCCTCAGTGGTGTCCCCAGGTCCTGGTGATGGCCTGGTGGCTTCTCCTCATCATGTCGATGGCCCCAATCCCTGGTGACATCCCATAAGGTGTCCCCAGCTCCTGGTGACACCGTGGTGTCTTCCCCACACCATGTTGATGTCCCCAGCTGTGTTCTTAATGCTCCCTGATGATGTCCTCGGTGGCGTCCCCAGATCATGGTGATGCTCTGGTGTTTTCTCCACACCATGTCAATGTCCCCAACCCTTGGTGACATCCCATAAGGTGTCCCCAACCTCTGATGATGCCCTGGTGGCATCTCCACACCACGCCGGTGTCTCCAGCTGTGTCCTTAACACCCCCTGGGCACATCCTCAGTGGTGTCCCATGATCCTGGTGATGCCCTGGTGGCATCTCCACACCACATTGATGTCCCCAGCTGTGTCCTTAATGTCCTCTGGGGATGTCTCTGGTGGTATCCCATGATCCTGGTGATGGCCTGGTGGCATCTCTACCCAACGTTGATGTCCCTAACCCCTGGTGACATCCCACAAGGTGTCTCCAGCTCCTGTTGACACCGTGGTGTCTTCCCTACACCACGTTGATGTCCCCAGCTGTGTCGTTAATGCTCCCTGATGATGTCCTCGGTGGTGTCCCCAGATCCTGGCGATGCTCTGGTGTCTTCTCCATACCACGTTGATGTCCGCAACCCCTGGTGACATCCCATAAGGTGTCCTCAGATCCTGGTGACATCATGGTGTCTTTGCCACACCACGTTGATGTCCCCAGCTGTGTTCTTAATGTCCCCTGGGGATGTCCACAGTGGTGTCCCCAGGTCCTGGTGATGTCCTGGTGGCTTCTCCACACAAGGTTGATGTCCCCAACCCCTGGTGACACCACAGATGTTGTCCCCAACCCCTGGTGATGCCCTGGTGGCATCTCCACACCACGTTGATGTCCCAGCTGTGTCCTTAGTGCCTGTTGGGGATGTCATTGATGGTGTCCCATGATCCCAGTGATGCTCTGGTGGCTTCTCCACCCAACGTTGATGTCCCCAACCCCTGGTGACATCCCACAAGGTGTCTTTACACCACGTTGATGTCCCCAGCTGTGTCCTTAACGCTCCCTGGTGATGTCCTTGGTGGTGTCCCCAGATCCTGGTGATGCTCTGGTGTCTTCTCCATACGACGTTGATGTCCCCAGTCCTTGGTGACATCCCGTACTGTGTCCCCAACCTCTGGTGATTCCCTGGTGGCATCTCCACACCACATTGGTGTCTCCAGCTGTGTCCTTAACACCCCCTGGGCATGTCCTCAGTGGTGTCCCATGATCCTGGCGATGCTCTGGTGTCTTCTCCACACCACCTTGATGTCCCCAACCCCTGGTGACATCTCACAAGGTGTCCTCACGTCCTGGTGACACCATGGTGTCTTTGCCACACCACGTTGATGTCCCCAGCTGAGTGTCCTCAGTGTCCCTTGGGGATGTCCTCGATGACGTCCCATGATCCCGCTGATGCTCTGGTGCCTTCTCCACCCCACGTTGATGTCCCCAGTCCCCGATGACACCCCTATATGATGTCCCTAGGTGTCTCCGGACCTTGGTGACAACCCCAGTCCCCGCCGGTCACCCGTCTTGACCACCATGGCGGAGGCGGTCCACTACATCCACCTCCAGAACTTCAGCCGTTCCCTGCTGGAGACCCTCAACGGCCAACGGTTGGGCGGTCACTTCTGCGATGTGACTGTTCGTATCCGCGAGGCCACCTTACGGGCTCACCGATGCGTCCTGGCTGCCGGCAGTCCCTTCTTCCACGACAAGTTGCTCTTGGGTCACTCGGCCATTGAGGTGCCACCCGTTGTCCCCAGCGGAGCCGTGCGGCAGTTGGTGGAGTTCATGTACAGCGGTTGTTTGGTGGTGGCCCAATCAGAAGCTCTACAGATCCTCACCGCCGCCTCCATCCTCCAAATCAAGACCGTCATCGATGAGTGCACCCAAATCATCTCTCAAAGCCGTGGTCCCAAGGCGCTGCCACCTGCCCCACCCCGACCCCGCCCGGACCCCGCCCCGGCACCCATTGACTCCCGTCACAAGCCACTGCCGGAGCCCGATCTCCGCTTCGGTCCGGTGGAACCGGCGCCCAGTTGCCACAGTCGCAAACAACGTCAACCGCTACGACTCCAGTTGCCGGTCAAAGAGGAAGAAGAGGAGGAGGAGGAGGAAGAAGAGGGCACCACTGCTGCTGTCGGTGAGGAAGGCTTCGCCGCCCCGCCCTTCGCCGCCGAGGAGCCGCCATTTTTCGGCGCTGCCGAGGTCTTCACTGACGCCTTCCTGCCCCCGTGGCCCGGCGAGGATGGGGGTGGCCTGGAGACGCCGGGCCGGGCGGCGGCGTTTGGGGTCAAGACGACGACGGGAGGCAATGGTTTTGGTTTTGCGCCACCAGTGCCGGCGGCGCCACCGCCGCCGCCAGCACTCTACGAAGGGGGTGCGGAGGGGGGTGTCCCCTCTGTCCCCGAGGTGGCCCAACCTGGTCCCTCGCGTTGTCCTGAGCCGTCCTATCAGTGCGGTCACTGCCAGAAGACCTTCAGCTCCCGCAAGAACTACACCAAACACATGTTCATCCACTCCGGTGAGGGGACACGGCAGAGGGGACAAGGCAGAGGGGACACGGCAGGGGACACCAGGGAGGTGGGGGGGACACGGGAGCTGCAGTGGGTCCCTCGTGGGGATGGGGGAGGTGGGGACGATGGAAGGGTGGGGAGATGTTGGAGGGGGACAAGGATGTGGGGTGATGGGGATGGTGCAGTGAGGGAACAGGGACATGTGGGGATGGGGATGGGGATGTTAGGAGACGGGGGCGTAGAAGGTTGGGGACAGGGATGCAAAGGGGACCCATGTCAACCTGGGTTGAACCGTGTTGTTCCATGTCAATCCATGTCACTCCATGTTGACACATGTTGCTGTGTTGGTCCATGTTGACACACGTCACTCCACATGATCAGCGTTGACCTGTGGCACTCTGTGGTGACCCATGTCACTATGTGGTCACCCACATCACACTGTCGCTCCGTGTCACTCCATGTTGACACATGTTGCTCTGTGTCGGTCCGTGTTGGCATGCATTGCTCTACGTGATCACCGTTGACCTGTGTCACTCTGTGGTGACCCAGGTCACTATGTGGTCACCCACGTCACTTTGGGTTGACCCGTGTTGATCAAGTATTGAACCGTCTCACTCCATGTCAATCCATGTTGACTTATGTTGCTCTCTGTTGGTCCATGTTGACAAGTGTTGCTCCACATGATCAGCATTGACCTGTGTAACTCTGTGTTGACCTGCGTCACTATGTGGTCCCCCACGTCACTCTCTGTTGCCCCGTGTTGCCCCATGTCAGTCCATGTTGACACATGTTGCTCTGTGTCGGTCCATGTTGGCATGTGTTGCTCCACATGATCAGCGTTGACCTTTGTCACTTTGTGGTGACCCACGTCACTCTGTGTTGACCCGTATTGATCACGTGTTGAACTGTGTCACTCCATGTCAATCCATGTCACTCCATGCCAATCCATGTTGACACATGTTGCTGTGTTGCTCCATGTTGACATGTGTTGCTCCAGGTGATCAGTGGTGACCTGCGTCACTATGTGGTCCCCCACGTCACTCTCTGTTGCCCCGTGTCACTCCATGTCAATTGATGTTGACACATGTTGCTCTGTGTCGGTCCACATTGACATGCGTTGCTCCATGTGATCAGTGTTGACCTGTGTCACTTTGTGGTGACCCATGCCACTATGTGGTGACTCATGTCACTCTGTGTTGACCTGTGTTGATCAAGTGTTGAACCGTGTCACTCCATGTCAATCCATGTCGCTCCATGTCAATCCATGTTGACTTATGTTGCTCTGTGTCGGTCCATGTTGACATGCGTTGCTTCATGTTGACATGTGTTGACCTGTGTCACTCTGTGTCAACTCATGTTGACCCGTGTCACTCTGTGGTGACCCATGTCACTATGTGGTCCCCCATGTCACTATCTGTTGTCCCGTGTCGCCCCATGTCAATCCATGTTGACACATGTTGCTCTGTGTCGGTCCATGTTGACATGTGTTGCTCCACATGATCAGCGTTGACCCATGTCACTCTGTGGTGACCCACGTTGATCAAATGTTGACCCGTGTTGACCCATGTCATTCCACGTGACTCCATGTTGACACATGTTGCTCTTTGTTGGTCCATGTTGACACGTGTTGCTCCATGTTTATCAGTGATGACCCCTGCCACTCTGTGTTGACCCGTGTCACTATGTGGTGACCCCCATCACACCATGATGACCCAAGTTGATCAAGTGTTGACCCGTGTTGACCCATGTCACTCTATGTCAATCGATGTCGACACATGTTGCTCTGTGTCGGTCCATGTTGACACGCGTTGCTCCATGTGATCAGTGTTGACCTTTGTCATTCTGTGGTGACCCATGTCACTATGTGGTCACCCACATCAACCTGGGTTGACCCATGTCACTCCGTGTCAATCCATGTTGACACATGTTGCTGTGTTGGTCCATGTTGACATGTGTTGCTCCAGGTGATCAATGGTGACCTGCGTCCCTATGTGGTCATCCACGTCACTCTGTGTTGCCCCGTGTCACTGCATGTCAGTCGATGTTGATGCATGTTGCTCTGTGTCAGTCCATGTTGACACGCGTTGCTCCACGTGATCAGCATTGACCTGTGTCCCTCTGTGGTGACCTGTGTCACTGTGTGCTCACCCATGTTGATCAAGTGTTGACCCGTGTTGACCCATGTCACTCTATGTCAATCAATGTTGACATGTGTTGCTCTGTGTCGGTCCATGTTGACACGCGTTGCTCCATGTGATCAGTGTTGACCTTTGTCACTCTGTGTTCACCCATGTCACTGTGGTCACCCACACCACTGTGTTGACCTGTGTTGACCCGTGTCACTCCATGTCAATCCCTGTTGCTCCGTGTCAGTCCATGTTGACTCATGTTGCTCTTTGTTGGTCCATGCTGACATACATTGCTCCATGTTGACATGTGTTGACCTGTGTCACTCTCTGTCAACTCATGTTGACCCGTGTCAGTCTGTGGTGACCCACATCACTATGTGTTTACCCGTGTCACTCCATGTCACTCCGTGTTCACTCATGTTGCTCTGTGTCAGTCCATGCTGACGTGTGTTGCTCCACGTGACAGCGTTGACATTTGTCGCTCTGTGTTGACTCATGTTGACCCGTGTCACTATGTAGTAACTCACATCAGTCTGTATTGTCCTGTGTTGACCAATGTTGACCTGTGTTGATCCATGTTGATCCCTACTACGTTGACATATGTCACTCAGTGTCGCTCCATTTTGACACATGTAGTCCTGCATTGATACATGTTGTCCCATGTCCCTCTGTGTTGACCCATGTTGATCCATTGTTGACCTGTGTTCACCCATGTTGACCTGTGTTGACCCATTGTGACCCGTGTTGATCAGTGTTGACCCATGCCGATCTGTGTTGCTTTGTTAATCCGGTGACCCATGTTGGTCTGTGTTGCTCCACATTGACCTGTGTTGATCTGCTGACCCATGTTAACCTATGCTGACCCGTGTTGATCCATGTTCACCTGTGGAACCATGTTGACCCGTGTTGATCTGTGTTGACCCATGTTGACCTGGGTTGACCCATGTTGATCCACGATCACCTGTGGAACCCTGTTGACCCATGTTGATCTGTGTTGACATATGTTGGTCCATGTTCAGCTATGTCGCTCCATGTTACCCATGTTGACCCATGATGACCTGTGTTGATCCATGTTGACCTGTGTTGATCTATGTTGATTCATGCTGACCTGTGTCACTCTGTGTTGACCTGTGCTGATCCATGTTGACCCATGTCAACCTGTGTTGCTCCATGTTGCTCCACGTTGACCTCTATTGATCCACATTGACCTGTCAACCTGTGTTGCTCCATGTTGACCTCTACTGATCCATGTTGACC
>RSEF01000026.1:6854145-6865171 GCA_003993805.1 Himantopus leucocephalus | reverse complement strand
GGGTGGGCAGCCGGGGGTCCCATCCCCAGGCAGACGCTCCATCCCTGCACAGCCTTGCCCAGCTACCGCGTGGCACGTGGATGCCGGGGCTCTCCCCTGCGGCGCAGAAGTGCTGATGCTGGGAGCAGCCGTCTGTGCCAGCCAGGCTGGAGGAGAGGGCACGGGCCACGAGGGCAGGATTAAAACCCAATATTCATGCAGAAAGCAAGACCCGGGGAGAGCCGGGAGCACTGCCTCGAGGGATGGGCGCGCTCTGCTCCAGAGGAGCTCACGAGCGGTTCCCGGGGCAGAGGTACAGCCGGAGGACACTGGCACTCAGGCAGAGCTGAGCCTCACCCAGCTCGCCCGCAGCCATCGCTGCCAGCCCAGCATCATGCTGCTCAGGGGGGTAAGGAGAGAGACAGGGATGCTCCGGGTGGCCCAGTCCAGCCCCGGTGCATTCAGCCATTCCCACCGCTCCTGTGGGAACCCATCGGATCGGGCAGCCTGTGAGCACCGGGCGCAGATGGGAGCGGGACTCAGTTCCCTGCACAACCCTCCACCTTATGCAGATGGGGAAACTGAGGCAGCAACACACCTGAGCACAGCATCAGCCCTCTCCCAGCCCGGCAGTCCCAACTCCCACCTTTCTACATCCTATTCAGGCAGCGAAGGAACAGCTTTGCTTAAAATCAAGTAAAAACCAGCAGGCAAGAACCGACCTCCAGAGCACGAGGGAGCCTCACAAAGCAAAACAGCACCCAGAGAACAAGAGAGCTATCGGCCAGGACACATGGGTACAGCCACGGTATTTTTAGCAGTATTACACAGGGACAGGGGATTCCTACCCTGAAGATCCCCGGGGGCTTAAAATAGGTCCCGTCACTTCCTCCCAGCAGCGGCTGGGAGAAGCATCTGCTGCTTCTGGAAACCAGGAGGAGACGTTGAACCCCTGGGTCTCGGGGTGCCGCGGGGCACCCCGAGACCCAAGGAGGCATCTGGGTGAACGCAGCACTAACCTCCTCTGCCAAAGCACCGCGATGAGCTGCCGCCTTCTGCCCTCTCCGTGTAGGGAAAAAGCCCGTGCAAAAACCAAAATAGCAGCAATAATTTAAAAGCGCCCCTCTTGTTCACAGCAAGGGAAACCGAGGGAGGGGAAGTGGAGCTTGTTTGACACCACGGTGCGGGGAGAAAAGATAAAAATAGGTGGCTCGCTGGGCTGCACGGCCCACCCGGTGAGCTGGGGGTCCCCCAAAGCGGGGACGCACTGTAGGGGAACCCCAACGAGTCCAACCACCCCACAGCAGCCCCCGGGAGTGGGCCGGGACAACAGCGGGGATGACCCAATGCTCAGATCCTGACCCTGAGGCAGCCCTGGGGACACGGTGAAGGGCCGGGGACAGAAATGCCCCTCCTGCCACCCTCACCACGCAAGCAANAAAATAGGTGGCTCGCTGGGCTGCACGGCCCACCCGGTGAGCTGGGGGTCCCCCAAAGCGGGGACGCACTGTAGGGGAACCCCAATGAGTCCAACCACCCCACAGCAGCCCCCGGGAGTGGGCCGGGACAACAGCGGGGATGACCCAATGCTCAGATCCTGACCCTGAGGCAGCCCTGGGGACACGGTGGAGGGCTGGGGACAGAAATGCCCCTCCTGCCACCCTCACCACGCAAGCAAAGGGGACGGGTGGGATGAGTGCTCCTGGGTCCGGCACCCACAGCTCCTGACCGTCTCAGCTCCGAGGGCTCCCACGCAGTCCCGCTCTGGATCACATCCCAGAAAGACGGCGTGCCGGGCACCGGGTAACTTCTCCGATCCCAGCTAGCAGATATCCCTCAAGCCAGACCACGCCGGCAGCAAATCCATATTTTTCCATTTAGAAATCCAAGCAGAGAGGGGATTTTCCAGGCAAAGACGAAGAATAAGAAACCGGGGGGGGACTGTGAGCCCCCTCCCCGCCCCAAAGGGTTAAAAAATAAAGCCGGCAAAAGTGTGTCTGCGATAGGAAAAACACACGCGCTCCCAGGGAGAGCGCGCCGGCTGCTCGCCGTTTCCCTTCCCGACATGCCCCGCTCCTGGGAAAGTGTAGGCTGTTTTCCATATATAACTGCAAACTGTTCCATGCAGTAAGAAGTCTAATTAAAGGGAGGGAGGGAGAGCGGGAGAGACGCAGAAGACCGAAAGGCAATATTTATACGAGGGAAGAAAGCTTGCATCCCGGGCACCAAATTAGACCCTTGTAGAGCAAAGCCCGTGATATCATCGGGAGATCAAATCTGGGCAGAGCGGCGGCTTCGCAGAAGAGGCAAATCAGAGGCTGGAAAATATGTACCACTAAACAAGAGGAGAGAGCCAGATGGGCCAGGAGAGCACGGGAGGGGCAGGGGAAGGAAAAGCTAATCTGAGCCAGCTGCTGGGATACGGCAGAGTGCCACGGGAGGGTGCACATACACCCCCGGCCCCCCATGAGTCTCCCAGGGTCCCCGCTCCCGTCCCCCACCGCCCCGTGCATCCTGCAGCTGGAGAACCAGTTATTTAAGTAAACAGCAGGAATCTGCTAGAAAAAAAAAATAATAATGTAAAGTAAAGCTGTACACACAGGAACAGGGCTGGGGGACGTGAAACTGGGGAGGAGAGCGGCACGCCGGCAGCCACAGCGTGTGGGGAGAGGCTGCAGGCGAAGGGGTACCCATCCCGGCACCCACCCCACGCCAGGGGTGACCCACGCAGCGCCCAGTCCTCACCCCACTTAGACACGCCAGCCCCGGCTCTCCCGCTCACACACAGCTGCATCCCGCTGCCTCGGGGGCATCCCCTTCGCCAGCATCCCCGGCCCGGCCAGGGCAGGAGGGGCGCAGGGGCAGCACGCCGGGCTGGACGGGGAAAACACGCACCCGATCCGCTCTTCAAAGCCTCTTTGTTAGAGCTGCGCTTCCCACAAGCGCCAGCCACAGCCCCAAGGTAATCCACAGCCAGCTAACGCATTCCCGGCGATGTCAGGTCTTTTGCCTACCTTAGGTGTCAATGCATTTTAAAATGGTTAACGTGCTTTAATTAAGTGCCTATATATTTAAAAGTCACCCTACCTAGGCTGAGCCCTGGCGGAGAGGCTGGATTACCCCCTGGCCGCGGGGTTTGCTGCGTCGCTTCATGCCGACAGCACCGTCATCGACATCATCGCGGGCACTGCACGCTTGGCTCCCAACAGCGGCTGGGGACCATCCCCTCTGCACCCCAAAACTGGACCGGACCTGCTGCTATGCCGCTGCCACCCCGATCCGACGGCAGAGCCCCGGCATGCTGGGCACCGCCATTCCCGGCACTGCCCCGTCCCCACCTCCGCACACGCACACACCCTTGCGCCCCGGGCGCCCGGCACCGTCCTGACCTGCCATCCTGTTTATGCAGCGTCTCGAACCCCACGCGCTCCCTCCCTCTGCGCTTCGGGCAACGCCCCAGAGGCTCCCAGCTGCACCAGTAACCAGGAGAACCTGGGATATCCCTTTCCTCAAGTGCCAGCATGAAGTCACTGGCGGGGCTCCCACCTCCTGCATCCCGCCAGGTGGGACGGTGCCTTCCAGCCCCTCCGGTGCTGACCCACATCCCAGGCTTTGCCACCGCACATGTCCTTTGTGCCCATAAATGGCACCTCATGGCGCTGGGGGAGGGCAGCCTGCAGGTACCCCCTCCCCCAAAAACCCCTGCGGTTGAACCTGCAACGATGCCAAGAGTCCCATGATTGGGTTGAGCTCTACTTCAAGTAGAGACACTCTCTGCAGAGCTGGGACAAGATGCAACGGAGACAAGGACACCCCGCTGCGTGGTGGGGGAGGCTCACACCACCCGGCAGCCCCCACCCCAGCGAGCAATGCTCCCCACTAGCGCGGAACCAGCCCTGAAGCCCTGCAACCTCTGCCCAGCCTCCAAGCAAGAGGAACAAACCAGCCCCGCATGGCACAGCCGAGCCCGGCACGGCCCCGGGGTCACCCGAGGTGACTGCCGGACACCAGCCACTTTGTACTGGCTGGACCTGGAGGCGTAGGAGCTGTGGGAGGCTTTATAACAGTCCCTGCCTATCACCGGCATTTATACAGGTGGGTATCTAAGCACCAGCGCTAATCTGGGGATAATAGCAGCTTTAGCAGCGATAGGGCAGAGATTACTGCCGCAATCCGGGTGTTAGGGGCGTTTCGTTGGCAGTAAGCAGCGCAGCAGGCAGGCAGACGGAGCAAGGCGATCTGCGGGGAATAAAGCGAGCGGCCAGCGCTGCCACCCAGCTCCCGGCAGCTCCCTAGTGACACCGGAGCCCAGCACTGGGCTGGTACTGGGGTATGGGAGGCAGACACGCTGGCTCTGGGCTGGGGACTGCGCTGCCTGCGGTGAGCCTGCTTGCTATCCAAGCGGAAAAACGCAAAACCCACGTAGTGCCTGGGGTTTCGCGTGGACAGGATTCCCCCTCCTCCTCCTGCCCTGGGCATCCTACCCAGGATCGCTCGGCATGCTGTAATCCCCTCCGCTCCCAAGGCTCTGGCTTCTCTGCCCCCACATTTTCCCACGCAGCTGCCCGCAGTAGTGGGGTCCTTCATCATCCTCTCCATCAGCCCTTTGCACCATCCCCTGACCCCAGGCTGGGTCAGGGCAGGTGTTTTTGCGCTCTGCATAACAAGGACAGTGGGAATGCAAAAAGCAAGTCTCACTGCCAGGGGAGCCTGCTCGGTTCGGGGTCCCCCAGCACCGTTCAGGGTCCCCCCCAGCACCACCTGGGCTTGTTCTGCCCGGGGAGCACCCTGCTCCCGCGCAGCCCCTCGAGGGGACGCAGCCAGACAGGGTCCCAGGGCGAGGAGGCTGAGAGTAAGGGAAGCCCCTTCCCTCTCTCCCTGCTTTTCCAGGTCCCTTCTTGGCGATGCTCTGCCCGAACCCATCACCGCGAGCGGGGATGGAGCACAGCGAGGTCTCAGGGGCTGAGGAACAGCGAGGCCGGTCTACGCAGGCAGCTGCGTCCGGGGGAGCGGGAGGAGGAAGGGAGGATCCCTCATTGTCCTTTCCAAAGGGAAAAGGGACAGTCCCCTGAACGGAGTGCCAGGGAGGGCAGGAAACACCTCCAGCCTCCTCGCTCCAGGCTGCATCTGCCCACGGAGAGCAGAGGACACCTGCACACCGCACAAGTCCCCCCCGTGCTGCAGAAGCCCGATCTGCAGCATCTTGCAAGGATTTGATGCATTTCACGTTCAACTGCAGGATCAAGAGGATCCCCCGGCTGCTGCCCTGCAGAGAAACATCCAGATGCTGCGGGGAAGGGAAGGAAAGGAGGAAGAAGGGCCATTCCTGCACTGAGCCCCGAGTAAAGGCGGTGTGGGATGCCCGAGCTGGTGCCCGGCGAGGTGAGACCATGCGCACAGAAGATGAGCGTGTCCGCAGATGGCAGGCACGGATGGGGAAGAGACGGAAAGAGTGGGAAAACAGCGCCAAGAAGGGAAGCAGCAAATGGAGAGAGATGAAAGGCAGCGGGGTCAGGAGTTAGCACAACAGAATTTAGCGGCGGATACGGCACCGGAGCACATTACGGAAGGCTTTTGGCTCACCAGAGCCTGGCCCGTGGCTGCACCCAGGGGACCAGCTGCACCCAGACCTCGAGCATCCGCTGGGTACCAGGGCAGCCACCTCTCCATCACCCCCGGATGAGCCTCGCCCAAAACAGGCACCGACAGAGCAACACCTGAGCACCCCGACCCACGGCTCCAGCCTCCTCCCGCAGCAGGCAGAGCAGCCATCTCCTCCGGGAGCCGCCATCGGCTGCGCTTGGCACCCAGCACACGCCGAGTAATTCAAGCTGCCCCTGGGAAGAGCAGCCCGCGGATTTAATACTCCGCAGAGCAGACGGGCGTTTGCAAGACCGGCTCCCGGGGACACAGCGTATCCTCGGGGATGCCGAAGCAGGTAGCGGGATGAGCTTATACGGCTGGTTTTTTCCCCCCATGGGGAGGTGAGCAGGTTTTGGCTGCTTGCTTTCTCCTTCCCCTAGGAGATCCCCCGCTCGCTCGGGAAACACCCCCAGGTGCCCTGCAGCTCTCCGGGGAGGAAACGCTGCCCAAACACAGTCAGCTGGTTTGGTCCTTCCCTTCGTTTTTAGGCAGTCCATTTGGGGTCAGATTTAAGAGCAATTCGTCACTTGGGAAATAACACCACTTCAGGCCTCCTCCCTCAAATAAACCTCAAAAGA
The DNA here is from genome assembly GCA_003993805.1 of Himantopus leucocephalus. Lineage (NCBI taxonomy): Eukaryota > Metazoa > Chordata > Aves > Charadriiformes > Recurvirostridae > Himantopus > Himantopus leucocephalus. The sequence goes on along the minus strand of RSEF01000026.1, from coordinate 6,858,971 downwards.
CATCATTTAGGCGAGCTTAATTTGGACAACTAAAAATAGCCGGCACCAGTCACACTGGAAAATGCAGGCTGAGGAGCTTCACACTTTCGCAGCTCGAGCCGGGACACGGGGGTTTCTGGCAATGGGAAGGGTCCCCCCCCGGGCTCCGCAGACACATCGCTGGGTGACGAGCACAGCCCCGCTCCCACGGTGGAACAGGGTGGGCACAGCGGGGACACCCCCCCCCCCCCCCNATCTCTGGGGCTCCCAGCGCCCTGCGCAGCTGCTCCGATGCAAGTTTTGGGTCCCCACACTTTCCCCCAAGCAGGATGCGGTGACTCACGGCCACGTCCGCGCCGGGACACCCAGGAAAGATCAGCCGCGCTTTCAGCTTCTCCGCAGCCAAGCCAAGTTTCTGCTCCGGGCTCCCTGCGCCTGATTCACCCCCGCTTCCCCCAGCGTCCCCAGGCAAAGGCAGTCAGGCCTCTCTGCCAGCTCTGCCCGCACGCGGGATAAATCCCCTGCGCTGAGTAATGCGTAGAGGCGGGTTGTTATTACAGCTTCCCGCCTGCTCTGTAGCAGCGGGGCTGTCACAAGCCATGCGACCCTCGCGGGGTACAATTCAAGCCTTGCTACAGCCTGGCAGCCCATCCCACCGCCAGCTCGGGCTCCTCCATCGCCAGCTTTACCGACTACCGGCATCGCCAAGCCACAAATCCAGCCTGCCCTCGTTTCCCTGCAATCCCCCTCCTTGCACCGACCTTCCCCTCCCTGCTCCAGAGGCAGGAATAATATTTAACTCAGGTTCACGCTGGAGCACGAGCTCCCTCCCAGCCTGGGTCACCCCCAGGCTGTCTCCATCACAGAGGCTATGCCGGATCCGTGCTCCCGGCACGGCCGCGTGCCCACGGGAGAGCTCAGCGCCGGCACAAAGCCCCTCTGGAGCGGGTGGCGCTGGGCTGGGAACCCCGGGGACGCTCGGCACCGCTGCAGCGATGTGTCACGGCACGGTTCTGTACGCAGCCGGCGCTGAGGCGGCTCTCCTGACACACGGGACCGGCAAGCAGGCGGTAGAGGTGCCACGCTGATCTGGGAGCCTCATGCGGCAAAGGAGACACCCTGCCCTGAATTTCACGGCCGGCAGATCATACCTGGAGCCATCCGCCTACCCCTGGGGTACAGCCCGGCTCAGCCCGCAGAGCCGGTGATAAAGCGGGGGCTTCAGCCCCTGCAAAAAGGCGACGAGATGGGAAGATGCTCGAGGACCGAGCCATCTTCTCACTCGTCCTCGTGTCCCTTCGCTGCCTGCAGCAGCCACAGCCTGGCACGAGCAAGAAAGTAGGTTTCCCATCTCCAGTTAAAAAGCAGCCACGCAGCCCCAGAGCTGCCTGCAGCAGCAGCCAAGTGCTCGAGCAACCCGGGGTTACTTTTAAGTAGCTGGTGAGAAGGTGGGAAGAGAGATGAAGAGCCGGAGTGCCGCGATGCCGTGCCACTAAGCCTCTGGGAGGGCTGAAGCAGAGAGAGACGAAGCATCAGCACTTCCAAGCAGGAACAAAGGGCGAGAAGAGAAAAGCGGAGGGCACACCGTGGGGCTGGCTGGGGCGATCGGCACCTCCCGGGCAAGCGAGGGGAGGAGAAGGGACAGTAAAGCTCTAGCTGCCGCGGCAGGGTCCTTAATTAGCATCTTGGGAAACCGGATTGAAAATCAGACACCGTCTGTCCGAAATCTGAGCCCGGACCTGAAAATCTGATCACTGGATCCGATGCTCAAAGAGCAAAGGTCGCACCGCGTCCCAGGCTGGTCCTGCCACCGTAGCGCAGGGCTGAGCTCCCCCGTGGTCCCCTGCAGCCCCCCACTCACCCCCAGCCCCTCCGGCAGGAGCAGAGGCAGCACCGTGAGGGCCAGCAGCTTATTTTTAGCCCGGGGAAGGCAGGAGCCCGCGAGCAGTCCTCCCGGCTCTTGCCCTTGGCACGGGGTGCACTGCTTTCACTTCTGCCACTGCTGAAGCGAGTGCCTCGGGCCTCAGCCCACCCCACCGCCCCCCCAGGCTCCGCGGCACTGGATTCAACCCCCGGCTGGCATCGCTGACCAGCCCAATCCCTCCCCTGGCACGAATCCTTCCTCTGCCCAGGGAGGAGGATGCTGGGATCAGCCTCAGGAGCCGGCGGCTGCCATGGCCCCGCGGCAGACGGATCTGGCTTATTTACAGCTCCTTAACGGACCGCGGCAAGTTAGGCAGGGCTGACCTTTCTGCGCCTGAGACAAAGAGGAGATGTCAGCAGCTGCGGCGGTGGAGGAGTCGCAGGATCGTTGGCGTGGTCCCCTTTCCCTGCCAGCCAGGACGGAGCAGGAGGCCAGACCCACGCAGGGGGCTCAGGAGCCAGCCGGGGCCACGGGAAGCGAATCGCGCTGGGATCCCAGCCTGGGAAAAGGAGGGATCGGATTCCTCCCTCCCCGTCCGCGCCGGACAAACTCTTCCGGGTAGGGACTCCTACGCGCCAAACTCTGCCCAGGCACACCAGCAACGCGCTGCTCCCTGCAGACCCCGGCTGCTTTAACAGGGGGAAAATATAGGGATACTGCATAAAATAAAAAAAGGCGCGGAAGGAGACTTGTCCCCGACGATCCCAGCAGCGCTCGGCTCCTTTGGCTGTCGGCACCTCGGCTCAGCCCAGCTGCCGACTCATCCCTGCCATGGAAGCGTAGAAGCAAAAGTTTCCCCGTCAGCATAAAACACGGACAACTGGCCAAACCTTCGACTTGGCTTCTGTCACCCTGGCAAGGATTCCCCACGCTGGGGACCCGGCGTGTCCCAGCTCGGGTGCCCGCGATGGGCGGGGGGTGCGGGGGACCGCCCCACTCCCTGCATTAGGGGACTGGTGTGTCCCCATGGGCTCACCACAGACCCTCGTGCTGCGGGGACGGAAGGGTTTGCTGAGATGAGGAGCTCTCCTGCGCCATCCCTTGGCACTGCCTGACGGGATGATCCTTCCCATGCCCCTTCATTGCTCTGGAGCCAGTTAGCCGGAGGATTTTGGCCGAGGACCGTATGCAGGGCCGGTGCCCCCTCCCCAGCCTGGCTCCTCCCGGTCCATACAGCGTTCAGGACTGGATGCCGCGATGCAGAAGCACAGACGTCCCAGGAAGCCAGCACAGGAGCACTCAGCATCCCACCTCACACGCATACCAGGGTCCCCACGTCCCTCTCCATCTGCTAAGGCAGCGGTGGCCTGTCCCCGCTTGCAAGCACAGGGCCAGCCCCTTGTTCTGCCACCAAGGTGATGCGGGTAGAGGGATGCTCCTGGCCAAGACCCCAGGGCCCGATCCCTCACCCTCCAGGGGCACATCACTGTGCATCAGCATCCCATGTTTTAATCTGAGACCCCTCCCAGAAGCTCAAAAATGCAGGACGACTCCAAACTCATCTGTTACTCACAGAGAGCTCCCCAAGGATCTAAGTTGCTTAATTAGTGCTTTAAAAGAGTCACCATCCAGGTGGGTGACACACCAGCGGGTTGTCATGTGCTCCGCATGTCTCAAGCATTTGCTTTCTTCCTTTCTCTACCCAGGGTTCGCTTGCCTTTTTTTTTTTCCCTTTCCTTTTTCTAATGAACAAATAGAGGGGCAGGTTTTATAAGTCCATGGAAACTCTATTATCCCTCTGCATTAAAGCCAAAAGCAACTAATTAAAACATCAAAGTCAGATGTTTCATTAGTTCGGCCTCAGAAAGCACTGGCAGGAGGTGGCAGGGAACATGTCTCCCATGGCCAGCTGCACTGAGGGACCCCGAGGCTGGACCTACACCCAAAAACATGGCCCCCATCCCAGTGTTACTGGGAAACCCAGTGGAGAGCTCTGGGCTGGCCACCGCTGGGCAGAGAGGGGCAGGGTGCTGTCACCCGCCTGTCCCTCTCCTCCAGCCCATCACTGCTCATCACAGGAGGCCTTTTTGCATACACCAGTTTTGAGAGTAGGGAGGCCGGGGAGAGGTGTACCACCCTCTCCCCATCAAAGCTGCTTCCCCCCAAGAGCATCTCCATCACCAGCACCACGGGACGGGTCCTTATTCCCTCCCAGACACAGCACGAGGATGAGAGGGATGGGTTCAAATTCCCAGCTCACCCAGACCGATTTATTTCCTCTTCCATACACTAGTTCTTCACCTGTATGATAGAAATGACATTGCTGCCTCCATCCATCCCACACAGGTGGGCTCCAGGCAGCCAACAAGCATCAGCCAGCATCCCTCACCCTGCCTGGATCCAGTCCCAGAAGTCCCCAGTGAGACACAGGAGTGGGGGAACACCAAGGAGGTGGCACCTCTTTGCACTGCAGCGGCCACCTCCCCATCTAAGGATCTGCATCCCATTGCCATGGTCACACCGAGCATCGCCGCGTCTCTCCCCGGGCTCCCGCTCCCCAGACGTGGTCCCTGCCGCAGCGAGCGCATCTCTGGCCCAGCTGCACCCGGAGCGAAGCGGGGTCCCCACCCCACGGCTCGCCGGGGGTTTAAACCACGTTTTCCTCCGGCTCCCAGAGAGCAGCGGTGATTTGCCAAGCGTGGTGCAGCGTTCCCGGGCAGGGAGGGGCCCCGGGCGAGGAGGAAGCCGGAGCAGCAGCCAGCCCTTCCCCGGGCTCTGCTGCGGGGAGCAGCGGATACGGGGGAGCAGCAGCAGCAAACAGGCATCGGCAGCAGGTCCCTGCTGCAGAGCTGCTGCTCGGCACCGGGCTCCTCACATCCCCCAAACCCCCGCGGGCTCCTTCCAGCACTGCTGCAACAGGCGTATGTGACCACTGCGGGCAAACTCCGCTCGTGGCCTAGCCGAGGGGAGGGGGGGCAAAAAA
>RSEF01000026.1:6827666-6850815 GCA_003993805.1 Himantopus leucocephalus | reverse complement strand
GGTTCAAGACCACCTGAGGAACCTGAATACACATAAGTCTATGGGACCTGACGAGATGCACCCCAGAGTGCTGAGGGTATTGGCTGATGTAGTCGCCAAGCCACTCTCCATGGTAGTTGAAAAGTCATGGCAGTCAGGTGAAGTCCCTGGTGACTGGAAAAAGGGAAACATTGCACCCATTTTAAAGAAGGGTAGAAAGGAGGACCCTGGGAACTACTGACCTGGTGCAAAGCTGGACATGAGTTGGGGTTGTTCAGCCTGGAGAAAAGAAGGAAACCTTATTGTGGCCTTTCAGTACTTAAAGGGGGCTTATAAGAGAGATGGGGACAAACATTTTAGCAGGGCCTGTAGCAATAGGACAAGGGATAATGGTTTTAAACTAAAAGAAGGTTGACTCAGACTGGACATGAGCTGGCAATGTGTGCTTGCAGCTCACAAAGCCAACCATAAGCTGTACTGCATCAAAAGAAACATGGCCAGCAGGTCGAGGAAGATGATTCTGCTCCTCTGCTCTGCTCCACTCTGGTGAAACCCCGCTTGGAGTATTGTGTCCAGCTCTGGAGGCCTCAGCACAAGAAAGACATGGACCTGTTGGAGTCGGTGCAGAGGAGGGCCACAAAAATGATCAGAGGGCTGGAACACCTCTTCAATGAAGACAGGCTGAGAGAGTTGGGGTTGTTCAGCCTGGAGAAGAGAAGGTTCTGGGGACACCTTATTGTGGCCTTTCAGTAATTACAAGGGGCTTATAAGAGAGATGGGGACAGAGTTTTTAGCAGGGCCTGTAGCCCTAGCTACAGGACAAGGGGTAATGGTTTTAAACTAAAAGAAGGTAGATTCAGACTAGATATAAGGAAGCATTTTTTTATGATGAGTATGGTGAAACACTGGCACAGGTTACCCAGAGAAGTGGTAAATGCCCCATCCCTGGAAGTCGTCAAGGCCAGGTTGGCTGGGGCTCTGAGCAACCTGATCTAGTTTAAGATGTTCTTGCTCATTGCAGGGGGGGACTGGACTAGGTGACCTTTAAAAGCCCCTTACAACCCAAATTATTCTGTGATTGTGTGACTCTACGATTCTGTGAATATTCTAGGTCGACGGATTTTTCTTACTACAGGCTGATCTCCTTATCCCTTCTGTCCCCCACAAAGATCCTAAAGACAGACAACACATAAATGCATTAAAACCCAGAAATGACTCAACTATCTGAAACTGGAAGGCAAACATGTGTGCCACCAGTGACCTTTACTCGCTGTCTACCAAGATGAATTGTGTATTTTTTTCCTCCTTTGATGACAAACACAATGTGAGTCGTTAAATCTTCCATTGCAGACAGAATTGTTTTGTGGAAAGATACCTGCCCTGGAGAAGCTTTAACATATGTGTTTTCTAAGGGAGTAATGACCTACACTGAGAACTGTGTCTTTGAAAGGACAGCACTCCCACCTCTTCATAACTCACTGCATTTCCTTCAGTGATGTTAAATCTGTCCTGTCTTTATTTGAAAAAGATAGCATCTCTGGGAAAGATATTAGCTGTGCTTAATCACCACCTGTGCGTTTTTTGATGAGGATTGCTTGGCATATAACATTAGACCAGGCAAATTACGTTTCTGTTAACTGCTGCAGCATCGGCATCAAATGGGCCTGACGATCTGTACATGTACACATGTACCTGTCTGCATCTGAGCTGGTCACTCTGCACTCCTTTTATCATCAGTGGAGGAAAACAAGTGCTCAAAGGGTATGGTAACTCCCTAAAGTTGATGTCTACAAAAGAGTATTTTTTTTTCATTTGCTGTAAAAGTAGTCAAGCATGACTAGTGCTTTAGGTGTCTAAATTACAGTGAGATGAATCCCATTCTACACATCACTTACAGTGTATAATTACGCTGGGAATACTGCAGACTGCCATTCACTGAGATAGTTTTGCAGCTTGATATCGGACTGTTGCTATCACTCTACTATGGGAAAACCTTTTCACAGTTAAGTTTGCAGCAAAAATATAGTTATATACATGATGTTCTTTCCAGTGTGAGTCAGATTACTGGATATTGTGTGTAGGCATAGGTGAAGCAGGCAGTTACAGGCAGCAGTGCTGCCTGCATCAGTGAACCATGGTCTTGCACCCTGGTTTGTGCAAGCCAGAGAGAAATGTAGGGGAGCTGGCATGGTTCTGCAGATGGGGCAATGCAGGTCCTCTGACTGCTTCTCCCCAGGGTTTCCCCATGCATTTCTTCCCACCCCTTCACTCCTGTCCCCTACACTATTCCTGAAGCTAAGCTCTTGCCTCATCACTAGGGTGGCAAAACTGAGGTTTGCTGCTGGCAAGCACCTGAGTAAGTTCTCTGAGAAATTAAAGAAGCTTTTAAACTATTTCCTTACTGGTGCTATTTCTTAATATATTTCTCTTTTCCAGTATGTATGTACTAACTTACAAAGCCTGTGATGTAGGACAATTCCCAGGTAAATCTAGGGCAGCCTTTTTGTTGTTCCTTTAAGGGACGCTGTTGCTCTGATTCACTTTATAAAGGGCATAGTTGAATGATAACATACATAAATGTTTTCAGATAACTATCCGGACATATTTCAAATGCTTACAAATGCTCTTCAGTACCTTTTCAGCAGATAGGAGTTGTAGGATGTTAGAAAGGAGGCCAAAAAAACTTCCTCTTTTGCTCTGTAAATGAATCAGAACCTTTGTAAGCTGGCAGGCCTCCTCCTGCTGATAAAAGCGAGGCCATTCAAGTCTGGAAAGGGAGGAGTGGCACTTGATTTACAGCACTGTTTCTCTGTCCAAGCTTGGGTTTTTACTTGCTTGTTTTTTTAAGTCGAAGGAACTCCTAGGCTTAACGAAGTCCAGGGACTCTTTTTCTATAGTCCTGTCCTCATGTGTGTTCTCTGAAAGCTAAACAGTTTTTAATTACTTCTTATACTTAATCCCCCTCATTTCATTTTCTTGACAGTGTATGTGCATTTTTGCGGGACATTTTTTGGAGGACTTCTTGCCATCCTGCAAATAAACCATGTGTAGTCCAGGTATCACTACTAGAGAGATGCTGGCATGGATGGTCATGCACTGGACTTTTCATAGCAGTCTGGGACGAACGAATCTCAATCAGTTGGTGGGTTGCAATGTATTTACACAGTGTATCTGCACTTACTGGTGTGCCTGTGAATAACTTTGAGGTGAGGAGAGGGAAGACTGCTTGATTTATGGAATAAATTGTTCATTGTGTTCTTCCTCCATTTCTCAGCCCAGAAACAGCGGGCAAATTCAATGTGCATACAATTCTCCTCCACCCTGCCCCCCGTCCCTGTCCCCCTCTTTCTTTCTTTCCCCTATGATAGCTTGGCTTCTCTTTTATGTTCTTTCTTCAGCTGGTAATTTCATTCATATCTGGTCAGAAATATTTTATAGCTCACTAGAGGGAGGGAATTAATTGTGCAGTGTGTTGGGAAGAGGGAGGGGGAAAAAAGGGTGAAGAAGAAAGAGTTATTGAAATCTCACCTGTACAAGCAGCTCCCGCTTTCTAAGCTGCTATAGTGGAGACATAAGGATAAACAGATTGTTGTTGCTTTTTGCCATCTGCTCAGTATGCCACAGATAGCTTTTATCAGCAGGGAGCTATTATCACCAGTTAAAACCCGTGCTCTCTTTAAATACTTTAAAAAAAAAAGAAGTGTAGCTACAGGAAGATCATTTTCAGCACTTAAATACATTTGTATATTTTTCTTCTTCTGTGCTGAATTTTTGTGCTTACAGAGGAGGCTCTAACCCATGCCACATTCTGGGTTGTCTGTCTGTGCCTGTGAGTGATGGTGAGACCTTCCCAGCAGAGCCCAGCCAGCCCAGCCAGCCCACCCAGCCTGGGCAGGGCTTCTGCTGCTCTGTGCCAACACTGCTCATCTTGAGAAGCGTCTGCACTGGTCTGTAGTGTTGCCACTTTATAATTCTGTAGGACTTTGTTTTTATAACACTCCACCAATCTCTAATTTATGAAGTGAGCTGTGCTGAGATCACGGTGCAGGCATATTTCTGATCCAACCTGTTCTGGAGCTGAAGTTACCAAAAGTGAAAGGCCAAGATTTATGCAACTGAAATGTGCATAAATCTGCTCCCTATTCCCTGTTCTTATCACAGCAGCTGTAGCAGTAACACCAGCTGCGATGCATCTCTCCACAGGTACTTCTGTGCCATTTCCCATGAAATCTCCTCTTAACTCCCACCTGCCACAGCAGTGCCTGTCTTCATTTTGGGGAGCCCAAATTACTTACCTGTATGCTCTCAGTAAGGCATTATTGTATTCATTCCCTGGGACACTAAACTGCACTTGAATATAGGTCTTCCTCTTGCTACTCTACATTTTATCTCCCTGGGGCAGTACCCAGCAGCCTGGGTCCAACAGAACTCCTTACACCAGGCACTGACTCTGTTTCAACTAAAAATGTTTTTCCCTGCACCAAAAAGTATTCAGTTAAACATCTTATTTTCACCCTTGCATGTACTATTTCAGATGGGCTGCCTCACCCTGAATTTTTAACTGAATGCCCATGTAAACCTTCTCCTACAGCTTTCTTCTTGCTTAGCTATGTACGCTAAACTAAGTATATGTGTACTTTAGCCTGTGTACCTTTTAGTAGGTAGGTTCTCCAAAGCAGCTGCTCTTTCTTTTCCAGCGTTATAAGTGGTGGCCTTACACCATTTGGGGAATTGTACAATTATAAGTAACACGTTTTTGAATGAAAATTATATTAACTATGTAGAAAAAGAAAGAAAACCTTGTATTTGCTGAATTTTTGACAGGATGCTCCAGAGATTAGTTGGTCCCAATTCTAGTTACTTTCTCTTGCAGGATGAGACCTTAGACAAAAAAAAAAAAGAAAGTTCATTGCTCTTTGTCCTAACAATCAAAGCATGAAAAACAAAAAATACTCCCTCTGTCTTTGTAAAAATCTTTTATCTAACCTCCTGTACTTGTAGACCAGTCCTCCTTCAACTCTTTTCTTTTCAGGTGCCCTATACTGGGCATGGAATTCCAGCCAATACAGTAGAAAGCAGTCCTCCCTTTTTCCCATCTCTTTATGGTGTGTAGCTTTTAGAGAGTGGGAAAAATGAGGGTTAATGTTTTCTGTGCAAAAGACAGCTGAGGGGTAGACAACAATTCTTGGATAGGTGGATGAGGCAGCTTCTGGTGACATACTTCAGAACACAACGCAAAGGAAGAGCATGACAATGAAGAGCTGAAAACGGCATTTAGTCAGTAGAACGTGGAATAGGTGATAGATATGTCTTGAATGATGCAACTAGATGAAGAGGGTTAAGGGCTAAGAGAAAGTTAGTATGGTTTTGTTGGATTTTTTAAAGAACAGTGATAGTTGGTTTGTTCTTATCTATGTGAACTGGACCACTAGAGACCGTTTATACAGATTGTAAGGTTTTTTTTCAAATGTTACCTTCCTGCCCCATTTGAACATTCATCAAAAGAAGTTGCACCACACTGCTAAAATTAATTTCTATACTAGTTGAAATCAGTTGGACAATTCAGTTCTCATAATAACATAGCCCCTGTCCCACTGGAACTGCTTTCTTTGCTGATGCAAACGATAATAAGTACCTTGCAGAGATTTATTTTTGATTTGTCTCCTCTGTTCCAGGAATGTCATCATTGCAGACTAGTGAAGACTTATGAAAACATATATTTATTAGAAACATACTTTTATGAGATACTATTTTTAGAGAATTTACTCCTAGCTATTTTTATGTTATGGATTTTTTTTGTGTGGTTACATATTACTTAATTTTTAAAAGAGCAACATTAATTGCCAAATGTGATATGAATCTTAAGGTATTGACATGAAGATAATATGTTACTGAGATTAGAAATTTGTCTTTGTCCAATTTGCAGAAATTTTGACTCTGCCTGCGATACATATTAAAATGACTCTGGGGCAACTAGTTTAGAGAACCTGGACTTGGTTTTCACAGGGCAAGTTTGTTTGATAGTTTTATAGTCTTCAGCCAGAAAGTAGGTGGCTAATCTAAATACTGTCTTGTTACTTTTCTGCTCATCTCAGCAGATGTAATTAATTTATGACCTATGACTACTGTAGTGAAAATGACACTGAAACAAAACTTTCTCATTGTGAATATGGTTATTTGGTGCTACCAAGTAAAATGTTGACCCTGCTTTAACTATATGATGTACAGGGTCTTTTCCAGCTTGAATTATTTTATGACTCTATGTATTTGTTTTACTTTGCAAGCTGCAGTGAAAATAGCAAATGCCATATCTGGCTGTTCAGCTAAGACAGACATGGTGGTTGCATCACTGTTTTTTATTTCTGGAGAACCTCTAACCTTGGCTGAGCAGTCTTGTAGTTTATTTTGATGTTTTCCTCGAGGGTGTTACCAGCATGTGAGCTGTACTTTTCTTCGTTGTTTGTAGCTGGTAGTCCTGCAAGGCAGATGATAGAAATAAAATTTAAAATAGCACTCTGCCTTGTATCAGTGCTGTCTTTGCCAAACTCTGTTTTCCTGTTGCACTTCCCATCATCTGCTGATAAGAGCTGCAAGGAGGCTACTGTTGGTTAGGGCCATATGAGAGAGTGTCTCCATACGGTCTCTAAGAAAAAGCTGTCTGGCATAAGTGGCACAATGTTTTGGTTTAGTTCTTGGGATCCTGTTTTCATATTCTGTTAACAATCAGATTATATATTATACTAGTGGTTTTAGAGGCCGTTACACCCACACATATTAACTATTATTTTGAGGGTATTTGAAACACATGATTTTTTTTTTCCTGCATTGCAGTCTGTTCTCCCTCTGATTTTTCTCTGTTTGTTTCTGTTGACAGTTCCTTTTTTAAGTTACACTATCTCTCAGTAGATGCCAGAGGTGGTCACACTATGCAAAACAAACTGAAATATGGCAGCAATCCCTCCTCCTACGAATGAGCAGCAATGATGAGAGCAGATCTCTGTTCCAGTCCATGTGCTTCCCAAATCATAGAATCATGGAATCATCGAGGTTGGGAAAGACTCTTAAGATCATCAAGTCCAACAAATGCTGAGCTTTCTCCTGATTCTCTGGGCTGGTTTGCAGCTGTGCCAGCAACCACTGGGCCAGCCAGTGGCTTCGCAGTGCCACTGGGCAGCTGGAGCAGCGTTTTGGGGCTCACAGTTTAGGTCAGTTTAAGACAGGCCTTTCAGGTCGATTGTGCCGGATGTTGGATCTTTTTCTGCTACCATAAAGAACATCTTTTTTCAATAAAGTATTTATAAGACAGACTAGATTTTATCTTTGTGTGAGACAGTAAAGTATTAACCCTGCCTCTGTGCTGTCAGAGTTGAATGCAGCTGTCAAAATCTTTAGGGCAGAGATGGGGAGAGGGCTGACGCGAAGCCCGCCTGCGCTGCAGGGAGTCCCCCTGTCCCGTCCTGACCTGGCCCTAGCAAGAGCTTTCCAAACACCCACCGGTGCGTCTTGCAGCTGGTTATTCTTCCCTTTTGTGGTCATGTACTTCTGAGAGGGGGAATTATTTTACTGAGCAGTTTGTCCTAATGTAGCTTTAGTAAAATTACACCTAATCTAATGTCTTTTTTCTCTTTGGCCTGGTTCTGACATGCTGTCACATCTTCCTATTCTGTCTAACCTGTAATGCTGAAACACATGGAGAGCTGATGTTTATGGCAACGTCCTTGTCTTTAGGTACTTTACATGAGCGGTGGCAGGTGTCCCTTGCAGCTTCCATCCTGCCCTGCTGTTATGTCTCTGAAGTACTATGTCTGAGTCTGTGTTTTATATATCTCTTATAAAGGAAGAAAAATGGTCCATTAACACTTTTTGGCAAAGACTTGACAAGGTTGCTACTCATCCTAAATTCTGGAACTCCTTCAGGAATGGTAAGTGTTAGTTTTGGGCCTCAGGAGAAGAGTTCTGTTCTTTTTAGAGGAATTTTTCTGTTTTGGAGAATGGAGATAATAAAGTGGGAATTACTACTGGTATAACATTAACATGTATAAGTCCATGTAAGCATCCAGTCTGCTCAACCAGATGTCAATATTAGCACCATCACAACTACCCAGATAAATCTCCGGTGTTTTCTCAGCATGTCTGGCGATCTTTGCTGTGCTGCTACTGTTTTCAGGTTTTAGTAATGTCATTCTGCAAAGCAGCTTTTGGGCTGTGAAAAGGGAGGACTTGCTCTCAAATACACGCCATAACCAATTTCTGGCTGCTATTGTTGGTGTGACTGAGTTTTGGCTAGAGAATTTCAGGGAAGATATTTTAAAAATACCTAAATAAGAGGCTTGTGAAGAGGGAGACTACAGAGAATTGAAGGAAAGAAAGAGAAGGATGTGTCAGAGGAAAATAAGTTGAAGAAAAAATAGTAGAGATGATTTGCTAGGGGTTATGGAGAGGATTAAAATTAATTTTCAAACAGCACCGTGACAAAAACCTTCCAGACATTAAAGAGCTTGACTTCAATGGACTGGTGTGTCTTTGATGGAGCAGCAAAGACAGCAAGACCTTGCCAGATCCTAAAACTCATCAGAACGCATGTCTAAGTACAAGACCTAATACCATGAAGCAGTGTCCGCCTGCACTGTCCAGTGAGTGTGGACAGCTGAGGGGCTGGTGCCTCATGTTGGGGTGTCAGGGAGAAATGGTCCTCCATTCCCTGCCTTCAGGATGCTGCTCTGAAGCGTCCTGCTGGGTTGATTTTGGCCTTCCTCTTTTGACAGGTTTTGTGGGTGTATTGCAGTAGTGATGCTCTGTGCCATAAATCCAGCTCAACACTGCAACCAGGACCAGGCTTCTAAGAAAGCCCAGTTCCTGCTGAGGGGGATGTTTTCAGCAGCAACATTTCTTTGACCAGATTTTCCAAAAGATTTGGCATACAACCCGTTTTTTGTAATTTGAAAACTGGTCTCAGCTGTATGTGCTGAGCCTGACTGAGAAAGAGACTCTGGGGTCCTGTCTTGTCCTCTCTGTTTCAGCTCTACAAGCCACCGTCCCTGGGCTGACATCTCACAATCTGTGTCTTCTTCATAGTTTTCACCTCCTAATCAGTAGGTGTGCCTCTGCTTAAACACTAGGCTTTCCTGAATTTCGACCTCCTTCTCCCTGCATAGGTAGGAAGGCAGAGTTTTCTGTTTAATGTAGAAGCTGAGAAAAGCATATCTGAATTAAGAAAAAGCATTAAGAAAATTAAGAAAATAAAGAAAAATTAATTAAGAAAAATCCAAGAATTATAGTTTGTGTGTGCAGGGGGCAGAAGAGAAGCAGATGATCACATGAACTGTTATTATTATGCTTGCTCTTTTGTTCTGATAATTATTGGAATAAACAGCCAAAAAGAATTCTTGTGCAAGTTGTTGTGCTAGGGTCTATAGCTGCCCAACTTAGGCTCTAAACATCCTTCAGTGAATTTAATGGGAGCAGAATTTTATACAGTGGAAGAAACTGGCTGGGCCTTCAGCCTTATGGCTGTGATGGATACGGGTCAAGAGGTCTGTGCACTGCTGATGTATTGAATCAGTCGCAAGGAGTTGCCTGGTGCTCCTCACCTTTGGCACATGTGATTCTTCTGTTCTAAGCAGTACATGTGTGACCCTTTCCAGCAGAAATCCAAGGAGTACCAAACCTGAAAAGGTCCAGAAATAAAAGCAATGTGATCTAGAAGGCTGGCTTAAACTACCTTTAACTCCATCCCCTGCCATCTCACTGACTGTGTGTTGGTAGGAGCTCCAGACGTTAACCCACAGCACATGGCCACTGCTACTGACTTAGAGTAATATTACTCCCCATATTCATTTAATTACGTGCTTGTTTTGTTTAAAGAATTGTCTTGGATTTTTCCTTCAAGGTCATTCAAGTATCTGTTGTCATCTGGCTTTGTATTTGAATTTTTTGCTACAGAGAGGGACCTCACCCAAATTTTATTTATGCTGTGATTAAAAATAGCTGTTGAATTGGTCATTTAGTACTGGTCATGAACACCATTACGGTTTTTTCATCCAAGAATTTTTTAGCAGAACCTGTCCTTCAAAATTTCATGAATGTACATTTTAAGAGCTCATATGACTACGTGGTATGACAGTGCCAGCCTCAGCATCCTGACTTTTGGGTGCTTTGATAAAGCCCAAAGGCTGTGGCCTGTTTTTTGGCAGCTGTGTGCCTTGGGCCAGATGGTCGTGTGAAGGCCCATGCTGCTGGTCCAGGAAGCCACAGTGCTGTGGTGGATGAATGCAGTCCCCCTTCTAAAGCACTGCCAGCCAGCCAGCTCAGATGACAGTCTGTGGAGCTGCTTTCTGCGTAAATTAAGCTGCGATCCTTAACCTTTCCAATTTTCAGCCTCTTTTCCAATCCCATATGCCCTTCTTTGCAGCACCTCAGGGGTCAGTTGCTTTCCATGTGCCTTCTTCATAGACTGTCTTGCACCTTTCTGTAGTTGCATTTAGTTCCCAGGAGTCTTCCTGACTGCAATAACTGTGAGAAGATTAGGCACCTGCTTGACCATCAGGCATTTTTTTGCATTAATATGTATATAGTTATTCCTCATTAGGTGGTGGTTAATGATCTTACATGTACATAGGACCTGAATTTGTAAAGACACTCCTTTTTTTTCTGATATTACTCCTTTGCATCTCCTGGATGAAACCTACTGAAAAAGACCTCCATACAAGTGAGAGACAGCATCTTGTGTTTCCTTCAGGAGAGACTTGAAGACAGTGTAAATTTTCCAAATTAATTTTTAAATCAGTTTTTGACTTCCCTCGCTTACTGTGCTAAAATTTTCCTTTGAACATGAGAACGCTTGCAAGTTTATATTTCCTGGCCGTGACACCTTGGTGGTTGCTCTGGCTACTGATCATAGCCTGAAGCTTCAATAGTTCTTCCCTTAATGTGACACAAACAGATTTAGTGTGATGGGAGTGTTGAGACATGCCCAGAGAATTCAGGATCAGAAGCTGGAAAATGAGTGTCATGGAGCGTTCCTGGTGGTATGTCTCACCTCCGGGCACTGATAGCAGCATGTTCATTCAGTTTCTTCAGCCCCCATGAAACACTTGACACTTTTTCCCATGCTCACACATTGAAGATGAAACATCTCTTTTGTACCTGTTTTTGTCTGGACAGCGTCACGACTACGAGAAGAATCCAGGGAGGTGTGCAATCCCTTCACAGATAACTGGATTTCCTTGCTAGCAACTACCCACTAATATGCTAAAAACGCTTTTGGATGTAAATAGTAAACAGCATAGAAACTTCCTAAAACAGGCTCTGGCCTCAGTGATACCAGCACCCATGGGCCTAAGATATGAACATGTAGAGAAATGCCACTTTACCCTCTGAGTCCCTTAACATTTCTGCTCAGAAAACATGATTTGTCCCACTTTCCTTTAGTGCGTTATGGCTGGTGATAACTTTGGTACATGTTTCAATGATAATGTGCCGTTCCTATTAACTCCATTAACTTGTAATGCATCAGTGACAGCTGTGACTGTCAAATAACACATACCAATAGCTACAGGGTATTTTTTAACCCTGCCAAATACAATACAGATTTATTTTCATAAAAGAGTAAAGAATTTACAGCAATTTACTTGTTTGCATGAATTTGAGTGTTTCAAAAGGTAATAAGAAGACAGCCCAAGATCAAAAGAGAAGCTTACACTGGGTGTTAGGGGCTCATCCTTAGAGGTCAGCAGTGATCCTACAAACTGTCTCGGTGTGGGTTGGTGCTGTGGTGCTCCCTCCTCACGGGTGGAGGCACTGGCTGAACTGGGCC
Source organism: Himantopus leucocephalus (assembly GCA_003993805.1). NCBI lineage: Eukaryota > Metazoa > Chordata > Aves > Charadriiformes > Recurvirostridae > Himantopus > Himantopus leucocephalus. The sequence goes on along the minus strand of RSEF01000026.1, from coordinate 6,839,021 downwards.
TTGGAGCAGCTGAGGGCTTTTGCTAGAAATGAGCCCATTTCAAAGAGAAGGTGGTAAAGCTGGGGGAGCAAAAGAGAGGCTTGTTTAAATGCTGTAGACCTTCAAACTATAGTAAGTAGTTAAACAGCCTTACTTAACTGCTTTCTGCACTCCTCAATAAAAGATTGAATAGGGTGATAGCATCAGCTGCCATATCATGGTGTGTGAGCTACCTCCAGGACGCTGAGGGATTTTCTAGAAGAAAACAGTCATCAATATGTAATGTGACATCTTGGGCTTTGCAGAGACTTCCAGGGAGGAAATTACTGCCCTTCTACCTCAGCTGTTTTCTCTGGGATGTTTCCATTCCCTTTTGCTTTTAAGCTAGTTAGAAGCATTGCTGGGAAACCTCACTGAAACGTAGTGATGTGGTCAGAGAGACTGATAGGCTGGTTCCCAGAATGAGGTGGCTCTTGCAGTCCCAGAAACATTTCTCCCCCTATAGCAACAATGTGTGAAAATCAGTGCGCAACCGAAAAAGAAGCAGAAAAAGAGAAGCAGGAGCATAGCCCAGTCTCCTATAAAAGAGGGAATATAGCCAAGAGAAGTATTAGTAAGGTGGCCCTGAAAACAAATTAGAAGAAGGGTCTTTTAGGCTCAGCACTGCCAGAAGGAAAGTTGGAGCTGTAAGCATCTGGCTGTTTAATGCTAGCTGCCTTAGAAGTTTATCAGGACTTCCTGCATTTCCATACCAAACTAGGACTGCATGAGTGAAATGCCTTGAATCCATCAGTTTTTCCTCCTAAACCAGCAATATCTCCCATTTAATGATGTACAATAGGCTAAAAATAGCAACGTGCAGTCAGGCATGGGGTGTAGCAGGGAGGTTTCGGATTGAGCTCTGTAAAACTGGCAAAACAGTGACTCGCCTGCTCTCTTTAGGATAAACATAAATAGATCATTAAGTCAGGCACTCCTTCTCAGCTCCCCCAGTTGGCAGCACAGCACCCTTCTTGCGCCGCGCCCAGCGTGGAGCACACCTGGGGTCTGACTCTGCGGCCACCACCTTTCTGGTGCCTTCAGGTGATGTTGGTCCATCTCAGGGTCTCAGCACCGTGACCAAATCACCCAGTGGCTGTGGCAGGTGTTTCTTGTTGCATTGCAGTACAGTATCATCAAGTGTTTGGTTTGTTTTTAAACCTTGTGTGGGATGACTTGCGTGAGTGTGGAGTGGTGTCAGCACTGCCGCAGTTCTGCCTCGTAGGCAGGAGTGTCACCTGGGAGGGTGCATGGATGCTGCATGGAGGCAACGTGCATGGGCTGAGGTTGCTTACCCTCCTTGGTGTTAATCCCATCAATCCTAGCCCTTGCCAGGTTGCTAGGCAGGAGGGGGAGTGAGGGGGGGGGTCAGATTTTAACCGCTACAAAATTCCCCGTCTGAAAGTTACCATCCAAGCATTGTGCCTAAGTGCTGACCTGCCCTCAAGGAGCTGCATAGACTTGACAGACAAGAAAAAAGAGAATCTTGGTCAAATTTGGAGTCCACTGATTTTTCTGGTGACTATAGAATATCTAATGTAGTAACCCACAGTGTATGTGGGCCTCATGTCTCATCCATGCTCTAACTTGCAGCCTAAAGAATTTCCATTTGATAACTGAAACCACATGTGAAACCAGCCTTTTTACATCCCTATAATCTAAAAATGAGCTACGTATGTATAACATAGACTTTTCAAATTTTCTGAAAATACATTGCTTCTGGCTTGACTTTTCTTATGCCAAAGCTTTGGGTCTGAGACGTTTTTTCAGCCAAAGCTCCTCTAACCTATTAAAATTTGTTTTAGTATTGGAAACATTGAGCAAACTTGAAGGCAAATAACAGTACAGTGCTTTGTTATTTTAGATACTGAAAAGTTATTTTTTAATAGTTTTATTTTCCAATCAGAATTACATGTGGAGTTCTCTATAAGAAAACGGACTTTTTATTTAAATATAAAAAAAAATTATTCAGGGCAAAAGTCTGCTGTGCTGTCCTTGCAAGTCTGAAATTAATTGCATTGCTCTAGAATTGCTCCCCTTGTGAGACGGTTCCCCAGCCATGCAAGTACGCAATTTATGCTCTATGCATTTCTAGGCAATGTTTTCTAAAAATTTACCCATAACCATTGATAATAAAAACATTGCTGGGTTTAATATAAGGATTACAAAAAAGACAGATCACCTTAGGATTCCATGCAAAAACTCATGTGTAACTGTATGTGGCTATCTATGAGTGCGTATTCTTCAAATTTGCAGTTTGGTCATGAGCCTAAACAACTATTTTCTCTTAAGAAAACAAAATTTCAAATTGGATTTTGATGCAAAACCCTTGTTCTCTTGCAGCTTATGGGTGACTTTCAGATTCATTTTTGAAGCTGAAGGACTTTCTGTTTGAGCTGTGCTTTGAGAAATCCAGGCACGTTTAGCGGCTCATAGTATATACAAACAATTGCAGTGTGTTGTGGGATGTAAAGGTAATTTTGGGTATAGTTGCTTCAACAAATCATAAATGGACACAATGCTAGAAATGCAGTGTTTAGGGGTAATTGTTTTCCTGGGTGACTGAACCGATTAGTATTGTAGAGTTTAGCTAGAATGTCCTGCAAAAGCTCTGATAAACATGTAGTTACTGGATGCTTTTTTCAGCCTGATGATCCATCTTTTTTATTATAGACCCTTATAAATCATATTACCATGTGCACTTCAGTTGTATTTGCTGATACTGTGTTTTGGCTCCTCTGGTAGTAATCATTTTAAGTTCCTGTTTTTTTTTTTTTAATGAATNAAAATACTTTCTCTGAGTTAAAACAACTTTTAAAAATCCAATAAAAAGCATGTGCCTCTCCAGTCCCAAAGAAAATTAACTTAGAAATGCCTATAATTTAGGCAGCAATCTGTCTCACAACCTTTCAGCCTGAATTTGTGAGATGTGATACAAACAACGCAAAAGGTAGGCACAAATATAGGGAAGGATACTGCAAATTCGGTGTGGAGGTGGGGCAGCAGAACTGCGGGGCTGGAGGAGAAGTCCTGGAGGACTGAGAGGTGTTTTAATTGAAGAACAATTGTTACTATTTTTTTAGAGGAGATAGCCACAGGAATAAAAATGCAAGCTTAGTGAAAGGGGTAACCAAATTAAGTTGCAGGGAGTAGGCAGGGTGCGCAGCCTGCGATAGAGAAGCACAGGGGGCACACGGGGAGTTTTCCCATCTCACCTGTGTGCGGGAGTATAGGGGTGAGAGCGGAGGATGTGTGATGTGCAGGATGCAAAGGGAGACAGTGCTGGCTCTTGGCTGGTCAGGAAGACATGACTGTGGTGCTGCAGAGCTGAGCCCTGGCGGGAGCTGCAGATTGGGCTGAGCAAGGTTTGTGTCAGCGCGAGTGCAGTCCTGTGAGTTTTGGGGGCCTGGGGGACAGGCAGGATTAGCTCTTGTCTGCTGCTATGTCCCATGCAGATCTCATCACCATAATGAGCTGGTAGAGCGCTGGTGCAGTATGGGAGAGGTGTTTTCAGCTGTCACTTAAAAAAAATGAAGTTGTCTTTTAACTACAGTTAGTGAAAGATGCTAGGGAAAAGTGAGAGGACAGGAGATGCAGCAGGATACAGGGAGCAGGGAGGGGGTGAATGAATAGAAAAGCAGTTGTTGGGGACTGATGCTGAAGAGCAGACCCTAGCGTGGACAAATCTGTGGGGTGGGCATTCCCCTATTGGGTGTGTCTGTAGGAACTTGCTCTTTTTGTTGAGTTGAAAAGAAACACAACTCTGGTGTCCACAGCTCACTCAAAATATGTATCGGCTTCCTTTAAAAGTGCATTGAAAGGAACAGAGATTATGACAAATCTCTTGGGTTGTATTTACTGAAAAGAGGTGTGTATTTTTTAATGTGAAGAGTGAGTCTGATACCCTCATCTCTCCCAAAATGATAACAGGGAGAATGTCACCATGTTGGGTGGCTCTGGACTGTGCAGCCCTACTGGGCAGAGTCCAAAGATGGTGGGGAGAAGGCAAAAATAAGATTGATCACACTCAGTGAGTGCTTTTAAAAATGAGTGATTTTGAACTGGTCTGGAACCAAACTGAGAGCCCAGAGCTAGAGGAGGAAGGCTGCTCTCTGGGCTTGCACAAGCTCTGCATTGTGTGTTTTTGGGCTGTCCAGTTTTCCTGCCTCTAGGCTTGCAGCAGCTGCTGCTTGAGTCCTTCTCCACTGGCTACTTAGTGAAACAAAAAGAAGAGATCTTCTCTGCATGATACAGAGAATGAATAAGTTTTTCATATGTGATAGAAAGTGTTTCCTGGATGTCTTTGTCTTTCCTTCTCCTCTGCTTCTCTGTGTGCAGAGAAACAAACTAAACTGCTGATCTGCTTTTGGTTCTTCTCAGAAAGCAGGGAAAAAAACAGAGTTAGGGACAGATGTCGGGGCTAGGGAGGGAAAAATATCAAAATCTCAGAAGGAGAGGTGAGGGCCAGGGCTGAGTGCAGCTAATGGGGTGTTAGATGCGGAAGGAAACAAGTGTCTCAGCTCCACCTACGTTCCTGCTGATACTGAGACTTACAGTGCATTGGCTTCAGAGGGTGAGTTTTTAGCTAGAAGTGTGGATTGGAAGGTGGGGGAAAGAGGAAAATAAAAAAGCAAACAGAAAATTGTGCAATTCAGATGAAGCCCCCAGATGGCCAAATTCTACAGGTTTTCTTGTTTCTCAGATTTTCTGGTTTAAGTGGAAATGAGGAAAGCCACTGCTGGGAGGAATGGGGCCATGGCAATTATGGAAATGTGGCATTAAAGAGTAAAGTTGACATGCGCTTAAAGGAATAATGAGTAATAAGATGAAGTTGTTTTTCAAGGACCTTAAAACTGAGGTGTTTGACTGGAATTGCTGTGGCAGTCCTAAACCCATACTGTTTATGCTGGAAAATGGAAATGCGTATGAAATACAATATCGCATATATCTGCCATGTTTCATTGCTATGTATAAGAGAACTGCACTATAGCTGCTGAAAAAATCACAGCTTTTGCATTTTTTGACTCTGTGTATTTTAAATTCATGATCTTTAATGCAGGCTTTTTTCTGAGCTGTGAATTTTAATAACTGGATCTTAAACTTGCTGTTCAAAAGCCATGAAAATATAATACATTTTCAAGTGTATTTATCTTTATTCAGCCATATTTATTTGTTTCCTTCATATCTTTGTTTGCATCCTTATCCATCTGGCTCTTTTTACTCTATCTGGGACTGTGATTCATATCCAGGGAAGACAAAATGTTATATAAAGGACATTTACATTTAAAATATTTATTCTGTACAGTGGCTGTCACGGCATGTAGGCTAAACACAAGACAGATCTCAGGCATCAGTTAACATCCCCTGATCTCTATCTGTGAAATGGGAGCAATAATGCTTATTGTCCCAAGGAGGCTGTGAAAATTACCTGGTATTTGTAAATGTGAATGTTGAATCCCTGCACGAAATCTCAAGGGAGTTCTCTGGTGTCTGGGTGGGCCTTACATGTTTGTAAGTTCCAGCCCATTGGAAATGTTTTCTGCACAAAGGGTTTGTTTTTTTGTTTTTTTTTAAGTGAGTGACTGTACATATTTCTTAGAAGTAACAAGTGTTTTCTAAGAACCTAGACATTTAATAATAGCTTTTTTTCTCTTCATCACATGGTTATTTTATTTTTTACAGTTCCCTACACAGTCATCTTGAAACCACGTGTCTGTCAATGTGGACTTAAGGTGTGTTTGTCTTACGAAAGCAGCAAATCAGGAAAGCAGCACAATAACCCTTGAATCCAATATTGAGAATGATTGCTTGTTTCCTTTCCAAAATGATTTTTCAATAGAGATGGAAAACATCTGGATTTTGATGACTGTTATTTTATATAATGAAGAAAACAAAAAGAAGACAAAGAAAAGGAAAAGAGAACAGGAAAATTTCATTGAAGCACAAAAGGACAGTATATGATTCTTCCTTCAGCTGATTAATGTTTTCCATGGAATATTTTGAAGATGGGAAAAATCATTTTCCCATTACCAGCAACCCCAGTACCTGTGGAATAAGCTAGCTGTGGCAGTGGGTATCTTTGCCTTCCAGTTGTGAATTCCATAAAGCAATTTAATTTAACCTCAGCTCATTATTAGTCTAGCATTAAAATAATTCTCCACCTCCACACTCTCAGCCAATTGCTAAAAGCTGGTGCTCTTCGTTACTAGTCTATTTTAAAAAAGAAAATAAAAATGTCCAGATGTTGGAAAGCTGCTGCTGCTGCATTAACATCCTCCTCTCCCCCACTTTGTGTCGGCACCAGAAGAAGCAAAGGCAGAGTGAGGGTGGCAGTTTTGATGGCATTGCCAGCACAGACAGTAGAGAGCCACCAGCTGGGGCCGGTGCCACATGCTGCCCCATGTCTGTAGTATGCAGGGGTATGCCTGACCTCCCTTGAGAAGGGAAGCCCTTTCCTTGGGCAGACTGCGCTTGCCTGAGCTTTGGTGGCCTTTAGTGTTTATCACCCCATGCAGCATTTCAAGGTGGCATTTTAGTGTTCATAAAGGCTGTGCATCGCTGCAAAGGAAAAAAAAATGTAATTTTTTAATTTGGCGTGGGTATGCTAACATCACAAATGCTGTTTTCCATCCCCCACTGCTTCAGCCAGAGGAGAGCAGGGATAGCCACCTGGAGAAAGGAAATAAACAGGGGTTGTTTTCAAGTGGGAAGATGTACTAAGAGAGGGAGAAGTACAAATATAGGGAATAATGTGCAATACAGAGGGCAATGGACAGAAACAATGTTTGTGGATGAGCAGCAGACTAGGCACTGGTCCTGCTGCAGGGATGGGAGCCCTGAAAACCACTGGTGTGGACAACCCTCCAGTGGAAAATGGTTGCTGGAGACCCCAGACCTGGCCTCCGAGAAGGGGAACACACGGATTTGTCTCCCATCTTCTCAGAGAACTGTGCACCTGGGATTTTCTCTTGTTCCAATACCCTAGATGCCAAGCTTGGGGAGGCAGAGGCTGCTCCCACGCAGGCTGTGAGCAGCCCGCTTCTTCTGCCGCAGCGCTGCCCTGCCCTTTGAAGCCGGGTGGGAAGCAAGTGACAGCTTGACAAGCTGCTCCTTGATGCTCTTTGATCTGCAGCTCCAGCTGAAATTCATCCTGGCTGGGGAGGCCCGTGTCAAGCTGCCTGCTCCACAAATATTCTTAGCATGGTCTTGGGCAGGCTCTGGCCCAGTGGTGAAGGGCTCTGCGTTGTAGCTGAAGCTAGAAACTCAAGGTTTTAATCTTTTCATGAAACAACAGACTTCACAGATGAAACCATAAATTTTAGTCTTATTTTCCCTTCTAGTCTGGAAAAAAAAAGCACGATTTTAATCACTGAGTTCATCGCTTGGGTCACTTCACTAGATTTCAGGAGGATTCATAATTAATGACTCAGAGCAGGCTTTCTTTTTTTTCAGTTCATATTTTTGCTTTGAACTTAGCATTTTTTTCCCTATTCCAGACAGCATGATTTACATAATGAACAAATGGTATATTAATCTTTTGATGTGGACCCAGGCTGTTTATCAAGTTTCTCAGATTCTTAAACCTGTCTGTCTTGTCATGTTTTTAAAGATATTAATCTTCAGCAGAGAAAACATGATGCTTTCCCCCTGCATCCTGTTATCCCCGTGGAATCACACTACCTGCCCATCATAAAGTCCTAGTAGGGATAACGTGTTATAATTTCCTTATGGGGTAAACTAGTAACTCACGGTGTGTCTAAGTGATATTTCATGGTAGGTTTGCAGATTTCTGTCCCCAGTTAGGGTTTGATTACTAGCTGATAATTAATCGCACAATAGTTTCCTTGTAAAAAGCACCACCTTTCTGGAAGTGAAAGCAAAGGTTAATGTTCATAATGAGAAGATCTATAGAAATGTTTGCATTAAACTAGGACACAATTAAGGCTGCAGCCACAGCTTCTTAGATTTATTTGAATTTTTGAGTACTGTTTTTCATGCTGCACAAAATTCCACAGCATTTTGGAAAACTAATTTCCTTTTTCTGTGATGGGCTAACTCCATGTTGTCCTCAGGAATGCATATTTCCCTCTTTTTGGACAAATGTGTCTGTGCATCAGTGACTTGAGTGGCATGTGCTTTTTTGAAGGAGAGAGATGTATGTGGTGACTGACTGTTGTGGCAGTAGCCACCTGCCTGTTGTGCCTCGGGTAGGTAAGCCCATCCTCCACACAAGCAGGAATAAGCACCTTTTGGTGACTAAGGCAAATACCAGTTTTTTTGGAGGCCTAGATCTATATTCAGGTTTTGGTGTGGATACATGCTACGTAGTTACTTGCTGGTCTGCACTCAAATATCCTAAGACAGTGACTTCTTTTGTTGCCTTTGCCTGCAGGATATAGAGGAAATCAAGGAAAAACAAAAGAAAGGAGGATTTTATCTTGCCTTCAGCCCACTTTGGCAAATACCTTCTGCAGGCAGCTCTTCTCCATTACATGTCTCAGTAAAACAAGCATGGCTGACTACACGTGGCCATTAGGGAGGAGAAAAGAAGCAGACATAATGTGACATTCTTAACATCTTGCCAAAGGATAACAGAGGAGGAGCCCAAGGGTTGTCACTATTGCCAAAGCTGGTGATCAATCTAGTCAGATGGTCCTTTGCCAACAGCAGATACTGTTATATTTCTTCAGAGTAAAGGCTTATCTGCTAGATACTATCTAGTGACTCAGCTTCTTACTGTCCTCAGGCACATAGTGCTCACCTTGTGTCATGAGGAACACAGACTGCTGAGGTCCCTCATCTCTTTTCACTTTCTTAACTGCAAATTTTAGTAACAATATTCACCTAAGTGTCTACTTTTAAAAATCTTGCACGTATTTATTTATTCGTCTTCTCCAGCAAGCTGTTTAAAACAAGTCTTCTAGGTCAATTGGTCTTATGAATTCTTAAGCTTGGTTTGTTTTTATGGTGCTTAATGTTTGGTCTTTAATTCCAATAAGCGCATTACCAAGGACAATGAATAGGGAAGAGCTCAGTGACTTTCTCTGTAGCATACACTATTCCTAATGTGAGCTTTTCTCTCCATGTATTGCCTACTAATTCCTATTCTTCTCTCCTTGCACTCATGCACACACTTGGCCTATCTGCGGGGGACTAGTATGTGGGAGCAGTGGGCTATGTGATAATCTGTGTGCATGTTCAGAGGACAAATATTTCTCCAGTTTTCCACAGAAAAGACAGTATTGTGCCAGTTTCTTTAGCTGTTTTTCTATATTTCTAGTTCATTGCACACAACGGATCCTACAGTTTGACCCAGGGTAATGCAATAACTCTAGCACATGTGAAAACAATCCTCTCATAGTATTGTTAGTGCTGGTTTACCTCAGTTCTTCATCAACAGCCCCACCCCCTGCTTTTAATTTTTAAAAAAATACATTGCCATAAACCAATGCTCCACCCACCAAATCAAGGTGAGAAGTGTCGGTATTTACTTCTGCCACATAAACAGGCTGAGTTATAGACAAAAATGTCATTTCTGCCATTGTACAAAGCACACTGGTCTTGGTGGTGAGTGTGCCCTGCTCAACTATAGACCAGCTGATAAAATAAGAGCTGGTGGGTGTCAGCCTGCACTTCTATATGGGTTCGTGGAGGGGCATAATGGATACTCAATGAACAGAATTAATTCTAGTATTTAAAGGACTTAGAGTTGCTGCAAAGATGAAGAAAATATTTTCCCCTGCAGACATTTAACATTTCTAAAGATCCTCGAAGTGGTTAACAATTCCGTTATTTTCTGAAGCATTTCAGGATGCTCAAAATGCTGTTTGGAACTGTTGTAGACATGGCAGCCTTAACTTGGGACTGGGTGTTGGTTTGTTACCTTACAGCAGAGGTGACCTTAGGACTGAGACAGAAGAGTTTGATAGCTGCTTTGTACAAAGGAAGGTGAAAGGTTGGTGGGGTTTATATCTGAATACTTCAGAGGCTGGATTGTGGTTGAGTCTCCTACAGCTGTAATTACATCCATCAAACAGTTGTGATATACCTGGGCAGTCCCATGCTCAAGTCAGCTGAACTACACTGAAATAATTGAGCACAAGAGACTAGCCAGGATGCATACTTGTCCTGTGATATCTGGAGGTTAAAGAAACCCATGACCATAAGGTTAGTCAAGTTCTTTGGGTGTCTGTGAATGCAGGACTTCTCCTGACACCCTTCTTGAATCTTGTAACATGTTGATTAAGATGACTCTCATGTTAATTTTTTTATATTATGGTGATTCTTAAAAATTTTGTTTTGAAATTTTGATTCCTTTGTCTTCTGAAAATCCCAGGAGAAGACAATCTCTTTATTTGTATAATATTTTTCTTAACTGTTGTAGCAGAATCCTGTGTTTATTGAAGAATAAGCAAATGTTTGTCACAAAGCTAACATGTTTGGGTTTTTTTTTCTTTTTTTTCTGGGGAATCTGTTACAAGCCTATTTTTACCATTGAATATCATCACACAGGTTTTGCACTGTCCAGGTGATTCTGACTAAAATATCTTAACTGCCAAGGTAGTCTTTTATCTCTTTTGGCAAATCCTAATATCCAAAACCATAGAGTCTCCATAGACAAGATTTTCTATCTCTGAAAAAGCAGTCAGAGGTCCAGGATGAGGGTTGATGTTTTTTTTCTCAAGCTCTATGCAAACTTTTAAAGGGATAATCTTCACTGGCGCTTACCTATTATTTCACTGGACGGTGTTTCCTAGCAGCTGGAAGGAAAATGCAAACTGTAGAGCCACTTATCTGGTTCCTTATATTTGTAAATCTCTACACCTAACATATCCTGAAAATCCACACACGTTTAATTCGCTCCTTTGTAAAAACCCTTATTTGTCAGATGTGTGTTTAGCTTCAGTAATAAAGCTTTTGGCAGTCTGAGTACTATATTTTAAAATTCTTTAAGGTTTTGCTTACTTTGAAATATGCTATGTTCTTGGGTTTTGTTCATATGGTTGTTTTGGCTTTGTTTTACGTCAGTTTTGGTCTTCCTGTAGCTCAAAGGATACCTGTGGCATTTGTGGAGACCTGAGCAAAAGCAAGGACGAGGGAGGTAGTCAGAAGCCTCTCTCCCTTTCCTTCTCAGGCACCCCTTCCTTCCAGCAGAAAGAAGAGTGAAAAATGGGACTGCCTCACGAGGGAAGCCTGCAGGGACCAGCCTCTTTGTGCCTTTGCTGGGTCTCAAGCTTGCCTTGCCCAGAGGCACCCTGCACTTACCCTCAGAGCTGCAGAAGACGTGGAAAGTAAGGCTCTTCACGGAATCACGGAATCACGGAATTTTCAGAGTTG
>RSEF01000026.1:6807988-6820754 GCA_003993805.1 Himantopus leucocephalus | reverse complement strand
TTCTGTCCAAATAGTATGAAAGCAGAAGCAGGATTGAGGTGTATGACATATGGAAATGAGCCATACCTGGAGGAGAGGATGGTGAAGGACTGGGAGGCTGATGAAGAGGTGGAGAAGGACAGACCAGAATGCAGAACAGCGCTGGAAACCACCTATGAGAAAGCAGAAGAAACCTCCTGGGCTCACCGAGCCCCTGGGACAGGGGGAGCAGAGCAGCCGGCTCCAGCTCTTTGCACTGTCCCCTGGAAAAGCCTCAACGCCAGCAGCCATCCCTCCTCCACCCCAGAAGGTCCCCGCGGGCAGGCGGCTGGGCTGGCCGGGCGGAAGAACGGCAGACAAAAGTCCAACGCGTTTCCATCCTGCGCCAAGAGCCACGAGGGCTTTTGTTTTGGGAAAAGGTTTGAACAGGTTTTGACGAACACAGATAACGCCCCACCACGGTGACGTTTGGGTCACTCCTCTCTTTGCTGCGATAAGAGCTGGCCTCTTATCGGATGGTAACACTTTGATCTTGCTATCGAAGACGTGTGCTGCTCGCTTCTCACCTGAGCGCCTCGCTAAGGACACAAACTCCTCAAAATCCTCGTGGCCCAAAATACAAAGAAACCCTTGAAGCCGGGGGCACGCGTGGTGGTAATGGAAAATGGAGGTCAGCAGATAAGGGGGAGTCACTGCTTCCCGGTATAAAACCGGGGAGTCCAGGCAGCTCAGCCCATCTGCTGCGGTCTCTGAGGAAAGGTGTGTGGACCGGTGGACAACTCCTGCGCCATGAAGTGGTTCATCCTGGCCCTGGTGTGTCTCCAGCTCTCGGAGGGGCTGGTGAGGTGGGTGTCCTGCAGCAGCCGCTGCGGCAGAAAGAGTGAGGAGAGGGGAGGTAACAGAGCCTGGCTGCAGTTGTAACCTGCCCGGGCTGCCCCGCGTCCCCGAGGATGCCAACCAAGTCTAACCAGCTGTGACTCCAGCCTCCTGCATCTCCACGGACCACGGCGGTCCCAGTCCAGGCTGCAGCCCTCGCTGGGAGGGCAGTCCCTGGGGACGTGCAAGGCAGCCGAGCAGAGGGCTCCCACCGTGCCTGGGTTCAAAGGAGCTCAGAGAAGCGATCATTTGAAAATGCCCAAATCTTCTCCTGATTTCCTGATGTATTTGTTTGTTTGTTTGTTTGTTTTTCTCTCCTCTGTGCAGAATCAAACTGAAGAAAGCCAAGTCTATACGGGAGAAAATGAGGGAGGCTGGAGTGCTGGATGACTACCTGAAGAAAATTAAATATGATCCAGTCAAGAAATACCACTTCAGTGAGGACTATGTTGTGCATGAGCCCATAACCAACCACCTGGATGTGAGTACCCGGGGTTCCCCTCTCGCTGCCTGTCCGTACCACGCTGCCCTTCCCCTCCTCATTCCCAGCTGCCGGAGCGACCTGTTCACAACGGAGCCTCCAGGAGTGAGAGATTGCTTTTTTCCCTACTCTTCTTTAAGCTTCTGCTTTAGACTTCAGAAACGTTTCCCCCCAGCCATGAAAAGCCACGCTTTTCTATACGTAACACAAGGCACAACAAAATAAATATTTCATATTACATCTTTCGGGAGAAAAAGCAGCGGTGAGAGTTCAGTCCATTCCTGCAATACTTTGTTCTTTGCAAGAGCGAGATGGCATTCCTCACACCCTGCGAAGCGCTGGGATGCTGGCGCGGCCCTGGGAGGCGAAAGCCTGGTCTGTCCCTCACCCTGTGGCCAACGGAGATGCCCCATCTCTCCTCTGCAGTCCTCCTACTTCGGGGAGATCAGCATCGGGACCCCTCCACAAAACTTCTTGGTGCTCTTCGACACCGGTTCCTCCAACCTGTGGGTGCCCTCCACCTACTGCCAGGCGCCGGCGTGCTGTGAGTTTCCTTGGGAAATACAGAGCCCTCTGCCCTTATGTGCCTGGCTAATGAAGGTGGTCCCGTGGCTGTGGCCATTGTGGGTGTCCCCAGAGCGCAGAAATCACAGTGCTTGTGCCCGACCTTTCGTGGCTGGGAGGAGGGGAGAGCAAAGCTACGATCACGGAGCTGACGTCCCGCTCCCCGGCACAGCTCATCCGATGTGACTCGCTGTAACTCGTGGGAGAGCGATGGGGATTTAACTGCTGATGGCTTTGCTGGTGCAGGGTGGCTGACGTGGTTGTGATCACAACAGTTGTCCCCTTGAGAGCGATGCGGGCAAAACTGGGATGCAAACCCCTGCCTTAGAGATAACCAGGAGGCAGAGGAACAGCCCGTTCTGCTCTTCACGACTTGCTCTCTGCCAGGGAAGCCGCCTTCCCAGGCGTTAAACCGGCAGAGTCACCGGCGGTGACATCCCACCACGGTCAGGCGAGCGTGTGTCCAGGAGCTTTGCCCTCTTCTCTCTCTCACACAGACAATCACGCGAAGTTCAAGCCCAGTGAGTCCTCCACCTTCACCTACAACGGCCAGTCCTACACCATCTCCTACGGCAGCGGCGCGCTCACAGTGGTGCTGGGCTACGACACGCTGAGGGTGAGTGCACCCCGTGCCCTCCTTGTCTTCCTGGGCACAGTGTCCCCAACACCAGCTGGGGGCCCCGATGGAAGGAGCCTGGGGGACAGCTTAAGGCAAGGCTTGGGCAAACCAGGGCCTGGGATGGGCAAAACCAATGTAAAGTGGTTATTGCCACCATCAGCTGGCTTTTCACTCTGTTTTAACTCAATTCCTGCTAATTTTCCAAGCTGCCTGGAGATGTTTTCGCCAGCTGTGACCTTGCAGTGTGCTCGTTGGGCTTTCAGAGCATCAGTCATCCCATCCGATGGCTGCCTGGGTTTGCCTAAGCACGCAGGCTGCCCTGGCCTCCCCTTCCCCTCCAGATCCAGAGCATCGCCGTCAGAAACCAGGAGTTCGGGCTCAGCAAGAACGAGCCAACCCAGCCTTTCTACTATGCCGAGTTTGATGGGATCCTGGGAATGGCTTACCCCTCGCTGGCGGTGGGAGGGACGCCCACCGTGCTGCAGGGCATGCTGCAGCAGAACCAGCTCGCCCAGCCCATCTTCAGCTTCTACTTCTCTCGGTAAAAACCTGCGGGGCCCCTCTGCACGTCCCACGTGCACCGGTGTCCCTCTGCCTGTCCCCATGCAGGTTCCTTGTGAATTTGTCCCTCACTAGCCTGCGCGTATCGCACTGATTCACCAATCTCTGCTGCCGGAACTCTGTGTTTTTGCAGCCAACCCACCTACCACTACGGGGGAGAGCTCATTTTTGGAGGAGTTGACAGTCGGCTCTTCCATGGCGACATCACGTGGGCACCGGTGACCCAGAAGCTTTACTGGCAGGTCGCCCTTAACGAGTGAGTTGTGTTCGTACCTGATGGGCATGATCCACCCGGGCAGCTCATGTAATGAGGGTGGTACGGCTGTCCTCCAGATGAAGCTGCAGCTATTGCAGCAGGCGTGGGCTCAAGGCAGGGCTTAGGCACGGCATTTCGGAGCATCCCAGACTTAGAGATGCAGCCGAGACAGATTTAGTTGCCAGTGGGTGCTTAAAGTGACATCGGTCTCCCTGTTTTCCTCCCAGGTTTGCTATCGGGCAGTCAGTGACAAGTTGGTGCAGCCAGGGCTGCCAGGCCATCGTGGACACGGGGACATTCCTTCTGACGGTGCCCCAGGAGTACCTAGACAGCTTCGTTCAGGCCCTGGGTGCCCAGCTGACCAGCTACGGCGTAAGTGCAGGGGATGCTTTGGAGGTGTGCGCGGAGCCGCGGGGAGGCTTACAAAGTGAGCCAGAAGCCGTGGGCTTGACCAGGTCCCCCAAAACTCATGTGGCACCTACAGAACATGGTACTGCAGGCGTGTCAGGGAANTACATATGGGGGTGTCTCTCCTCTCACAGCGAGTGCTGTGCCACCCATAATCTCCTCTTCACCCTCTCCCTGCAGTATGCAGTTGACTGCAATGAGATCCCGAACATGCCCACCATCGCCTTTGTCATCAACGGAACTCGGCTCCCACTCTACCCCTCTGCCTATGTCTTGAACGTACGTATTAGCTGAGCGGCTTCATCCTGCTGAGTCCTTGAGGGCCAGGAAAGGACCCGGTGCTTCTTGACAAGTAGCAATGCTCTCCCTAGCTGTGTGGGCAGATCCCACCGCCCTGCAGCCCAGCTTGGCAGGCTCCTGGCGCCTGTTTAATGCTCTGACTCCCCGTTATTCCTCCCTTACAGGACAACGGCTACTGCACTCTTGGGATTGAGGCCACCTACCTGCCTTCCCAGGACGGGCAGCCGCTCTGGATCTTGGGTGACGTCTTCCTCAAGGAGTACTACACTGTCTTTGACATGGCTAACAACCGCGTTGGCTTCGCCCCATCGGTGTAGAGGAGCGGAGCAGCAAAATCCAGCCCCTGTCCTGGCCAAACACACCTCAGCCAGCGTTGCTGGAGCGCTGCGGGGTTCCTATGGACCTTTATGTTCCTTTACGTGCCTGCACGGCTCCCTGTCCCTCCGGGATTTCTGTGTAAGCGTGTTCTCACCATCTCCCGTTACAAATAAACCCCAACATCCCAAATCGCCTCTGACGCTCTGAGTTTGTTGAGCGATGACTGAGAGCAGACTGATGGGTTGCGTGTCCCAGACTCTCTCTCTCCAGCCAGGTAAGCGCCATGATAAACGAGGCAGATTTCTGCGGAGTCAGCCCGGGGAAAGCAGTGGGGAAGCTGTCCCCAGGCTGCTTCAAATCTAAAGTGGATGTATTTATGTTTCTTGCAAAGGGGTACGACATGCTGTTGACTCCTGTGGGACTGAGTCTCAGCCTTTACCTATAGTGAATTATTGAGCCTGGGGGTGGCTCTGATGGCCGCAGCAGGTTCCGAGCTCCAGCTCAGCTCACAGCCCGATGGGCGCAGGGACGGGAGCGACCGGTCCTTCCCCACGCTGTTCCTGGGGTGGCTCCTGCAGACGGTGCAGCCCATCCCTTTGGTGCGAAGATGTCCCACGGCCCAACCCCGTCCCCTCTGCCAGGCTTGTGCGACTCAGCTCGGGGCTGCACCGTCCCCCAAATCCCGGCTGCTGCCTTTGGGCCTGGCTGCACCCCGCTTCTCTCCTCCTTGTCCTCGATGAGGGGTAAGCCCGGAATGAGCATCCTGAGCCTGAATCCTGCAAGGGCTTTGCTTTGCCGGGGAGAAGCGCCACGCGCCAGGCTGCGGTGCAGGGGATCAGGACACCAAAAGGTCACTGGGGTTGGTCTTGAACACCAACCACAGCCCTGGGGACAGGAGTTCCCCGAGGGATTCCCCAAATAGCCAGTTTTGCTCTGTGCTATCAGCTGCTGGACCGTGTCTGGAAATGCCGTGCGAGCCCCTAACGGGGCGGTATGGCTTCACCCTCCTCCAGCCGCCGCGGGCTGCCAGGCTGCGCTAAGTCACTTCAGGGAGATGCTCACCAGCACCTACTCAGGCAAATATAGATTTAGTTGGTGGCGGTGGACATTGCTTTGCTTGCAGTTTGCAGTGACCTTCGAGCGACTGCAAGGACACACTGTCCTGTCTCTTGCTGCTGCTGGTACTTGCAGGGCTGCACCGATCGCTCCGACCGGCCGAGGATAAAGCCACGGGGCCGGTCGGTCCCCTCCTCTGTCCCTCTTGCTGGGCATCGGGAAACCTCCTCAGAGGTGTGTGTGGGAAGCCACTAATCTTCCTGGCAGCTGGATAAGGTTTAACAAAGTCCTGCGATTAAGTCAAAGCGGGAATATGAGGCCAGATTACGTTAGCCGTGACATCCAAATGACCCCTAAATCCTGAAGTGGGGCTATTCAGTCAGGTAAAACAACAGTCGGAGTATCGGGAATCGTGGTCTGTGGTCGAAGGGGACGGGGAACACCTTGGCTGGGGGAGGCTCGGGTAACACTGCTCTTTCCCGGGATCCAAACTTGTTTCTTAGAAGCTCTTTATCACTGGAGCTCATTATCAGATATATTAATAGCTCTGTCATTTCACCAGAGAGAGGACACAAACTTGTCTGTGCTTTGTGTCAAAATATTGACACAGGCTGAGTGCAGCGGGACGGCGATTAGATAGGTGCGGATAGTGGGGAAAGACGTTCCTCCTCCCCTATAAAATGGAGCGGTTTCTGTGATCTGAAGCTGCTCTGGCAGCATCGGTGGCAGGAAGGGACAGGGGATGGCTGACCACGTCCCTGCCGGTCTTTGCTCTTCCCTTTGCTTCCTGCAGGATCCGTCCACGCAAAGGCAGATCCATCAGGATGCGATGGAGGAGGAAGGGGCGCCGGGGGGGTTTCCTGAGCTGCCACAGGCTCGAAGCACCGGTCCAATGCCACAGCTCGGACGGGAGCAGCAAGGCTCTGCTGGGGTCTGTCCCCACCGTTAGCGGGGACTGGGGAGTCTGCATGTGCCCTACAGCAACGGGCAGCGGGGCTGCTCCTGCCCGACCCCAGCGAGAGCGGTGCTCTCCCCTCTTCTGCCTCCTCCCGGGGGTGTGTGTGTGGGTGACCCCCCGTGGCGCCGTTCGGATCCAGACAAAGATTTTGGTCCCAGTGAAATGGGAGCAGAACCGCAGCGTGTGGCGGGCGCTCGAAGCAATAGGTGTTAAAGCACGTGGTTAAGGAGGGACTGGCCCAGCGCCGGGTCCCCCGGGCACAGGGGTCTGAGCAGCCTCGGGCTTTCCGTCCGGCTGGGGCTCCTTTGCCGAGAGCTTTGCACAGAAAAACAACCCCACGTTTGTCTCCTCAGGTTTTCCATGGGAGACGAGCCCACAGGGCAGCACAGGTGAGGCTGCCAGGCTGATGGGGGTGTGGGGACAGTCACCGTTCCCTGGCAGCACGTGACAGAGTTTCTGCAGGCGGTGAGTGCCCAGGCTTCGGACTGCGAGGCTGAGCAGCATCCTCGGGGCACCAGATCCCAGGATGGGTCCTCAGTGACCCAGCGGGGACTGGCAGGGCTGGCTGGCTGGTAGCACCTTCCCAGGGGGAGGAAAGGATCTCCTGGGACTAAAAATCCCCTGGAAATGAAAGCCAAAATACACACTCCTCTGCATCTTTCCTGCCTGGCTATGACCAGCGTCATACAAAGCGTACGGGAGACATCACCTCCAACGCACCAGACGTGTGACCTGATCACCCTCGGCGTAACTCTGACACGCAGAATGAACTGCGGCACATCAAAGTGTCTTTTGGAGATGGCTGAGTGGTTGCAACCAGGCAGGTAAAGGCCTGTTACGCCTTTCAGAGCTGCTATACCGAGCAGCTTCTAGCACCCGTCTCGGTGTCCTTGGGGGGTATTAGCAGAGCTGGAGGGCAGTGAAGGGCAGAAGGGGCAGAGTGACAAAAGGACAAATACTTGGAAAGACAGATGTTTCTGGGGGGTTGTGCTTGGAGCTGGGCTGAAAAACCACCGCTGCTGTTTCGTGCCAGCCACGCTGAGGGAATTGGACGTAACGCAGTCTGTAGGCTTGGGTGGAAGAAACACTCCAGCCCCGTGGCCCTTCCTTGGCTGCCTGGATGGGTCAAAAGAGGAACACCAGCATCATTCATTTCCGTTTGCTATAAAGGGTGTGTTTTGCCATTGTTTTCAAGCAAGATCAAGCTGGTGCTGAAGGCAAGAGAAAATACTTTAACTTCTTGATAACAACAGAATTTTGCATTTTATCAGATGTCACGTATTTGGTCTCGGTATCAGAGGTATGGACCAATCTGCGAGCGCCTGAACAGCCGGGTAAGGAGGAAAATCAGGGCGGCTGCAGTGATAAACACACCGCAAGCGTTGGTGTTGGGTGGGTGCAGCGATAGAGGGAAGGGGTGTCCGGAGCAAGGGGCTGGGCACGGCTCCCGGTTATATACACCCTGCCCTGGCCGAGGTGGTGCAGGAGCTGCCGTGGAGCCACCAGTGCCCGGGGCCATGCGGTGGTTGGTGCTGTCCCTGTTCTGCCTCCGGCTCGGGGAGGGGATGGTGAGGTGAGCCCCGGGGGCCAGGATGGGTGCCAGGCTGCGGAGGGGGGTGGCACATGTGGATGGGGCCACTGGGTCGCTCAGTGTCTCACTGCCATCTCCATCCCGCGCAGGATCCCCCTGAGGAAAGGCAGGTCCATGCGGGAGGTGATGCGAGAGAAGGGGGTGCCAGAGGGTTTCCTGAAGGACCTCAAAGGGGACCCCGGTAGGAAATACCTGCTCAGTAATGCCGTGGCTTACGAACCGCTTACAAACTACCTGGATGTAAGTGTTAAAGCTTTTTCTTCCTCCTCTGAGTCACCTGGCTCCAGTTTTGGGGGGATGCCCTCCTCCTTTCCTGGCTGCCTGCGGGAAGCTCCCTCCCTCCCTGCTCACAAGTCGGGGGGCTGTGCTGGGCACCGGCAGGCGTTCTGCTGTCTTTGTAGCCCGGCTCCGAGGGCTGGGTGATGTTGGGAGACAAAGGCAGGAGGCAGCACGGCTTATCCTGAATTGATTTCCCTTCTCAGAAAAAGCGGCGTTTGATGGTTACAGGGCAGATCTACTCCCGGCCGTGCTGCTGACTTTGTTATGTCATAGGCAAATAGTTGCCCCATTCTGTGCTTTAGCTGCCCTGGATGCCCTCAAGGACTACGAGCCCTTCCTACAAGCCCTTAGCAGTTTGGGTTTCTCAGCTAGCAGAGGGCAGAGAGGTGAAAACTTTCATTCAAAAAACACCAGGCAGAAACAGAAATCCGCCCACGTTTTTGTTCGCAGTCCTTCTACTTCGGGGAGATCAGCATCGGGACCCCCCCGCAAAATTTCCTGGTGATCTTTGACACCGGCTCTGCCAACCTGTGGGTGCCCTCCTCCTACTGCCAGACTCCAGCCTGCGGTGAGCATCCCTCGGGGGACACAGCGGTGCTGGGGTTTCCCCCACCGTCGGTGCTCTCGGACATCCCTCGCACGCTGCGGGCTGGAGCTATGGCAGGGAAATCAGCGAGAGCCGATGGGGTTTGGTGTTTGCCCTCTGCTGGGTGACACCAGCGGGGCTGGTTTTGGGTGGCCCCTTCCCTGGGAAGCCCCTTGCTGGGGATTTCTGCCCCTGTGGGGACAGGGATGCTGAACCGAGGGCAGGATGTGACCCGGGGGCTGTGACCTTCTCTCCCTGCAGGCAATCATGCCAGGTTCAACCCCAGCCTGTCGTCCACCTTCTCCGGCATCGGTGTGGCCTACACCCTGAGCTACGGGTTCGGTGACCTGTCGGTGGCGTTAGGGTATGACACTGTGACAGTAAGTGACTTCTGATACGTTGGTGCGTTGCTGCAATCAGGGTAAGAAGTGATTGCGGTTGTGATCAGTCCAATTCAGTTAAAAATTTAGGGGATAGCTGAAAGTACCATCTTATTCTGGATATTAGTGCCTGGATCGCACATGTAGAGTTTGTGGCGTGTCAGCATAAATTGACTCGGAGACTGGGATGTGCAAACAAACCCAGTCTGAGTCCTCTGGGCTGTCCATCATTGCTTTGGGTAAGGGATATCTTTGGCCTTAAATGTTTGCTTTTTACACTGATTGCTGAGCTTTGTCGTTACAGGGCATAAGCAATGTTCTGTTGTGAGACTTGCATGCAGTGACAATGTGATTTTAAACTAATTTAACTGAGGCAAACCCATTTTGGGGGTATTTTTATGAAATAATAAGGGTGATGGGACAGAGAATATGAGCCAGGCTGCTCCCGACTCCATCTCCCATCTGCGAGGGGGAAGAGCTCAGCATCTCTCAGTGCAGATTTACCTCCGTGACCTTCCTGGCCATCCCTGCCTCTCCCCAAAAACTCCCCGCTGGGATGCTGCTGTCAAAGGGGAATGTGCACAATGCCGACATCTCCCAGTGTCTTTCCTCTCCCTCTAGATCCAGAACATCGTCATCAGGAAGCAGGAGTTCGGCTTGAGCCTGGACGAGCCCAGCAGACCCTTTTACTACCTGGACTTCGATGGGATTTTGGGCATGGCTTACCCGGGCGCTGGCATCGGCGGTTACAACACGCTGATGCAGAACATGCTGCAGCAGAGCCAGCTCGCCGAACCCATCTTCAGCTTCTACTACTCGCGGTGAGACCTCTGACAGGGCAGCTCTCTCTCGCAGAGACGCAGCCTGGATCCGTCCTTCTCTTCATTGCCTCTCCATCCGCACGTTCTCCCCACACACCTCTCTGCCACACCGCTTTCTACTGAGCAGCCTGCCTGATTTGGGGTTTAATTTTGTGTCTTTCCAGCAACCCAACATATAGTTACGGCGGGGAAGTCATCCTCGGAGGGGTTGACCCCCGGCTGTACTCTGGGGAGGTTTTATGGGCTCCTGTGGTCCAAGAATTGTACTGGAAGATTGGGATCGAGGAGTAAGTGCTGCACCGTGGCTTGGAGGGGGTCTTGGAGGGAGGGAGTCTTTTCTGATGCCTTTTCTGCTGCTCTCTCCAGGTTCTCCATCGGGCCGTCGGCCACCGGCTGGTGCAGCCAAGGCTGTCACGGCATTGTGGACACCGGGACGTTCCTGCTGACCATCCCAGGACAATTCATGCCAGCCTTCCTGCAGGCGCTGGGTGTGGAGGGGAGTGACTATGGGGTAGGTGGGAAGGATGCCCTGCACACGCGAGGGGCTGATGCCGCGGGATGAGGACACATCTGGGTGGTAATGCTGAGTGGACGGAGGGCTCCCGGTGTCTCTGGAGCACAACATCTCACCCGAAACAACACTGCGGTGGTGTATCTCCCCTTGCAGCGGAGTAAAACAACAATAATTCTTCCAAACATGATAAACCCGGGTCAGCGCAGCCCTGCCACAGTCAGAGCTGTGCTGACCCTTAAGGAGCACGGCTGGGGTTACGGCTGGAGGAAGGATGGTGCCCAGCCCCGCGGGTCCTGACCCCTCTGCCCTTCTTTTGCAGTTCATCGTCGACTGCAGTGTCGTCCCGAGCATGCCCACCCTCTACTTTGCCATCAGCGGAGCCCAGTTACCGCTGCCTCCCTCTGTCTATGTCTTAAACGTAGGTGTGATTTTATCCTTCCCAATGTGTTTGCCATCGTAGGGCAGTTTTGCCCAGGAGAAAGTCAGAGTTTCTTTTCAAACACAGAGGCTTCCAGCAGCCTTAGTGCCGTATTTCCCAGCAGCCTTAGTGCCGTATTTCCCAGCACCCAGTTCCACGGGGCTTTTGCATGCCTGTATGTGACTGTAAGGAGGGTCTAATCCTGCTCCCAGCCAAAGCAGCCATGAAGGCACGGGCAGCACAAACCCCCCACGCACCTCACTGGCACTGAAATTTGCTCCTTTTCCCTCAACAGAATGACGGCGTCTGCACTGTTGGGGTGGAGAGCACGTACGTGCCCTCTGCCAGTGGCCAGCCGCTCTGGATCCTCGGCAACCTCTTCCTCCGGCAGTATTACTCCATCTTCGACATGGCCAACAACAGAGTTGGCTTTGCCTTGTCAGCTTAGGGATGCTGAGCATCGCCCGTGGGATGATTTGTCCCGCAACACATTCTCCTCCTTTGAGACCCGTGTATGGTGATAAGTAGTGTCCAAATCTCCTGTAGTGAATAAAGGGCTGCAAATCTCAGTGCCCCGTGTCTCATCTGGCTGCGGCTGAGCAGGAACTGGCACAGCTCTTCTTAATAAAACAACAAAGTCTGAGTTCCTGCTTGAGGTTTGCAGGCGCTGCCTGGGCTTTCAGACGTGCACGGAGCCTTTGAATTTGTGGCAAGGACAAATTTGGGGTCGCCTTTGTGATTGGGACCCGGATCCCTGCTGGGGTTGGCTGAGAAACTGGGATGACTGGGAGAAATTCAGGCTACACTGTGTGCTCAGCCATGGCTCGGGGACCCCAGGGCTGAGCCAGTGAGGTCGCTGGAGGCTTCAGAAACCAGTTCGGAGCAGGATTTGCAGAGACAAGGAGCTGCGTGTGAACTGCTCTTGGTTCATTAGGTTTGGGTGAATTGCCCGCACAGATTTGCAAATAAATTAGGGATTAAAAAGTGTCATGCAAGGACACTCAGGCTGAGGACAACGCCCTGGTTTTGTTCTCGAGGGGTAAATCTCTTCATTGCCGCAGCCTCGAAGGATGGATGATGAGAAGGACGGGGGTGGCGTGCCTGGGATGCGGATGTGACCAAAGCTTGGGCTGTCAGGATTCCCCAGTGGATTCCCAGCAGTGTCAGACAGATCGGGCCAGCGCCAGGGGCCCAGACCAGACCCAGGAGGCTGGTCCTCGGGCTCTAGCATGGGGTGATGCACAGCGCTCAAGGACCCATCGCCTGTTGTTTGACACCCATCTCCCGGTCAGATGACAGTCACCCCCGCTGGGGCATGTGACCGCCCGTTAAATCTGCTGTTTCCAGCCAAATCTGCCACGGTGGGTCCTGCGGAGTGGGGAGCTCCCAGCCACGGAGAGGGAAACGCCGTCCTGGTGCCCCGGTCAGCCCAGCAGTAGGGTGACACTGTGCCCTGGGGACTCGGGGCGCAGCAGGGCTCGCTGCCTCCAGCTGTGCAGGGTCCCCACTGCTCTCTCCCGCTGCCACCCCCAGTCCCAGGAGAGTTCACCACGCACTAAAAGCTCCGCACTTCCCGCACGGGTTTCCCCAGCGGTGGCCAGATGCCGAGGGTCCTGTCTGGATGGGACCAGACCCCCCGCCCCACCTCGAGCAGGCACACGCTGCGACTGCTCCCCGCCACCCGGCATGTCACCAGGTCACTGCCACCCCTCCATGGGCGCAGCAAGCCTCTGGCACCAGTGCAAGGAGGGGTAAAACCTTGGTGCAAGGAGCTACACAATCCTGGTGCAAAGTCACGCAC
>RSEF01000026.1:6788577-6799033 GCA_003993805.1 Himantopus leucocephalus | reverse complement strand
GACGCGGGTCACCCCGCCAGAAGCCAGCGGCTGGATCATTTCCTTCACCCGACACCGCTCCGCTGGCCGCAGCCCCAGCAGGACCCAGCCAGCTTTCCACAAGGGTTCATTAAAAGCAGCGTCCAAGCGCGGAGCCGGCCGTGCTGGTGACAGCGAGCAGGGCCGTGGGGTGTGCCGGCATCGCCGGCCTCTGAGGCAGTGTCTGTGAGTCACACCGGGAACACGCCAGCCCCATGCGCTGCCGCCGCACATTCCTCCCTGTTTACCTGCTCAGACACCCGTGAGCCTGCGGACGCACCCTGGCTCCTGCCGGGCAGCCCTGGGGGATGTGGCCCTGCCGGACAAAGGTGCTTGATGCAAGAAGGACCCAGCAGCCCTGGGATTGCCGTGAACCTGGGGAAGGAGGAGGGCGGCTGCCTGGGTGGGCGATGCTCTGCCTGGGGGAGGACGGAGCCGGGAACCCGGGTGCCACGTGCTCGGCTCAGGCCATGAGCAGCACTTTTCCTCCGTGCTGACAGCTCGGCCTGATAAACCACCCAAAAAACCCAAATAATTAAAGAGTACTTGGGAAGCTGAGTCACAACTTTGGTGGCGCAGGATCTCCCCCTGCGCACCCCAGGGCGGCTGCACGGGCGCCCGGGCTGGCAGACACCCGGGCACGGCGGGAGCTGTGCCACGCAGGAGAGTGCTTTGCGGGGTTTTTGGGGCCGCGGAGCAGCGGGGCTTTACCCACAGCAACGCTGGGGCCGTGGTGTTGCCTGCCCCGTGGGCCATCCCGCCGAGCCTCCCACACCTCGAGCGGGGGACACCCTCAGCCTCAGAGGTGCAGCACCGCTCCCCCTCCAAATGAAAGGGATTACACCAAAGCCAAAGGCAGGGTCCAACCTTGCTAAAACAAGTCTGCGCCTTCCTTTCTTCCACCACCCATATCCCTTTGCTGCAAGGCAAAATGCTGCCCCTGTACCTGCTCCCGGTGCCCCGGGGGCTTTGTCCCTTCCCTGCGAGCCTGGGCAGGATGGATCCCATCTCGGCACAGCAGGATGATGGCTGACAGCGGGGCTGCTTTCTGCTGCCTTAACCCCGAGTTTAGCCGTCCTCCGCCGTCCCCCCGCCACCTCCTCGCTGCCTCCTCCCATTGGGGTTTCTCTCCTGCCGCATCCCACGTTCATTCAGAAGCAGGAGGCGAAATTTGGCAAGCGCAAGCCGAGGGCAGCCGGGGCCCAACCTTCCCCGACCTCTCCTTAGCACGCTGCGTCGCGGGGATGGGTCGAGCACGTCACCAGCAGCATCCGTCACCGGCAGCATCCGGCAGGGCGAGCGGCTCAGCCGGCCTCGCTGCCGCTCTCCCATGAAGGTCCCTGGAAAAAAAATGTGCTGGTGCTTCTCATCGCTGTTGCCCAACAGTGATGAACCAGCCCCCAGCGCCCTCCCTCGCTGTGGGGCTGCTGGACCCTGCGCGTGATGGTCCCGTGGGGGCTCCAGCCCCATCCCTGTACTGGAAAGCTCTGGGGACAGAGGTGAGCAGGAAGGTGCGAATGAGCTCAGTGAGGTCTCTTGTGGGGGTTACAATTTGCTCAGCGATGCCAAGTACCCAGCGTGCTGACAAGAGCATTTTCCACAGAAAAAAAAAGGTTTTTTCCCCTCAAAGAGTTGTCCCTTCTAAAGAAAACTCCCCCCGAGCAGTTTTAGCAGGGGACTGGGGTGGGCAGGAGAGGGACTGGGGGCACCCTGCAGTGTACAAATTAATCCTGCAGTGATTACACCCGGATTAATCCTGCGTTACCGGGACCTGCGTTACCGGGACTGCTGCACCCCGAGGAACTCTGTGGGAGCTGGCTGTATTTTGGAAAACAAGGCCATTTCTGTAGGTGTGTGACTGCACTGACCCACATTCCCAAACCCTGGCACCAGCCACCGCTCCCACCGCCGCCAAAGTAAATCCACCCCAGTCCTCCCAGCTCCCGGCTGTGTCTCGGGCTCCTCGGCGGGAGCGGGGTCCGTGCCCCATCGCCCTGGGTCCACTGCTCCCCCCGTACCCCACAGCTCCCCATCGCCCGGGCTGGGCGGGGGGGCGGCGCGGAAGAGGAGGGAGCAGAGATTTAAACCTCCCTGACCTTCCCGACTCCGGCGAGGATTTAGCACTAAGCCTCGAACTTTGCAGTTCAAAGGGGGTTTTGCAACATTCCCGGCATCTATCCCTCGGCGAGCCCTTTGCAGTTTCGAAAGAAAAATAAATAAATAAGAGAAAATGTGTGCAATCCGAAAACAAAAAAAAAAAAAAAGGAAAAAAGAAAAAAAGAAAAACCCTGAGCCGCAGCGTGCGGTTAACCTGCCATGAATGGGACTGTAGATTTCAGCTGTGTCTCAGCACAGAGGCGGGCTGTGCAGACTGAGCCGTGTTTGCTTAGGGTCCAAGCCATAACCCCCTGATCTGTCTAGCATAATTACCAGTCGCCGGGCGCACACAAAATCTCTAAACAAAATAACCTTCTCAAACCCTTCTGTGCGAAGCAGGCCGGGGGGAGGAGAGGCGCTGGGTTCGCAGTGAATGACCCCACTGTTTTAGATTTTCTGCTAAAAGATTTTGATGAGTCACGAGCTATTTCTGTAAATAATATAAAAAATAAAAAAAAAAAAAGGAAATGGACATTTAGAAAAAAAAAAAAAAGGGGCCCCATGAACATTCATCTATTGAAGATGGAAAAATTAAAGACTTCCCCCCTCCCCTCCGTGCCATGCTCCGTCCCTGGGGGGGTTTGTGTGCGAGCGCTGTTACTGGGGGGAGGCAGAGGCACGGGAACGTCTCGGGGAGCATTGCGTGGTGCATGTGGGAGCAGCCCCACCGCTGCCACCCACCATGGCTGCTCCTGGGGACCGCTGGGGACCGCGGCTTGGGGGCGTCACCGGCCCCCCCAGTGCTGGGGTTGAGTGGGCCACGTCCCAGGCGGGCAGGGGACCGAGCATCACTGCGGCGTTTTGCAGGGGAGGAAACTGAGGCACGAAAAAGTGCACTGCTGGGGATGGGGAGGTGACAGCAGCACCGTCCCTGCACAGGGACAGCATTTCTCCCCGCTGCCGCCTTGGGGCTCGCGCTAAGCACGTTTCTGGTCAAAGCAGATTTGACTTTGGGGTGGGGGCGACCGCCTGCTTCCACCGCCCTGGCCGGGGTTCCCCGCCACCCCCGGGCCACCGCAGGCGGCTGGACCCTGCCACGGGCAGTGACACGGTGCGCTCACGCTCACCAACAAGGTTCCCTTTGTCCTCTGTCCCCATCCTTCGCCGGGGGGACCTGCAGGCCTGGCGTTGATGTTCCAGATTTCTGCACAGATGATACGAACCACGGCTTTCGGAGAGGCTGGGGTGGCAAAAGCGGCTGCTTACACCCTGCCAGTGCCCGCTCCCCCTATTCCCGGTCTTTTCCTTCCCAGCTACTAAAGCCACAGTTACTCTTCCCACCGCTTTTTGAGTCCCCTGGTGCAGGGGGCTCACAGCCCCTGGCCGCAGCACATCACAGCTCGTGCCTTGCTCCGCACACGGTGCGACGCTGGTATTAAATAGGCCACGGTCTCTGCGCCGGGAATCCATCGCTGTCTGAGTGGCAAGAGAAAAATAAATCAGCTGCACGCAGTGGAAGTATATTCAAGGGCTGTTCTTACAGGAACTCGTCTGTACCCCTTCAGCAGCCCCCGGGCAGGGGGTGGGCTGGGACCCCCCGGCGCTGCCCCTCCTGCTGCAGCCTCCAGCCCCACGAACAAACCGGAGAGGCAAAACGGGTGCGAAAGGGAGATTAAAGCAGTGAGCAAACCCACAGCGGGCCCGCGGGTGGGTGGCCGTTGTGGAGCTGAGGGCTCTGTGTGTGCCCCCCCACGCACCCACACAGCTCCAGGACCCCTTCTCAGCCCTGGTCCTGGGGGGGGGCGGGTACAGCCACGTGGACCAGAGACCCCCGAAATACCAGTGACTCAGTGGGGGAAACCAGATCTCAGAGCAAGAACACGGTGGCCACATCCCTTCCTGGCCCCAGCGGTTGCAATTCCTTAATGCTCATTTTAAAAAAAAATAATACTCAAACAACCAAAAGCACTCCCTCTTTTTTTGGTTCTTTTTAACTATCCGAAAGCCGTGCCGGCGCTGAGCATCCGCGGCAGCTACTTGTTCCCGGTCGGGGGTTTGGCTCACCCCGTGCCGTGCTTCAGGGGTGTGCGAAACTCCCATGGATTTGGGGCAAAGCGTGGAGCTAGCTGGAGGGACGGGTGGTATCGTCGTGGATGCAAGCTGTGGAGCGCCCAGGAGGGAAGCGGAGAGGGGTGGGTGCCTCCTGCCACCGTTTTCTGGGTGCACGGAGTTGCTCCGCACCCAGGAGCTGAGGGGAGAGGGTGGCTGGTCCCAGTCTCTTCCCTAATCCACGTACTGGTTTAGCAATCAAACCAAGAAAGCTTTCATGTCCATAGTGAAAAAGAAAAAAAAAAATAGGAAAAAAAGTTTCTAGTTTAAAAGTTAAAAGCTCTTTCTCCAAGTGTTAAATCAATCAAAGCCACATGCTCCCCCCCAAGCGACCGACAGCCTGCGCCCAACAGCGAGCCCCCACGCCCTCCCCGTGGGAGCTGCGGAGCCGGCGGAGGACAGGGACAGCGGCCGTGCACCCGTGGGTGCTGGCTCAGGCCCCCCGGGGTGGGCAGTGAGGGGCTGGCGGGGGCACGTCCAGCGCGCCCCAGGAAGCCACCGGCGAGCTGGCTACGGTTCAAAGAGCCCTGGAAAAGGGCCACTGGAAAAAAGATTAAGCAAGTTTGGCTGAGATGGAGCAGCAGAGGGAAAGGGGATATAACAGTCTATTAATATTGGCAGGGTCTAGACACAGATGGGAGCCAGCCATTTCGCTGGGCTGCGAACTGTGGGGCTGCGAGGCGGCCGGGGGCCAAAATCTGCTCTCTGCTCTCTGCCTGTCCTCATCCCTGTCCCGTCCTCATCCCTGTCCCGTCCTCATCCCTGTCCCCTTTGCTGCTGCAGCCCTGGCCGGGACTCGGAGCGAAGATATTCAGAAAAAAAATTAAAATGCAATGGCCAAAAGTCCCTGCTGGCGAAGCCCTGATGCCCCGGGAAGCCGATTCCCCATGGGAAGTGCCAAAACCTCACTTTTTTGTTTTTAAGGGGCAGATATCGAGGCTGCAAACCTGGCCCTGCTTTTGGAGCCTCGATGAGCCCTGAGCGCTTCTGAATAAGCCTCCAGTCCTCCTGCCGCGGGTGCCGAGCCGCCGGGAAGCTGCCTCCTCGCTCACCGTCGTGCCAGGGAGAACCGGGCTGCCACCGGGGCCGAGCCATGGGCTCGATGGCGCTGGGTGCTGGTGGGCACCGCTGTTGCTGCTGGATTAAGTGGCCTCTGAAGAACACAGTCATGGATGTGTTAAGCATGAGGTGGACTTGCTTCAGGACTGGTCTTAAAAAAATAAAAAAAAGAAGATGAGGTAGGAGAAAAAAATCCCTAAGGGCAGTGGCAAAAGCTCTCTTACTTACTAATTATTAACTTCTAAATTATTGCTGTTTTTCTTTTGTACAGGCAGATCTATGGCGGTAACTCCAGCGAACATCCAGCAACTCACCTTCGCCTCAGCCTTTGGGAAAACCCTTCCCGTCTCAGCAGGGTGAGCAGGGGCTGTTAGGTGAGGAAGAGGAGGGACACTCCTGCCCTTGCACTTTTCCAGGGGCCACTGCTGCCCCATCCCGTCCCATCCCGTCCCGTCCCGTCCCATCCCGTCCCATCCCATCTGCAGGCATCCGTCAGCACGAGCCGGGTGCTGTGGAGGGCTGGCAGGGCTCTGCCCTGCAGTCAGCACATCCAGGGAAAGACAGGCACTTCCCAGGTTTCTGGGATGCCAGGAGCAGTCCCTGAGCGCCCAGGGATGTTATGGGCGCTGGGTGGGTGCTGCTGGGTCCTGTTCCGTGCCTCTGCCCCCGGGGCTCGGAGGGGATTGAACTCTGAAAAACTGAGCATCTCCCGGCTCCCCATCAGCCAGTGCAGCTCTGCGGTGTTGGCTGGTGCTGGGAACAAAACCTCTGGGTTTGGCAGCTTACGATGACCATACAGCTCCCAGCACCACGACCGTACAGCTCCCAGCACCACGACTGTATGGCTCCCAGCACCACGACCACACGGCTCCCAGCACCACGGCTGTATGGCTCCCAGCACCAGTGGACACGGGGCTCCACTGTTGAGATGCCACCAGCAGCACCAGCAAACACCCCGCGGGCAGGATGCGACCCCAAGGCTGCCCAGCTCTGCAAACCCACTAGAAACAGGTATTTCAGCCAGTCCCCTGGGTTCGCGTGGTAGTGCTGGAAGGAGCGAGCTGGTGAGGGGTAGATATAGGGACCTATAGGGCTGCTGTAGCCCCCCAGCTACCCCAACACCGACAGAGCAGAGCAAGTCCCTTCTCTCCCCTCTGACACCCAGGCTGACCATCGCCCCCTCGCTGCCGAAGAGCCTACGAGGCTTAAAAATGCAGATTTTTAATTTTTTTTTTTTTATGAACAATCATAACAAAGCAGCCAGCACAGCAGCATGATAGGTAATTTATTTTATTGCATTTTATAATGCCATTGTCCATACAGATTACATGCAGCTAGATCTACTGTACAAGGGTTTACCGTCTGCCAAAGCAGACACACGGAAGTTCAGAGTACAAATACACAGCAATGCTATTTCCTTTATACAGCACGAGGGATGCGGCAGCGGAGGCGGTGGCGGGAGAGAAAGGGTCACTTTATACACATCCTCCCTCCCCTCCACCCTCCGGCCCCCTCGGACCTCGTCCCACCTCCCCAGCATCACCTTCCCACCCAGCGCCAAAGATGGGGAAAAAAAAATAATAAAAAAAAAAAAAAACCAAGGGAAAAAAGGAAAAGGTTGTGGCAAGGCTGGCACTTTCCCAGGGGACAGGGATGCCCCCAGTTTGGGCACCCACCTGGGCTCCCCGGGCAGCTCCGGGGAGCGAAGGGTCCCCACGCCCCCCAGCTCTGGCCTGTCCCTACCTTCCCCAACGCTTCCAGGACAAAAACCTAGATCAGGGAGATGCTCTTGGGCGGTGAGGCTGGCCAGGCGTGTAAACAAAGCAAAGAAACCCTTTGGTTTAATGCAGGTTCAGCCGCTGCTTTCCCTTCGCCACCGCTGGCCTCCCCAGCAGCCCCCAGTGCTACCAGCGCTCCTGCCCTTCAAGCACTGGTTTCCAACCCGCCCCGGCTCTACCCATTCTAGCTATTTTGGGGGGGGGAAGAAAAAAAACACGGAAAACTGAGCAATTCCTTCAGTGGGAGATACCAGAAAAATGCCTTTACTTACAGAGGTGCCCATACCTTCCCCTCGCAGAACTGCCCCGGCAGGGAAAGAAACAGGAAATAAACAAAAAAAAAAAAAACCAAACCCAGAAAAAAACCAAAAAGAACAATTCCTGTTGGTAGGTTTAAACCCAGTATATATATATCTCAATATATACAGACATACAATTCTGCCACACATTGCATTTGGTCCTTTACCCTTCCTTCTTCCCCCCTCCTCGCCTCCGGTGTGTGTTTGAGGTAAGACACGCAGAATTTTGTAAAATTCAAACCGGCAAAAAATAAACCAGAGGGGTGAGGCGGGTGGGTGCGGGCGAGGCTGGAAGGGGACACGGTACCTGGGTTGGGATGGGACCCTGCAGAGGCGGCTGGGCCGGGCGGGGGGTAAGAGAATGAATTAAATTTACCCCTGAGTATCAAACCGGGCATGTTTCCCGTGAAATCACCCACCGTGATTCCCGTTTCAGCAACGGCCGGGGAAGAGGCATCACCTGGAGCCACAGGACTTTCCAAACCTGTGCACGTGTTTAAAGAAAAAAAACTCCTTTATATTTATATATTTATTTATATATATATAATATATATATAGTGCTCTTCGGAGCCAGGATGGTGGCTAAAGACCTATAGGAATATACGGTGCGGAGGGGAAGGTGCCAGGTTGTCCTCGCGGGGTGTGGGGGTGATGGCTACGAGGATTTTGGCTGGACCCATGAGGATCCGGAGACACGCGGCTCGCCCCGGCTCTGGGAGGTGTTTCGGGGATGTCTGTACCTCTGGAAAAACTTTAAAAAAAAATAACGGCATCCCGAGCAGGACCCGTGGCGGGCGCTGGAGGGCTCGCCACTGCTGGGCACGCTTCATGCCTGGACCGCCTTGGATTTTGCTAAATCGTATGCAAAACCCAGCGGGTCGCAGAGCTGCTAAACACTGAAATTTGAAGAGCACGAGGAAGGCGAGGGGAAAGGGCCCCTGAGGAGCAAACGAAGGGGAGCAGCTACAGAAACAGCGAAGGGGTCTGCGTCCCCGCAGAGCTCACAGCCCCAGGGCTGTGGGGAGGACCCACCAGCAGAACCCCCCCGGCAGTGGGTGGGAGCCGGGGCGGCAGCACCCACCACCCGCCGGCGCAATGGCTTGCAGCTCTCCCCGCACCCGTGCAAGCGCCCGAGCACGTGTGCCAGCAGCCGTGCCCGCACGCATCAGGCTGCACAACCTCCCCCTCCGCGGAAAGGACAAGCTACACCAGTACAAGACCAGGTCATTCCCAATACAAGGCCAGCTCGTTCCCTCCCTGGGGACCCTGGGGTGTCCCAGACATGCTGGAGCAGCACGAGGGGTGACAGCGGGTGCCGGTGCTGCCGTGAGAGGGACAACTGCCGCCTGTGGGGGCAAACCAAAAACCCAAAAGCCTGGATGGAGGCAGGGAAGCCCCTTCTGAGGGTGAACCGTGGCTGAGCAGCAGCGGAGGGGAGCCGAGGGCTGTACCCCAGCACCCACCTCGTCCATCCCTCCCCACTCCTTCGTACGAGTAAAAGCAGCAATGCACAACACCGGCCTGCCTCCACCAACACCTGCCCGTGGCAGCTGTAAACTTGTTTGTGACAATAACTTAAAATCAAAAGAGTGAAAAACAAAGAAGAAAGAAGAAAAAAAGAAAAAGAAAAATGAAAAGGAAAAAAGAAAAAAGAAAAGAGAAAAAAGAAAAAAGAAAAAAGAAAAAAAGGAAAAAAAGAAGAAAAAAGAAAAAAGATAAAAAAAGAAAAAAGAAAACGGAAAAAAGAAAAAAGAAAAAGGAAAAAAGGAAAAAAGAAAAGAAAGAAAAAAGAAAAAAAGAGGAAGAAAAAAGAAAAAAAGAGAAAGAAAAAAGAGATAAAGAAAAAACATGAAAAAAAGAAAAGAAAAAATCATAAAGTTTTTTTAAAAGCAAGCAGGTGGGGAACATACGCAGCGCCTCCGGCCCCGCCGCTGCTTTGGAGGTACGGGGGGGGGCCGGGGCTGGACCCACACTGCGAGAGATGGGGGTCGGTCCGTGTCCCCCCCTCCCCCCCAGCCCGGGCGGGGTCTCCGGTGTCCGGCAGAGCCCGGGGGGAGCCGGAGGGCGAGGGGGAGCGGCGAGCGGCGCGGCGGCCCTGCTGGCCCCGCCGCTTCGGCAGCAGCGAGGGAGAAAGCCGGGGCGAGTGGAGACACCTAGCGAGGGCCGGCACGGCGAGCAGCCACCCGGCGCGGCCACCCACGCCCGGGGCCGGGGCGGGCAGGGCTTTTTGCAGGATTTTCTGGGTTTTTAGGGAGGCGAAAGGGCCCCTCTGCAGCACCAGCCCGGGGGATGCTGGTGACACCTCTCCCCCCCCCGTTAATAGCCCCCACCGGGCTGTGCCCGCCCTCCCCTGGGTGGCAGCTGCTCCCCGAGGGTCTCAGCATCCCCCGGACGGTGCCGGGGGGGCACAGGGGAACAAGGCTGGGGGGCTTCGCTCAGCCTCACTGGTGGCTGCAGGGGGGAGCCAGGGACACCCCCCACCATCTCTGCAGCCACCCGGGTACCGAGGATGCAACAGGCAGCAAAAAGGATGATCCGAGGTACGGGCTCACCCCGGGGACACGCCACAGGGCCAAGAGCCCCTTGGGGAGGTCACAGAGGTGACAAACAAGTACAGTCCCCCCACGACCCACAGCTGTGTTGCATTTTCAACCCAAAACGCAGCTCCCGGGATGCATGCGCCAGGACCCCAGCATGGGGCTGGGGGCCAAATGTTGGGGCGGCGACACAGTCCCCACCACCAATGTCTCAACAGGGGTACTGGGGACAGGGAGGGATGGCGCAGCACTCCGAGTCGCTTTGGGAGAGCGCGGAGCTGGGCTCAAAACCGAAAGCAGCTCCATGTCCATCTCATCAAGTCCCGCAAGACCTCGCTGCGTACCAGGACAGCCAGCACCAGCCCGGCCACGCTGGGAAAGGTGCTGGTCCCCAGGGAAGGTGCTGGTCCCCGAGACTGGCACGGGGCACGGGGGAGGCTGCGGCTGCTGGCCCGGAGGAACCCAGCACTGCGTACCCACATCACCACCAGAGAAAGAAAGAGCAGGGAGAAGAGGGGTGTTTGGTTGTGTTGTTCTCGTTATTATTAATATTTCTTTT
>RSEF01000026.1:6771243-6785813 GCA_003993805.1 Himantopus leucocephalus | reverse complement strand
CCCCCCCCCCCCCCCCCCTTTCCTTAAGCAACCTCTGCTGCAAATATGTTTGTATTTGCAGTAGAAATTGCCTCTGCACTGAGATTCAGCCTGAGCAATGAAATGGGGAACTGGAGAGAAACCTTTTATTGCTCAGGGCTGTGTTCCAGCGTCTGTGCTGAGACGCATCAGCTGAACTGCCAAGCACACAGTCTCCAGGGCTGCGGGCTCGGCGCCTTCTGCCAGCAATGAATTCATGCTCTCAGCTGAGAAAAAGGCATTTCAGTAAATGAAGGGGGAATCCACGGGAATTACAGTATCTTCATGGGTGGGCTTTTTTTGATACCAATACCCTGAGTTTTCTGATTTGAGCTCTGTGGCCTCTGCAGGTAACGAACGTGGATGATGAAGGTAACGAGCTGGGATCTGGGATTATGGAGCTGACACAGACGGAGCTCATCTTGCACACTCACAAGCGAGATGCTGTCAGGTGGCCATACCTCTGTTTGCGCCGCTATGGCTATGACTCCAACCTCTTCTCCTTTGAGAGCGGTCGTCGCTGCCAGACGGGGCAGGGTGAGTGTGGAGGTTTCTGGAGGAAGGAAGGCTGAGGCTTCTGTTCCCAGGCAGTCGGAGTGAGCTGACGCTTGTCTCTTCCCAAATTCCTGCATCTAATGAATCAACAGGTTCTTTTGCAGCCTCTGTTCCCCGAGAATACCGGAGTGTGCATGCACATACAGTTAATACTCCTGATTAAAACACTAATGAGAACACCATCAAGGCTCAGGACCTGGGCATAAATCTAATGGTCTCATTTTGCTAGTGCATCGGTGCTCATGAGGTAATTGCTGAAGCAGGCTTGAGCGCTGGACGGGGCGTATTTAATGTCAGAGAAAATGTGAGTTACACTGTCAGCTCGGTGCTTGGGTGCCGAACGATGCACAGCTGTGGTAGGAGGGCTTGCTNACGATGCACAGCTGTGGTAGGAGCGCTTGCTGGGCTTCTTTCCTTAGGTGCTAGAAAGTGCTTCTTGCAAGACCGAAGCTTTGTTAAGCATCTCTTAACTCCGGGGATAAAGCAAAAGGGCATCACCTGCACCTTTTTGCAGGTGCCTCTTACAGTTTGCTAATTCCACAGAGCTGCCAAATGTACATCAGTAGCAACAGGTTTGAGTACATTTTGTTTTTCTCGGTGCATTCTCTTTGCCTTGGTTAGTGCTAGTTCTACTTAATGCTTTGCATTTTGTGTCTGGCAGAACTTTTTAACGTAGAGGGAAAGGAGTCTTACGTTTTACTGATTTTATGCATGGGGATGCTGTGCATAGAGAAGGGAAGTGAGTCACCCAGGAGCACGTGCCAAGTCATCAGCAGCGCTGGGAATAGACTCCAATATTACAATGGTGCCTGTTAGTTCCTTTACCAGTCTGTCTCTCTTGCTTTTAAAGAGCTGAATGTTTTCTTGGCATCTGCATCCCCGGGAAAGAAAAGTTAGTTTCCTCATTCTATTAATGTGTTTGTAAACTCCTTCTTATCCAAAAGGACTCTGCATGACTGTTCAGTGTCTGTGTAAAGCACTGTGCAAATCTGTGGTGCCGTATGCTCATTTTTAATATTTATATAATTGGGGTTTTCCTCTCCTGGAGTCATGTGCTTATCAGTTGCCAGCGATGAGAATTGCTTGTCTTCGGGTTCTGTTTTGCCTTTTTCAGGATGCAGATCAGTGATTAAAGTTCTGCCCTGTGTGTCTTTTGGTTTTGTTTAAGTCCAGGTAGTGGTGGTGATAAAGCAGAGCTGTTTGCTCTTCGTATATTACAAAATTTTTAGCAGACACTTACTTACTCATCAGTCTTAAAGCAGACAGAAATGAGAGTGATGGTGTTGTGTTTTGATCAGTTTTCTCCCTTCCTTGTAGGATTTTATTCTGCTTAGTTAATTTTATCTGGAGGACTCCTTCCTGATGCTGCTCCCCACCTTTTATATAAGGCAGATATAGCTATTTTTATGGCTAGAATTTTTAAAATGTTATTCTTTGGGGTAGCAGCTGTTGTTGCCATGCCGTTTTCGTTGCTATGGCTTTTGTGCGTGTGTGTGCGTGCCAGCTTGGGATTGGTTAGCTCTGCACACACCAGCTCTGGTTTGGGCTGCTCGTTTGGGGAGACACTGTTTAATTCCATGCATTTTTGAAATATGATGTTCTTGTGCACACTCCACAGGGCCCAGTTCAGCTTCCAGTAGTCACTGGACAGACTTTCCCCTGGCAATGAGAACTGGACTGGGTGCCAAGTGAGTTAAAATAGAAGATTAGAGATGAAACGAGACCTGTTAGCCTGTCCCTTTCACACCTCTGCTCGTGTGAGATTGACCATCTTAAGATAATCGGGGTGCTCACTGTTTTTCTTGTAATCATGCACCATCTGGTCAGATGCCAGTCGTGGCGTTGTATTTCTGTTGATGCAATAATCCACTGAGTTGTTGGTTGTTTTCCTCTGGCTGCGGGTTGCAGGGGCTGATTGTGTTAAACACAGCAAAAGAAATCAGGATGGCCTGTTCATTTAGAGCCGGGAATTACATATACTCTTGTTAAAGCAGGATCGCTTTCTTGCTTTTCTGACCCTCCTCTTTGTTACTGTGCAGGGATTTTTGCCTTCAAGTGTTCCAGAGCAGAGGAGATCTTTAATCTGCTTCAGGACCTGATGCAGTGTAACAGTATCAACGTAGTGGAAGAGCCTGTTGTCATCACCAGGAACAGTCACCCCACGGAGCGGGAGCTCTCCCGGACCCCCCAGGCACCCAACAGTAAGGCTCCTTCAGTGGCCGGGGAGAAGAGGGGGGAACACAGAGACGTGGGCGATGTCTGCAATTGCTCATGTGAGACTGCCCTCTGCAGCCCACGGATCTCTCCCATGCGCTGCTTCGCTGCTGACCCGTATCTTTATGTCCATGTGTGCCCTGTGCAGTATGTTTATTTTAAGGCCCTGCTTGTCTGTGATGTGGTGTTTTGTTTCCAGGGAAACAGCAACAAAAAGCCATTCAAATAGTCAACCGAGTTGTCACCCTTCGGTTGGTTTTCATCTGGACCGCTGCCAAGTGGCCGCCTTTTAAGTAGCACCTACAAGGATCGGGTGGTTCCTAGAGGAAACCATATCTGGAAGAATTTGGATTTGCTCAATTCCTGTCTCCTTTAGGAGTGACTGAGATGTAAACAAGCGGGCCTAGCCCTTGTGTTTGTGCTAGGTACTTCATCGTAGGGATTTTCCGCAGACAGGCTGGTTCTGACTTACAGGGTGCAGTTAAGAGGCCAGCTTACTGCGACAATCAAATCGACTCTATTTGGTACCAAACCAGTGC
Organism: Himantopus leucocephalus; assembly: GCA_003993805.1. Lineage (NCBI taxonomy): Eukaryota > Metazoa > Chordata > Aves > Charadriiformes > Recurvirostridae > Himantopus > Himantopus leucocephalus. The sequence goes on along the minus strand of RSEF01000026.1, from coordinate 6,782,487 downwards.
TCTAACACTTATCTGTCTTGATTCTCTCCCAGGTCTGGGGTACACTGTCCCAGGATTTCCCAATGGATTTCACAGCTTCCCTGGAGAAACCCTATCATACTCCGCAGCCCGCCACCCCTCTGTGAGCAGCCTGAGGCATTCTTCTGTGGGTGAAGAGTCTACTCATGCCCTTCTTGGGTCTGATGAGCAGGTAAACCTGGATGTCCTAAGTTCTGCGGTTTTCAAGCAGTCAACAAGCAGCTTGTTTTGCTAGCAGTCCTGTGCAATTCTGGGTTCCTCATAACTCCAGCAAAGCTCAGGGGATCCTCATACCTTGTCATCCTTTTTTTCTCTTTTGCTTCATTTTGCTCTTGGAGACTTCTGCTCTCTGCCTCTTCACTAGGACAGATGCTCTATTAAGGCTGACTGAGTTGGCTTCCTTGGTCCACAAGTATTTGCGTGGCAATTATTTAACAGCAAGCATTTAGCTTGTGAGCCTAAGTCATGTTGCCTTATCTGTCAGCTATTGCTGCAACCCCTAAACTGATGTGCAGATGCATACCCAAGTTCAAACTATTTTTATTTTTAATTTTGATGTTCAGCTCTTTGTTCTCAGTTTTAGAATTTAAGATTTTTCCCTACAAAATCCAGCTTGTCTCAACCATTGCCAGAGAAGCCTAGGTAGGTGTGAGTGCTGCAGTATCACCAGCGTAAGCCGCTCAAGGAAATATTTTGCAAGCGGCTTTGCTTTTTGTTTGGTGCCATATGCATCGAGCGTGAAATAGATGATGTGTATCTTCTGCAGCTGGACTCCTTTTTCTGTCCTTCAGCCCACAAATCCAGAAATGGCTTTTGTGTTTTGCTTCCCAAAATCTTTTCAACTTCTGACATTCTTTCATCTCCTCCTGCTTCATCAGCCACCACAAAATTTTCCATTCCTGTTGGTTGCTCAGCTGCTGACAGCTGCTTTGCTCTTGTCTCTTCTCCTTTCACTGTCCCTCTGCTTCTCTCCTTGCAGTCCCACACCTACGTCAACACGGCCAATGGTGATCAGGAGCTGAGGGGCCGACATTGTATGCACTCCTTGCCTGAAGTCCACCCTCCTTTCCCCCATAGGAACCACAGCTGCTCCCTCGAAGACCGCAATCCCCAGGTCTTTCTGCAGCCAGGGGAGGTTAAGTTCGTGTTAGGTCCCACGTCCAACTACAGACGCGTCTGTCGGCACCACCGGGAGTGCAGGACACACTTCTGCCCCCCCAACAACAACAACAACGAGTGTGAGGAGGAGTGCCCTTCACCCCAGTGTGTCTACGAGAACGTCAACGGCCTGCTGCCCCCCAGCACCTCCTCTCTGTGCCGAGGTGGGCGCTTGAAACTCACCCGGGAGGATGCGGGCTTAGCTGGCTGCTCCCATCGCCGAACGGCGTTGCTGCACTATGAGAACTTGCCGTCGCTGCCCCCAGTGTGGGAGTGCCAGCCGCTCCGGCGGGGCGAGGAGGACGCAGGCGCCGGGGATGTGCTGACGCCTTCCCCCAACGGTTACTCCGAGGCTGGTGACGAAGATCCCCTGCAGAACTACATGAACTCGGAGAACACCGCGCTGCACAGGGGCAGCAGCCAGCGGCGCAGCGGCTTCCTGCCAAAGCCTCGTCGCTCCTGCATGCCCAGCGTCTTCAGCTTCGACTTCCCTCGGCCTTGTCCAGAGCAGCCACGGCAGCTCAACTACATCCAGGTGGAGCTGGAGGCTGAGCCGCACAAGGGACATCAGAATCCACCGGTCCCCCGTGTCCCACCTCCTGCCACCCACGAAGCCCGCCGGACGGACTCCTACGCGGTCATTGACCTAAAAAAGACAGCGGCCATGTCCAGTTTGCAAAGGGCCCTGCCGAGAGATGATGGGACTTCGCGGAAAACTCGGCATAACAGCACTGACCTGCCTCTGTAAGGGGGAACGCCAAGTGCAAGCACTGTGTCGTGGCTTCGGTACCTGCCCTTCAGTGTGTTGCCTGGTGTGACTTCCATTTGCCATTGCCTTCTGCTTCCCTGTTTACCCCATTACCTGGTGTCATGGGATGGCTCCTACAGCTGATGTTAAGGCTAGTCTGTCTGTCTGTCTTCCCCTCTCCGTCTCTCCCGTGTAGTTCGTTTTTAAAGCCATTTGGGATATTTGACGACGCTGCTTGACGGTTAAATTTCTGGTGAAAGGGGCAGAAGGTGCCAGCAAGAGTACCGGCACTGTGTGGATACAGCCTCGAATCGGGGTAGCTCCTCTGATTGCCTGGCAGCTCCGTCAGCAGTGCCAACAGCCTGGCTGCAGAGGCAGGGCAGTAGCATGGGGAAGGTGTGTCTCCAAAAACAAGTTGCTTTAAGAGCTCCACTGCAAATCAAGCCTATTCCTGTGGATTTCATGCCTTGTAACTCAAGCGAGCTCTGCAGCCAGGCCACTCCAAAGTCGCGTTTTGCCTTGGGGTTTCGCTGATCCCTGATGACTTGGGAACTCACGCTGCGGTCTTTTCCCCCTCAACTTGCTCCTTTCTCCTATTTTCTTGAAGCTCGTAGGAGCTTTTTATACTTCTGTCACTTTCTCAAATTCGATTTAAATTGGGCAACTAGAAATTAATAGAGAAGGACAGACAGCCATGGGCACAGACACTGTGATCACATAAACCTGATTTCCTGAAGAGACACTGCTTTAAAAGAGGAGGGGAAGACCGCAACGATGAGAGAGATTTGAGGTTTGATACAGAAAACTTCAATTGTACCTTATCCTGTTTTGATTTTTAAGGGTTCTTTTTGGTGGCTGTTCAGAAGTGCTGTTGATTTATTTATTTGTTTACTTATTTATTTATTAAATGTTCTTTTGCACCCCAGTGGTAATTGCCAAAACCGGTGCCAATACGAAACGCGTACTCGCTGTGGCTCACTCCTGTCTGGGGGACAGATCTCAGAAGAGGTTGGTGGCTTTGCTGAGCTGCAGTTGGGGAAAACAGTGGCTGTGAATCAAAATTGTTTTTTTTAAACTGGGACTGACTGTCAGAGGGTGGGTGGGAAATGGTACAGGAGACGTGGGAGTGCGAGCAGAGCTGCCAGGCAGCCGAGCTTGGAGTTGTATCAAAGTCGTTGCCTACACCCACGTGCCTGGCTGGATCCATGAGAAATATTTGATCAGTGTTTTGAGTGAATGTGCAGTTTGTTTCCTACGACTACGGACTTGGAAGGGCTAAATTTCGGCTCTCGGGTAAATTTGTGGCCTTTGATGTGGATTTTTCTCTTGATACCAGAGCTGAGTCTAAGCTGACCTGTCAGGCCTCTGTGTGAGGTCCTGTGTAGGGTCTCTGCTCCTCTCCCATTGCAGGACGTTCCACCACCCCTCTCCGCATGGTGACACGCTGCAGCTTAATCCCTCCCTGGATTACTCTTTGCCATTATAAACTGTTTCAATGAGCCAGAAGCGCTCTGGGTTACTCTGGAGCCCCACCTTTCTGCTGTCTATTCTTCTTCTTCCTCCCTGGGATAGAAGTTGAGAGCTCCAATGCTCTGCGAGGTGTTCCGCTGCCGGCAGAAACCTTGCCAAACCGTGATGTGTTCTCCTTGTCCCTAATGTTTCCTGTGTCGAAGTCAGGGAGTCTCCGGTGTGAAAGAGGAGAGGCCCCGATCGGCCAGCTGCACCCTGCTCCTGAGGTCCAGAAACTGGATTTCCAGATTTTTGAAGTTCAGCCTTTTTGGTTTTGGTGCTGTAACGTCATATTGAAATGTGACCCTTTTGGGAGCAAGGACATGTGCCATGCAGTTCAGAAAAAGTGATAGAACTATGAGCAATGCCATGTTTGTGTTGACAGAACATGGATTTCTTGGGATGCTGTTGCACTATAAATTCAAAATGCACCACATGCTTAAATTCAGTGTTCCCCCCCCCCGCCTTTTTTTTTTTAAAGTCCTTGTGCTTGTCTTCCGTTCTTTTCTCCACCCCAACCCTTGTGTGAGCTATAACTGAAAGGAAACCCAAGTAATATATTTTTATATGTATACCAAATGACTTTATTTGAAGGAAAAAAAAAAGACAAGTAATATATCCCCCTAAATCTAGCTTTCTTTTAGGGAAGTGAGAGAAGAAATTGTTTATATATATATATATATAAAAGTTAACTGCATTAAGCTTTAAATAAACTGTTTAAATAAAGAGTTTCTAAGCTGTGTCACCTTCTGGGATAGCACTAGCGACTCCCACATGGCAGCACAGAGCAGTGCTCTGGGAGCCTCCGTATGAACCTGCCTTTCCACCGCCTGAGTGGAAAAATGCAAAATACTTATTCTCCTCTTTCCCCCTAGAAAGGGAAAAAAGGATGAAATCTTTTACATTTGCATGGAGGAAGACATCAGGGCCCTTCCACACCTGCAGGGGAGGTTTTCAGGTTGGTTAAATGCAAGGGAAGATGCCGTTGGGTGTCTTGGGAGAAAGGGGGTGAGACCTGGGGCTGCTTCTTGGGTGCTCCCTGTGGCTGCCAGCCTGGCTGCCTGTCTCCGACGGGTGGGATGAGGCTGGTGTGAGGGTCCGTGGATGTTGTGAGCTCCAGGGATCAGGGAAAGCACGCTGATGCTGGTGGTGGCTCTAAATTAGCTTTGCTTTGGGAACGCTGGCTTTGACCGTTTGAACTGCTGACTTTCATGTCCTCCAGACAAACTGGGTTGTCCGACTTGTACCTCACCTTTCTCTTCAGTGAATGTGATGCTCCCCTACCTCCCAAGGACACTGAAAGCAGCAGTGACGAGGAGACCGCTGTGCAATAGCAGTGTAGCCGCACACATAGCAGAGACATTATCGTTTATAGTGGAGGATGCTGCACCTATTCAAAGAAGGCGAAGAAGGATTTCCTTGACCTTAAAGATGAGAAAACGTAGAGCTGATGCTGGCTGCGTCTGCTGCTTTCAGTGCACAGTGACCTGGCGGGCGCCTTGCTTCACCGTCCTCTGCTTTTCGTCCTGTTGTCTCCTCCCTGGTGGCCGTGGGTCGGGGAGCAGCACTGCTGACTCAGCAGGCTTCACTCGAGTGGTACCGCACGCTCCCCAGAAAGCTTTGGGAATGAAAAGCCAGTCACAGCTCATTGTTTGCAGTGGGTTTGTTTAACGTTTAAGCAATTAAATGGGAAATGCCGTGCAGGCAGCCAGGAAACCAGTTGTCATTTATGGCTTTCAGGGTGCGCATTGGGTTCACATCCCAGTGATTTTCTTGCTTTTGTGCTATTCTGGAAAACTTCACAAGAGCAGGGTCTGCATTAAGTAGCCAGGACCCTTTGAGAACTTCTTAATATTAAATTTTTCAGGCGGTGTGAAAGTGCAAGGAAAGACTGGAGTGGTGTTTGAACACTGAGGCGGTAGTTCTTGGGGCACCAGGAGCAGAAATGTCACTATTTCGGATTTCTCCCCGTGTGACAGCCCAAGCAGTGCTCGCCAGTGTCGCAGCTTCCTCTAGTGGCCACGCTTGAAATGGTTTCGGAGGAGAAACCAGTATTGGGTTGAAAGATCAGGACATCCGAGTTCACATTTTCTCATTCCTTCAGTTCTTTGATTTGGGTAATGGGCAGGAGGGATCCCTACTGAAAACTCTCTGGAGTCTTTCCTTGTTACGGTTTTCTTTTGGTTGCAAATTATCTTTGTGCAATATGTTATATCTTCATGGCACCTTGTAAAGATGGATCTTACAGATTTTGCTTAGAGCCTTACGTGCAAGTTTGCTGGACTTTCCCAATGGATGCATAGTAATACATATGCGCACGTTTACTTGGATGGGAAACTAACCTAGGGATACCCAGTGACTCCTCCTATGCCTTTAACCATGGAATATCCCCCACAGCGAAGATTGCGTCCACGGAGCAGAATACCTCACCCTTTGTGGCTGCATCCATAAATCTGCTTTTGCGTTAAGAAGGATTCATCCGGGGTCTGTGCGTCCAACTGATGCCGCAGAGGTGACCGGGAGGAGACGAGTGAGCACGTGGATGTCTGAGACCTGCTCTGGAGTTCGTCCCTGAAGCTGAGTTGAAGCTGTGACATCGCTTACTCTCCCAAGCTCGGTTCTGCAAGGCAGATGGTTCGCCTCGATGTTTTGTCTGTGAATTGGGAACTCGGGAAAAGGCGCTGTGTTCAGCCAGCTGTTGTGTTTGCTGAGACTTTGTTTGGTTCTGAAGAAAAGGTTTAGGCAGCAAACTGAAGCTCACCTGGGTGACGGCGGAGGCCTGGCAGCAAGAGTTAGCTGTTGGTTTGTGCACTTTGCTGCGGAGCAGGTTTGTGCAGCCCCCGCCGGGGACCGTATCGCATCTCCGCTGGTCCTCTTCCTCTGCCTGTGAGACTGAAGTTCAGGGGGTGAGTTGGTAAGCAGCTGTGTGCTACGCAGAGAGAATTTGACTGTCTTAACCTTTTTAAGCGGCTCTTGTTTGAGTTTTAAGTTAATCAATCGGACTTCTTCCCCTGATGGTTCTTCCCTGGTGAATGCATAAATAGATCTTTTACCCTTCCCTTTCCTAAGAACCTGTTGGTAGGAATACAGCTTCTCCCAGCGCTCAGTTTTCTTTTATCGTGGGAAGGTTTTTTGATTTGTTTTTTTCTTCTGACCCATTTTATGTGTCTGCTTTTCCCCCTAGGGAAGGAGGTCTGAATATCTTTGAGTTGTACCTGCCTTACGGGGAGAGGATGGCAAAGGAGAGGCTGGATTGTGAGCATTAAAGGATCAATATTTCTGCAGAGACTCGAATGTGTTAGTTGTTACTGAAGTATTGTTATTTTTATTACCTAAGCCATGCTGTTTACTGGGAGAAAAACCAAACCAGGGCTTGGTGTTACAGCTGTCTGTTCTCTCAGCCATTTTCTCCCAAAGTCTTTCCTCTGTCCCTCTGTGTGATGCTGCTCAGCCCTCTCGGGTGGTATCTTGACTGTGAAGTCTCATTAACGAACGACCGTTAATGAACGCATTGCCTAAATTCAACTTCTGGGAGGGCTGCTGTCAGTCTCTCTGGGAAGTTTGTCTTTTCCCCCAAACTTGGCTCATCTTGAAATGCCGCACGCAGGTAGCAGAACAGGTTTAGATTCCTGTTACTGAACAGGACCAAAGGTGAATACGTTAGTGGAAAACCTGAGAGCTTTGAAGTTGGCAATTACAGGCCAGAGTATGGAAAGGGCTAATTGTAAAGAAAGGATCTAATTTGGTTTTCTTCCATAAGTGAATGGGATTTTACAGTTGAAAGGCCCAGATGCATCTGTGTTGTCTCAAGCTCTCCTCCTATGCGATTCTCCGTGTCGTCACTTGTACTGGTGTCTTTGATACTGAACATTTCTGATGTGGCAGAAAAACAAAGGTGCTTCGGGGCTTTGGCCACCGGGGATTCAGTTGCTCTGACCAGAGGGGTTGATCTTGCTGTGTAATTGCTTCTTCAGGTTATTTCTATGGATATCCATTCTGTCCCTCTTTATATCTCACCCGGGTGTAACCTTACAGGTGAAGAACAGCAGCAGCGCTGTGTGACCCGAGGAGTGCTCATGTCTTACGTTAACGTGCACTACGAATGTATACAGAATAAATGGAATATGATGATTATCCCGTGGTCCTGTCTTTTGTGTGTGGTGCAAAGAGACAACTGTCTCATTTCAAAGTGAACTTTACTTTTTATTTAAAATGGAAAGCCAGGCCAGCAATCACCAGTTCTCCTCAGGCAATTCAAGCTGGACTTCTTGCAACCTTTGTTTTTCCAGGTTTCCCTCCCCTGGAGGAATACTGTCTATGTCCTTATGTATTCTACCTGGAGCAGTGTTTGCTGTCCTCCACCTGGCTAGTCTCACTGCAACAGGTTTAAAAAAATAAACGAAAAAGAGAAATATGCATGCAGAGACAGACATCTTTCCCTCTCTGGTGGCTGGTGACCCGTGGGGATGTCTTTGCAGGACAATTCCACGTGCTGCTTATTTGAGCTGGGAGCTGAACTCACAGAAAGGTTTGGATGAGGTTCTGCGGCCCGTGCGATACAGGTGCTGAGGCTCTGAATCCGCCGCCTCTTTCCCGGTGACTCTCTCTGGGGCAGAGCCATCGCTGGCAGTCGATCGTGAGGGTGCAGACCAGATTTCCACTGAGCTGAGCATCAGGAGGAAACCGTGAAGTTGCCTTGGAAATTGATGCGCTATGGATGTAGGTTGAGCATAGCAAGGATATTTGTGCTCTCTGCAGTACCTACCCTTTAAGACGTGCTGTTTCCACCACGGGTAATTTAAGATAATAGTTTGGAGTGGTGGAATTTGGGGGCTGGTGGGAATGAGGTGCTTTTGCCAATGTTGAACAAGATGTAGCTTCATGCGGGGCCTTCCCATGGGTTCTCTGCCATCGCTCTGTGCAAAGGGTTGATTTGCTTGTTTTTTCCTGACTCTACAGCAAATGAGAGCTAATTGCGTGATAACATGCCCCATGCGCAGTTTAATTCCTTGGCGTATAAAATTCCCCCTGCAAACCCTTCCCCAGCAGGATTCAACTTCAGAGCAGCTAATGGGGCCATCTGCGCCTTCCCACGTGAGTGTGCCTTCGTGCGCGGTGTCTTCCCAACCCAAACCTGTGCGTTTCTTTCCTTCAGAGTCGTTCCATGACTTTGTAAAATGCTGGAGGTAAGAACTGGAAGGGAAACAGGAGGTAACACAACTGCCGATAAACCCGTGTTATTCTTTCCATCCAATCCCAGGAAAACACAATTAAATGTTTTTCATTTCTCTTTCCGGGAAGGCTTTGATAGCCCTGTCAAAAAGAAGTTCAAAATAGCTTGAAAATAGCACGGCATTTGCCATTGGTCTTTGACTTGGAGCTTTCAGGAGGGTCCTCGGCGTGGTGGAGAATCTCTTGTGACGGGTGCATTTCTGAACTCCAGGTGCCTGAGCGGACACTGATGCAGGGAGGTGGGGACCCTTTTGGGGTGTATAAGGAGGTGGTGCAGAGCTCCAGCGTCAGCCTGGGGTCTGGGCCTGAGCAGGGTGACTGGAGGTCTCTTCAGAAACTGCTCGCAAGAGAATATCATCGTGAAGCGGCTGATCCTCACCCTGGTTTGGGAATTTAAATGATAGACCTGGAGCCTACCTGTTTATTGCAGGAGCCGTTCTCATGGTTGCGTAGGAAAAGAGGAATATTTATTTTAATGTGGCTGGAAGCTGTTTGTCTGTGTACTGTAATCTCTGTTTTGGAAATAAAACCCTAAAACCAGCTCGTGCAGCACCGAGCGCAGGATGCGTGTGCTTGTGTGCAGCTCATAAACACAGCTGCTTTGGACACGCACGTGCCATCACGTGGTGTGCTTCCACCAACAGCTTCTCTGGGTTGGAGAACCCAAGTGGGGAGCAGTTGTTCTCCAGGCAAAGCGTATATAGCTGTTTTAAATTAATCGCGTAGAGCGAGACTGTTTAAATGATCAAGGGAGAGAGCATTAACTCAGATGGGATTTGGCACCTTCAGGGAGGATTTCAGCTGACACGGTGCTCACTAGAGCAACAGGTTTTAACGACCAAGGGAAGCTCGTGGCGGTCCCATGTTCATGTTTATTAAGGTCTATGCTACCATTTGTTGAGGTGTGTCTGGGGCAGAGGCACGGGAACCGGCTGGTAAATTGTCCTGGAGTTGGGACCGGTCACATCTCTGTGTTTGTGCCGTGGGTGAAGCAGAGCCGGGGGCAGACTAGGAAATTCAGGGGGGTGGCAATGGCTTTGAAAAGGTTTCTGTCCCCTGATGGCTCTGGGGGCGGTGTCTGCAGGCAGGGGAGAGGTCTTTGGGTCCTGAGGGAGGCTGGATCCCACTTTAGAGCCCATTTCTAATCCTGCGAAACACTCTGTCAAGAGTTACTGGTTTTTGGGAGAAGGTGCCCACCTCTGCAGTGGCTGTTGGTTTAACCAGGGTTTGTTGTCTTGTGTTGGAAGTGCTTAAGTCCTCTGGATGGCCGGGACGTCTGCTGCTCACAGCTCGGCTCCTTCGCTGGTTTTGCATCGCTGCAGTGTCCCGGGAGAGGTGGCGGAGTCGGCCGTGGGATGCAAAGGGGATCGGTACTCATCTGGGAGGGATGGGGCATCATTCCCAGGGCTGGAGCTGATTGCACCTAGGCTGGGCGATGGCACCGACACAGAAAAGAAACTGAAAGCGAAGGAAAGGAAATGCCCCGAGGAGAAGTCCTGCCTTGGAGCAGTGTGGGTACTGCTGCCGCGGAGTCCTGCTCTGCTGAGGGACACGGGACCTCTGGTGTTAGAAACCCGAAATCCTTGATTCCTGTTACACTAAATGCCTCGGCAAACAAGTGCTGTCTAACTTTGGGTGAAGAAGTGCCAAAAGTAGAATGTGTTTGTGTGTGCTGTAGAGGGCACCTTATTCCTTTGTCATTTGGCAAGGCTGAGTCCCCGTGGGGACCTGCAGATAACACTCGGTATATTGACGTTTTGATAACTGCTCTTTGCTTTCAGCCAGAATTTGCTTTTTATCCAATCTTAATAAGTTGATCTTTCTATCAATCCTGCTAGCAAACAAGATAATTGCTTTATTATAGTCTCAATATCCAGCAAAGGACACATACTCCCCGGTGCTCCCGAGGGAATAAAATCTGTGCAGAGCATTGACACGGGATGAGCGCAGCGATAGCGACGCCGGGCCATCGGCGGATGATGGAGAGAGCGATTTCCCCGCTGTGAAGAGCCAGGCTGCTCCGAGCCAGGATGCAAACGGGGCCAGGGGAGGTCTAGAAAATATTTAGGTTATAACTGAAAATATTTTGGTCCCTTTGCTAGAAAAATATTTAGGTTATAACCAAAAATGTTTTGGTCTGTTTGCTAGAAAATATTTAGGTTATGACCAAAAATATTTTAGTCCATTTGGCAGAAAATATTTAGGTTATACTGAAAACGTTTTGGTCTGTTTGGGTGTTTGTTGGCTGTTTGGGAGCTCTGTGTTTGTGGTTCTCTTCCCCCCCACCCCCCCACCCCTCACCCCGAAAAAGTGAGCAAATGAGAAATTTCCTGACTTTCTGGGCTGGTGCAAGGACTCAACAGGTGGGTTAAACCCTGAGGGCTTCCTCCATGGGTGGGTTAAACCTCCCCCATGCAGGGAGGCACAGCACCTGCCTTTTAATGCAGGATGGGAAGGGAATTAGTTGTTCCACAAAATAATAAAAAAAAATAATGGAAAAATATGTGATGAGGGCTGGAGCCCCTCTGCTGGGAGGACAGGTGGAGAGAGTTGGGGGTGTTCAGCCTGGAGAAGAGAAG
>RSEF01000026.1:6751158-6771143 GCA_003993805.1 Himantopus leucocephalus | reverse complement strand
CCCCGTGTGCGGATCCGGCTGCGTAACGCCAGTGCTTTGCGCTGTACCCGCTCCAGGCGTGCGGAGGGTGAGGGATCCCTGCGTGCCACATTCCCTGGAGGGACGAGGGACAGCTTTTGTCCCTCTGTGTATTTGCAGGCAGGGATGTCACCGCAGGCACCACTGCAGCCGCTCCCGAGGGGACGCAATGGGACGGACCCAGCCTGGGCTCGGGCACCCCGGAGAGTCCGGCACCGGTGGCTCCATCTATTTTTGCCACGCTTTTTCTCAGCTCGATTGCTAACTCCCGTGTTACAGTGAGAAAAACAAGCAGGTTTGGAGGGTTTTTTGCAACTTCCCCCTCCCCCCCACCTCCCACCCCGCCTGCACCCTGCGTGGCTGCTGCCACATTAAAAGCAGAGTCCTGAAAATGAGGAAACGCGGGGCCGGCGCAGGAGCCGGGCTGGCCCCGCCGAGGAGCACGGAGGAGCTGCGACCCACTGGCTCTGGCACCCAGAGGTCCCCCCGGCCCCGCCGTCCCCTGCCCAGGTAACCCCTGTCCCCACCGTCCCCCTTCCCCAGGCAGCGGGGTGGCAGCGGAGCCCGTCCCCAGGGTTCGGGCACCCACGGGGTGGCTTTGCGGGTGCCTGGCGGGGTGGCAGCTCCATGCCATCCAAGCAGATCTCGGTCTGGAGGACCAAACACCACCGGGCTCCCGGCACCCAAAACCGCGGTGGGTGCTTCGCCCTGCCCGGGCTGGGTGCGCTGGGCTCCCTCGCTCGCCGCCCCCGCGTCTCTCCCCCCCCCTCCCCCGGCATTTGAAAATTAAAAACGAGGAAGGAAGGCTCGGCGGGCGCTTGCTGCCGGTAGCAAGAAGCAGAGCTGTTTTCACTTCTTTCTTCTCCCTTTCCTTTTCACCGCCCTTTTGGTTATCAATGAAGCGGCCCAGAGCGGCGGGTGGGTGGGTGGCACGGCCCCCACCCCGGCTCCCCTCCTTCCCCGGGGGGTNGGTGGGTGGGTGGCACGGCCCCCACCCCGGCTCCCCTCCTTCCCCGGGGGGTGCCCGCTCCCGGCTCAAGCTGCCAATTGATTTTTCCGCTCATAAACGGTCACCATCGACCGGGAAGTAAACACATGCGAGGGAGCGGGGCTGGGCGGGCGGCTCCTCGGTGCAATGAGTTTGGGGGTTCNCCCCGCTCCCGGCTCAAGCTGCCGATTGATTTTTCCGCTCATAAACGGTCACCATCGACCGGGAAATAAACACATGCGAGGGAGCGGGGCTGGGCGGGCGGCTCCTCGGTGCAATGAGTTTGGGGGTTCTCAGCTCCGTTTCCAGGGCTGAGCGGCGCATGGCTCCCCTCTCCTGCCTCCGGCTTTCGATGGGGTGGGCAGGAGATGCGTTGCACTCGCTCTGTAAGTGTGTGCGTGCCCGCAGGTCGCAGGCAGGACGGGCAGCGCGGGTGCCGCTTCCCCGTGGGCCGCCCAGGGAGGGTAACGCGATCCCGTATTTTGCAGGGGCTAAATCTGGAAACTGCCTCACGGCAGCTTTTATTTCTAACCCACACCTGGGCGCAGCGACGCGCTCGGGGAGGAGGCGGTGGGGTGCCGCGTGGGTGTGGGGATGGCAGTGTGTCTCGGAGTGTTTTGTCCCTCCGGGGTGGCACTGGGTGCCCCACGCCATCTCTCCGCAGCGGGTCCAGCGGCAGCCCCGGCCCCGTGTGTTGCAGAGCAGGACCTGATGTCGCTCCAGAAAATACCGTCGATTGCTGAGCAGCCGACCCCATGCCGCCGGCCATCGCTTTATAAACTCCATCAGCAGCCTGGGTCGCAGTGCCGCTGGGCTCCCGCGGGGACGGGGGACAGCTCGGGGCCATGCAGAGTCCTGCGGGGTACGAGCTAGGGTCAGGGCAGCTCTGGGTGCCACCGGGGATCCTGTGTCTGGAGCCACCCCCGAGTGCCACCCCGGCGTGGGGGGAGCGCGTTGATGAAATAACACCCCCGGAGGAAAAGCAAGAAAGGTCCAGAAATAACCGTGTCGCTAAATAGCAGCGGAGATATTTTGAAGGGAGATTAATTCCCTGGCTCCGGCCCCGCGCGTTGTCCCGGCGGTGGGTCTGGTGTGCGGTGGTGGAGTACTGCTGGTGCCTGGCCAGCCCCAGGCGCCGATGGAGCCCACCGGTCTCCAGCACCCGGGAGGTTTTCACTTGAAGAGCCGCTCCGGCTTTCGGATGCGATCCTGCAGTGAAGCGGGATTCGCTTCTTTCCCCAACCCGAAGAGGGCAGGGGCAGGTTTGCGGGGTTTTCAAAGCATGGGGTTTTTCAGAGTTTCCTTTGAGAAATCCGTCCCTTTTCCCTGAGTTCCTGGCTCGACCCCGAGCTGGTGCTTTGGACCCCCCCATGGGGCTGAGGGCTGCAGTCGGGATCAGCCCGGCTTCACGGCTTCTCCTGCCGATGGTCGGCGATGGGCAACGCGCCCTGTGCTACGGGCAGGGGGTTGAGGGCCCACCTGGGTGCCTGATGTTCCGGGCATGGAAAACTGCCCTGTGTCCCCCCTGCTGCCGGTCCCTGCTGTCCAGACAGGAAAGGTGGAGTTGGGGTGTGGATTGCTGCTGGGACCATCCACCCTTTCCCTGCTGCCTCCTGCCTTCCTGCCCTTCAGCCCCTCTTCTGCCTTTCCATCCCCTTCCCGTTGCTCCATCGCCCACCCTGAGCCTCCCACCACCTTCCTCCCTCCCCTCTCCTGCTCTTCCCTCTCCGTGACCCGTGGGGACACTGCCCCAGCAGGTGCCCTGGCAGCACCCGCCGGGAAACCCAATGCCCGGGCATGCCCTGGCCGGCCGCGCTGCCCGCTCGGAGCCTGGCAAAACGCTGCCCTTGCAACCGGGACGGACCCTCGCGGGGGTCCCCTCCAGGCAGGGACCAGGCTGGGGCTGCCCCTGGCACGGGGACGGCTCCGGCTCAGCGGGAGAGCCGCTGGGTGTGCTTTTCCCAGGATGCTGACATCTTTCACCTTCCCAGGAATAACAGGCATCCTGGACGGAGCTGCTGTCCTGCGTGCTTTAATTTTATCCCCCTGGACCAAGGGATGGTGGCGTGGGGCACGTCCCCCCGGGATGGGGTGCCTGCACCGTGATGCCGGCTGGGTCCCCATCCTTTCCCACCGCCGGATGCCTCCCTCCCACCCGCCGCCCTCCCGCCGGGGCTGACTCAGAGCGAAAGCAGAAGCTCTTTGGCGTTTCGGGGGGTGGGGGGAGAAGCCGAGCAGAACCAAGCGGGTTATTTTAAACCTGACCTAATTTCCCCTCTTCTCCTTATCGGGCCCAGCTCTGGCCACCCTTCCCCATCCTCGCCCTCGGCAGCTCCTCTTCTCGGAAGTTTCCTGGGGGAGAGGACAGTGCTTTCGGCTCCCCCCGCCTCCCTTTCCTATAAGGGGGCAGCCGGGGCGGGGGGTCCTGCAGCCAGGCAGGGCGGTGGGACCGGGGCCGGCGGGGGTGAGTGGGTGCCGTGCCGTGGGTGGCTACGCCTCGGCACGCTTCACATGACACCCTCCTGCCCCCACGTACCGGCTGCCCTTCCTGGGAAGAGCCCGGGTCCCCCCCCGGCTCTGCAGCGGGGCAGCGCCGTCCTTGCCCTCGACACCGGGTTTCCCCAGCGCCGGAGGGTGCCGGCCATTCTGGCTTCCTCCTCCTCCCCATCTCGTCCCCCCACCCTGTCCCCATCGAGCCGGGGTCCCCGTGCAGCCGCCCGTGGGATGTGCTGAGCCCTGCTGAGCTCACGGTGCTCTGTGGGGCCACGGGGAGCTGCTTGCTTACAAACATGAGGGCTGACCGCAAAGTTTCCCATGCACGGCTTGAAATCCCTTTCCCGCTCTCCCCCGGTGCCAGCAGCCCCTCGAAAACGTCTGTCTCGTGGTGCACCGGTGCCTCACCGTGTCCCTGCCCTGGCTGTGCCCCGGCTGTGCGGCCGGAGCTGGGATTGCAAAGCATGGCCAGTCCCTCCACGCCGCGATGGCTCATCCCATCTCCTCACAGCTCTTGGAGGCTTTTCCTCTCACCCTGCCCTTAATATTTGGGGTTAATACATCCCCCGTGTGCATCCGCTGTGGTTTATCCCCCTTCAGCCTTGCTTCATCCGCTGCGGGCCGTCCCCAGCATTGCTGGGTCCTTTTCCAGGGCTCTGCTGTTGCTCATCTCAAACATCAGCCCCCTGTGCCCTCCTCTAAGGCCGTTTGCGACAGCTATCTTAACGAAGCTCCGATTGATAACTGTCCCAGGCTCCTCTTCTCCCATCCCCCTTTAGACGGGCCACCATGTCTAATTAATTACCTTCCTCTTGCCGTTCAATAGCTGGCTCTTGATCCATGTAATCGTATTTCTGTCCATGCTGGCTTGATTTAATTTCCCCCTTAGGATATTGCGTGGCACTGTGTATCATGCCTCGCCGAAACCCCGGTGTGTTGTATCCACCGTGGCCCCTTTGTCTGCAATTACACATTGTATTTAAATAGCAAAACCCTCTAGATTTGTCTGGTTACGCCGCCGCAGAGCAAACCCCGGGTGTTTGGCTCCTGTCTGTTCCCCTGGCGGTGTTTGCTTTGGGTCCTGTGCTCCGCTTTCCCTCCCGCCCTGCGGATGCTGTGGTCCAGACCCCCATCCCGCACACCACCTCCCGCATCCCCATCCCAGCCCCGCCTGGGAAACCAGCCCCGTGGAAAGCCATCGTCGCGCCCCGGAGAGCCCGGGTAGGGCAGCTCCCCTCTCCCCGGCATCCTCTTCCCCCCCTCCACGGGCCGCCGTCCCCTTTGTACGGGGGAACAAGGGCCGGTCTGTGCGGTGCGGGGGCCTCGCACGCCTCCCCCCGCCTCCGCGCTCGCGTGCCGGCCCCGCACAGAAGCCGCGTTGTTCGTCCCGCGCCGGAGCTGAGGTTTCGGAGCAGCCGGGCAGAGGGTTAAACCCTGCCTCCGGCTCCTGGCACCCGCCGGCCTTTTCTTCCTGCTCTTCCTTTGCTTTCTCTTTCCCTTTCGCTCCGCTCCTGGGCTCTGGTTTTCCCCGGTCCTTCTTGGTTTGCTCCGGTGTTTCGGAAGTTGGTGGCTCAAAGCACGCTGCAGCTGAACCCGGCGGTACGTGAGTCCGTGCTTGCTGGGCGCGGGGTCCCAGCTGCTCCCTGCCCACCCTGTCGTTGTCCCCCGGGTGTCCCGGCTGTCCCCAGGGAGAGCGGTGGCATGGCGGGGAGCTGGGGCAGGAGGGCAGACCCATCCATCTGGCATTAGGGCTTAGTCACCAGCTGGTGTGGGTGCTCCGGGATGTCTGCTCCCTCCCCGTGCCTCAGTTTCCCTGTTGCAAAATGGGCTGTTGCTGATGTGCCGTGTCCTTCTCTCAGGTTCACCTCCGTGTCCTCCTCTCAGGGTCACCTCTGTGCCCGGCGGGCGCCCGCGTCCCACCCCCCCGGTGCACCATGGCGTCCCGCATCGGCCTGCGGATGGAGCTGATGAAGCAGCAAGCGCAGCAGGAGGCCGAGAGGGAGCGCATGCAGCAGCAGATGATGATGAACTACATGCAGCAGCAGCGGATGCCGGTGGCCTCCACCCCGGCCATCAACACCCCCGTCCACTACCAGTCCCCACCGCCCGTGCCCGGAGAGGTCCTCAAGGTACAGTGGTGGGGGTGTCCCCCCTACCCCGGGGCCGAGGGGGCGTGGGAGACCCCTGATGGTTTGTCTCCTTGCAGGTTCAGTCCTACCTGGAGAACCCCACCACGTACCACCTGCAGAAGTCGCGGGACAAGAAGGTTCAGGCTTATCTCTCTGAAACCTATGGGAACAAGTTTGCTGCCCATGTCAGCCCCGTCAGCCACTCTCCCAAGCCGCCCCCCGCTGCGTCCCCCGGTGTCCGACCCGGCCACGTCATGTCCTCCTCGGCGGGCAACAGTGCGCCCAACAGCCCCATGGCCATGCTCAACATCGGCTCCAACCCCGAGCGGGAGGTGAGGAGGTGCCGCCGGGCTGCTGGGGGAGACAAGGGTGCTGGAAAGGGCGAAGAAGCCCACCTGGCACCTTACACCTTTCCCTTTCAGTTCGATGAGGTCATCGACGACATCATGCGCCTGGATGACGTTTTGGGTTATATGAACCCCGAAGTCCACATGCCCAACACCGTGAGTCTCTGATGCGCGTTGGGAAGACACCAGACCCCAGGCTGTGGGAGGGAGGGTGGCCTGGGGGTCCCGCAGCCCCGTGCTTGCAGGGACGGAGGTGGCACAGAGGGGACCTGTCCTTCTGCCCCATCCCTGCAGCGACGCCCGGGGGCAGCCCAGCCCAGCCTCGTCCTTGGGACTGGTGTCCCTGGGGACCTGGGGCTGGGGGAAGGGAGGCAGCGAGATCTCCCTTTTGCAACTGCAAGAGCCAGTTCTTCAGCTTCTTTTCCTCTTTAATGACAGTTGGGAGTCCTTATAAAAAGCCGGAGAGGCAGGAGAGGGGTGTGGGGAGGGACCAAGCGTCCGCTGCAGCGTGGGGGGACGTTGGTGCCGGGAGAGGTTTCCCAGCCAGAAGCTTGCTCGGAGCGGCACTGTCTCCCGGGTCAGATCCGTATGGCAGCTTGTGCCTCCCAGTGGGATTCATCCTGCCGAGCCCTTCTCGGATGTGATTCATCTGCCCTATTTTAGATGCTGGCTGTGGGAGGGGATCAGCTGTGCCCTTTGAAGTCCTGTTTTCTTTGCTACTCTGATTATAGCTGTTTTAAGGGCCCAGGAAGACAATTACACCTGCCTGGGCTACGCACTCGCATCCCAGAGGCCGAGCAGCTGGGCTTGAACCCCGGTCCCACAGCCCCGGATGGAGCTAACCCGCCTGTCCCTCTGGTTTTCAGCTGCCGATGTCCAGCAGTCACATGAATGTCTATAGCGGGGACCCCCAGGTGACGGCCTCTCTCGTAGGTGTCACCAGCAGCTCCTGCCCTGCCGACCTCACCCAGAAGAGAGAGCTGACAGGTACGTCCCTGGCCCCGGAGCTGGCGGGGAGCCGGCGGTGACGGCCAGCACCAAAGCCGGCCGGGACTGCCCTGTCCCCGCGGGTGGGGAGGGCGGCTCTGGGGGATGCTGGGGTGCTCCGACACCAGCCTGGGGTGCTCGTGGGGCAAGATGCAGCCTCGTTCCCTCCGGGTGACGATGTGGGTCTCTGTTGCAGATGCCGAGAGCCGAGCCCTGGCGAAAGAGCGCCAGAAGAAAGACAATCACAACCTGAGTGAGTTCGGTGCTGGCTGCCCGTGGGTGGCGTGCCTTTCCCTCTCCCAACCCCCGCAGCCCCTTTCCCCATCATCACTCTTCATCCTCGTTCCTCCTCTCTCCGAGCCGGGTCCCCCTTCCCATCCCACCTCACCCTCAGGAAATACCCCCGCAGCCCCCTGCCGTGGCTCCCTCTTTCCCAGCTCTGCAAAGTGCCCACGGTGCAGGACAGACCCCGTTGTCCTTCTCGTTAGCACTGGGGGAAGGTCAGACCAGCGGGGGTGATGGACGAGAGCAAGGTGCCAAAGGGTTGGCCCCAGAGGTTTCTCAGCCGGAGCTCCCCGACTCCGGAGGGTCTGGCTGTGGCACGACGGTGGCTCCCAGCCCCACGAGCCGGGAGCGGCAGCGTGGCCGGTGGGGGCTGCAGGACATCGAGCTGCTCCTGCTGCCTCCTCACCTCCTTCCCTCTCTTCTCGCTTTGCAGTCGAGAGACGGCGAAGGTTTAACATCAACGACCGCATCAAAGAGTTGGGGATGCTGATCCCCAAGGCCAATGACCTGTACGTATCCATGGTTTCCGTGGGGCTGGGATAACTGCGGGTCTCGTGGGCTTGCTCAACGCTCGGCCCCGGGGCAGGTGGTGCTTGCAGAGGGGCTTTTTGGTAGAGCAGGGATGAGGGGACACATCGGTGGCACGCAGGTGACAATCTCTTTTTCCATCCTGCACTGCAGAGACGTGCGCTGGAACAAAGGGACAATCCTGAAGGCGTCTGTGGACTACATCAAGAGGATGCAGAAGGACTTGCAGAGGTCACGAGACCTGGAGAATCACTCGCGGCGTCTGGAGATGACGAATAAGCAGCTACTGCTCCGCATCCAGGTGAGCTTCCCTGTGCTCTTCCCTCCCTCCGCTCTGCTCCGGCCCCATGAGCGGCTCACTCCTGCCCCGCCGAGGGGACGGGCAGGGGCTCTCCTCCCTCTCACGGCTGTCGAGTCACCAGGAACAAAGTCTTCAGACAAACCAGACATCTGAGGTTCAGGTCACCACAGTGAGTGGTGTTGAGTGTTGCGTGGGTCACCATTTTCCATACTTCGCCTCTTCTGTGGGCTCCTTCACTGCGAGCTCCTCGGTCCCTCTGTCCCTGCCACCTCCGCAGATGCCCATGTGCTGTGTCCCCATGCGCGACGTCCCCACCAAAGACCTCCTGTGCTCTGTTGGCAGGAGCTGGAGATGCAGGCGCGCGTCCACGGGCTGCCCACCTCCTCACCCTCGGGCGTCAACGTGGCCGAGCTGGCTCAGCAGGTGGTCAAGCAAGAAGCCGGTGGGGACGAGGGGACGCTGGAGCCACTGCTGCCACCTCCGGACCCCGAATCACAGCCGCAGCCGGCGCTGCCTCCACCACCCCAGTCTCCCTACCACCAGCTGGACTTTACCCACAGCCTGAGCTTCGATGATGGCTCCCGGGGCTTCCCGGACAGCCTGGAGCCCGGCCACAGTGCTTCCTTCCCATCCTTATCCAAGAAGGAGCTGGACTTGATGCTGATGCAGGACACCATGCTGCCTCTGGCCTCCGACCCCTTGTTCTCGGCCATGTCCCCGGAGGCCTCCAAGGCCAGCAGTCGCCGGAGCAGCTTCAGCATGGAGGACGCAGACATGCTGTGACGAGGAGCTGCTCCGACGCTGGGGGCGAGGACTGGACCTTCAAGTTTGGTTAGTGAAGTTACAGGGCACTCTCCTCACAGGAGGAGCCCGTCCTGCCGCGCACTTGAATCTACGTAGGAGTACCTTTTCTCTATGCAACGGGGGTCTCGGATCAAGGCTCGCCGCGTACCGCCGTGTCTTTCGCAAGCTTTTTTTTTGCCAGGAGCTGGTGCGGACCTTCTTGGCTTGCCGTGGCGTTGGCCTGACTGCAGATTCCCCAGCCCGGGAGCGTGATCTCGGCTGCTTTGCCTTTCAGCGAAACTCTCCCAAGACCGAACCCCTTCCCCAGGCTGCTGGCTCGGAGCCGGAGCGGGCAGAGGCCTTCGAGTCCCTGGGAGGGGAGGGATGATGCTCAGAGCTTGTCTGGCTTGCTGCCTCCTTGCCACCCCTCTCCAGGAGCGCACGTCCCCAAGGAGTCTTCCCCAGCGGTGGCCCCTGAGCCCTGTGGATGCTTCACGGTGCCAAGTCCTTCACGATTCCTCCTTCCTCGGAGCGCCCGCCGCCTCTCTGGGTTGCAGGGCTGGAGGGAGATGTTAATTGGAGCAAGTTAATTCACGGGGCACGGGGGAGTGTTGTCTGAGTGAGCTGGGTCTGAGGCTACAAATTTGAGTCAATGTTGAGGGCTTCCAAAATGGCCAGGACGGGGTGTTTGATGCTCAGTCAACCCCCTGCTGTGACCCCCACCTTGCGGGAGGGGGATCTCCCCTCGGGGTTTGGCAGCACCCACCACCCCAAAACCTTGCTGGCCTCTGCACGAGGGCTGCCTGGTGCTGGGTGACCTTCAGCCTCCCTCGAGACATCCCCGCAGAGGTGCCTCTGCCCCGTAACGTCAGGCCTTGGCTCTCCGGGTGGAAGGATAAAGGGTTTTTACACTTTTTTTTGGGGATACTTGTTGAAAGCAGATGTTCTGCCCCACATCTGGGCACGACGGAGGTCCAGGCTGGGGACCAGGAGATGGTTTGTACCCATGCCAAACCTGAGCTGCTGCTCTCTGTCTTTGGCTCTTGGGTTTTGTGTCTCTTCCCGGCGTCACCAGCTCGTTCCCCAGCCAGGACGGCTCGGTGACGGGGAGCTGCTTTGGGCTTTGTGCCATCTTTCACCTCCTCAGCCCGGCTGGCAGCAGGGAGGGAGCCGGGCAGGGGAGGGGGACACTGTTCACAGGGAAAATACCGCACAGATTTTTTTCAGGGAAGGGAGGGAAGACTGGGGAGAGGAGTCCCTTTTGCGATCCTGCGCTATAGCCCAGCGTCACCCCCCCTGGGCCGTGGGAGCTGTGGCTGGAGGGACAGGAGCCCGTGCGGGGATGGGGGTCGCTGGGTGCACCCCATCCTGGACCAAGGATGGGGGATGTCACGGGGTTGGGACCGCAAGGGGAAAGCCCAGCCAAGGAGGGACAAGCGAGGTGGGGGACAGCCCCGGTGGCCCCCCGGAGAGGTGCCTGTGGGATGTGAGGGTGCGGGGAAGTGCAGAAGGTGGGGAGGAGAGGGGGAAAGAAGGAGGGAGGACATGTCGGAGTGTCCTGGAGCGCCGGGGCAGGGCAGGGTCTGGCCGCTGCCCTGCAGGGGTGCAGGGAAGGGAGCGCAGGGGACAGCAGGGCACTGGGTGAGGGGCACTGGGCTGTGTGGGTTTGGGGCTGTGTGTTCACAGGAGGCCTTGGCATCCTTCGTGCGCTGCCGTTAGTGCCTGTAAAGAGAATAATCCCCCCCAGCAGGGCGGCAGTACCCCGTACGCTGTGCTGAGTACCTATAGGCGTGGGGATGTGCGGATGTACGGACACCAGAGGGTCTGCATGGGCGCTTCCGGGCGGGCATACAAAATCCCTGGTCCCTTGGGATTATCGTGGCTATAAGGTGGTTGTGCTGGGCTCTCGCTGGTGGTACACGGCACGTGCGGGGCTGGCTGGCGTGCGTGCCCGCTCTGCGCCCCGCTCCTGGCACCGGTGGGCAGAGGACCGTCCGCTGCTCAGCACGAGACGTGGCGTCTCCCCCGGCCGTGAGTAAACAGTTGTGGATTATTATTATTTTTTTTTAATCTTTTGGGGTTTTTGTTTGTTTTATTTTTCTTTTCTATTTTTAATGCACTGTGCTCTGATTAAAAAATTTTACTACTGTTTTATAAATAAATGTATAAAAGAATGAACTGGAATGGAAGAAGAATCATTAAAATATATTTATTTACAACATCCCGGAGCATTGCAGTGTGGGCTGTTTCTTCTCGTCCTGGAGGAGGGAGTGTCAGGGCGCTGAAAGCACCCGGAGCCGCTTTTCCCCAGTGATGCCACAGCCGTGCCCGAAGGTCGGGCTGCAGCAGCATCCCCGTCTCGCAGGGGGGCTGCCCTGGATTTGGGGGGCTGGTTGGTTGGGGTTTTTTTTTTTTTGCAGCAAATCCTGGCTCAGTTGGAGGGGAAAAACACTGCTGTTCCTCTCTTTCAGCTGATCCCAGGGTGGTTTGGGGTTTTTAAGGTCCCTCCGGAGAGGTGCCAGCCCCCAGCCGGGTGCTTTGGGGAGATCTGCAGCTCCCGGTGCCGAGCACAGCTGGGACTTGTGAGGTGCTGACCCATCTGCTGATTGCTTAATTGGAACTAGGCTTGGCCCCTTAATTAATAATAGTCACAAGGCCCCAGAGAGCAGAGCTGGAAGGAGCTGCGTCCCTGGGGCTGAGCATGGTGCCAGGAGTGGGGCAGGTTTGTGGCGGCTGTCCTGGTCTGCGCTGGGTGAGAGCGATGGTGGAGTCATCCCAGGAGCTCAGGTGTGTTTTCTACCTGTTGGGTGGCACCTGGAGCAGGTGTGGGGCCATGGGATGGCTTTTCTATCCCCTCCCTGCTGCTGGGGCTGGCTTAGCATCACCCCTGGGTGGCCCAGACCCCCGGTACGGGCTTTGGCGTAGGGTATTCCCACCTCCTGTTTGCAAACCTGCAGGGTGGGGACCCTCCTGCCCAGCGCAAGTGAGGGGAAAAATACACTTGCAAAATCTCCTGGCTGGCAAAACTCATCACACGCCGCGTTTCCAGAGCCTGTCTGCGCTCCTCAGTGTGCAGAGCCACGTGCCACGTTCCTACTGCCCCCTGCTCCCCTCTGTGATGGTGTTAAACACACACACATGAAAAAAAAAAAAAGAAAATCCACCTTAAAATAGACTTCCCAGGATGGAAAATCACAGGGGCTAATCTTGGAAACTTTATTAAAAGAAGAAGGAGGGGAAAAAAAGAGAGCGAGGAGGCTGGAGGGAGAGAAAAAGAGTAAGTAGTTTCAGACACTTTAAAAAAAAAAAAAAATCCCTGATTTGATTTATCTGGGGAGTGTGAACACTAAATAGAGAACAACGCCTGAAGTGTGAATTATTTCCTATATTAACACAGAGAAAAACTGATAGCCTTTTCATGTCAAGAGAATAGCACGGAGGGGAGGGAGGGGGGAGAATGACATTGTTCAATCTCCGGGTTTGCTCACTCTTTATCAGGCTGAGATCAAAATTTATTCCCAGGATGAGGCCTGCGGCCCGGCTGAGGCCCTAGAGATTTTTAAGGGCCTAATTAAGAAAACAGGATGAAAATGGCGAAATAAGAGGGCAATTTACTTCTTGCAGAATAGGGAGATCAAATCAACTTATGAGCAATTAATGTGCACAAGGAGAGAATAAAGGGATGCCGGGATATGGTAGAGGGCCTCATTTTAATGACATGCTCTGGTGTTGGCATAGAGGATTACTCTGAAGGTCAGATGTAGATTGAAACGACCTTGCAGATTCTTAACCCTCCTTCCAATTAACAGAACCAACTCAGAAATGCAAAAGACCCTGGCTTGGAGCACTGTCATCCCTTTATGTTCAGAAGGGAGGGGAAAAAAAAAATTATAAAGGAGAGAGAGGACGAAAGGGGGTTTCCTTCTCTTAAACAGCAGCTGCTGGAGACGGGAGCTGGGGCAGGCGGGAGAGAAGGGCTCTTAATTACAGTCTGTGAGCCACCCACGGAAAAAAAAAAAAAATTGGTGTCAAGGCTCCAAGTGGGATATAAAAGGGAGGGAGTGCTGGCTGGGGCTGCGGCGGGTGTGACGAACTGCGGCCGGGCTCTGCCGGCGGGGATGGACGGACGGACGGACGGACGGATAGAGCAGTGGGATGGGGACCAGGTGGCAGGTCACCACTGCTCCTGGTGCAGCCCATTTGCTATCGCACTGGGGAGATTTGGGGCACTGCACCCCGGGGGGGGGTCCTCGCCTCTGTTCCCCCACCCGTGACACGCTCTCTCGGTGGCACCACTGGTCTCGCGCCGCCTGTGGCACTTTATACCCGCTGCCTCACGTAACATTGCGGGTTTTCTTTTTTTGGGGGGGCGGTAGGAGCAAGAGGGGGTGACCCGCGGGCCGTGCGGAGGCGTCGCGCCTGTCCTGCGTGGACGGGACACCCGGGGACAGCCGCGTGTCCCCGCGGGCTCCCGGAGGGCTCGGGCTGCGGGACGGGAGCGGCGAGGCTGCACCGGGGCTGAGCAGCCACAAGAGAGAGCCAGACGGTTGCCGGAGAACCGGGGGAGGCGGCCCGGCCGAGGATGCGCATCCCCGGGTACCGCCGGCTCCCGGTGCCGGGGACTCGCTGGCCCGGAGCGGGGAGAAGCCGGTCACGCTGCCCGTGGCACCGCTGCCTCTTCGGGCTCCAGCTTCGGGAGGTAGGAACCGCCCTGCACAAAAAGGCAGCTCTCCCCGGTGGCTGCTGCTGGGGTTTGCCGGTCCCTGGGAACTCACAGACTCATTTTAGGTTGGGAAAGACCTGTGAGATCATCGAGTCCAACCTTAACTCAGAGCCTCGTACTGGGGCTGATACCCTCTGCAAGCAAGAGCATCTCCCGCTTGTGCTCCCAGCCGGCCACCAGCATCCCCTCGCTGGGGCCACTGCCCTGTCTCCCTCTGAGTCGGTGTTAGTAAACCCAGGGGGGTTAAACACAACCCGGCTGGCTGGCAGAGGTGCCGAGCTCTCTGTGGGCGCTGTGCGCGGCACCTCTGACAAACCAGCTTGCTGGGTTTAAAATCTCCTTATGCATAAAGTGCCAATAAAAGCTGGGGAAAGGAGAGCCCCTGGAAGAGGCCGGGGGTGAACGGATGCCGGAGGAGAGCAGAGTGGCTGCAGGCAGGGACTGTGTGAGCAGGGGGTGACAAGCACTGAGCTGGGACGGGATGGAAACCCTCTGACGTGCAGTGCCAGGAGGCTGAGCCGTGGGTACCATCCTCTCTGGGAGGATGCAGCTGTGTCCCCTTGGGCTGCTCTGTGCAAAAGGTGTTGGGGCTGAGTTTGGTTATATTGTTTTATTGTTAGACTGGACTTGCCTGAAGAGAGAGATCTGCATAAAGAGAGCTGGGACTTCCCCAGCATCATCCTTTAGGAACCGCTGGACAGATGTCTCTAATCCTCCTCACAAATACTGTCGGCAAGTTGTTTCTCAAGGCCCAGAGAGTTTTCTACAAAAAGTTTGCTTGGGGAGGGGAAAAAAACCCTTAAATGAAACAGAAGATGGGCTTGATCCTGAAGCAAGAAGGAATGAGCGCAAGCCAACCCAACCCTAAGCACCTCTGGAGCGAGATGCTCCGCTGGGCAAGGCCACCCTTCCCCGGAGACCGGAGCAGAAGAGCAGAGCAGAGGCAGCAAGAGGAGTGAGAGATGGCTCAAGGGGCTTCCCCTGCTTCACCCCAAACCCTGGGCTCTCTGGGCCCAAGGCATCCCTGCGCGGCTCCGTGGCATCCCCGCTGTGGGACTGAGCGGCCCTGCAATCTGGAAGCCATCTCCCGCCTCTGTGCTGGGCTGTTGCTGAGTTTTCCTTCTCCCCCCCNACGGCTCCGTGGCATCCCCGCTGTGGGACCGAGCGGCCCTGCAATCTGGAAGCCATCCTCCGCCTCTGTGCTGGGCTGTTGCTGAGTTTTCCTTCTCCCCCCGTCTCCCTTCATTTCCTTTCTGGCTCTCACTGAGCTCCTTCTGTGGTTTGAGCACTTCGGCTACTCCTGCTGCTCCTTCCCCACCTGAAGCCCTAATCCTCTGCCGGTGACGTCGCCGGGGGTTGTTGTGGCAACGGTTGGGATGAGGTCAGGAGGAAGGGATGGCTTTTTCAGGTGGGGGAATAGGCAGCACGGGCGCCTTGGCTTCGAGAAACCGAAGCAGATCTTTGCAAGTAAATCTTTGCATGCAATAAAGAGGGAGAGACTGGAAAACCTCTGATGCCTGTCCAGAAACTTCTTCCAAAGAGAAGGGGCTAGGCTGGTCCCTGGATGAGTCCCTGGCTCGGAAGGGTTACTCCCTGGATGCGTTTGGCCTGTTGTTTTTCCGTCAGCAGCTTTTTAAAGCTGTGGGGTTGGGGAGCCCTTTGGACTCTTGGAGCCTTTGCAGAGAGTTTAATGGCTGTAAGGATTCCGGGTGTCTCGGCAGGAGTGGCTGTGTGCTGTAAACCGAAGGACTGGGAGAGCTGGGGCTGAAAGATGGTGGCTTGCTGGTTGTGAAGACGGGTAGAGATGTGCTGGAAAAAAGCCCTGAGAAGAGGAAAATGAGGTGCAGGTAGAAAGTCACTCCCTCACAGAGAAGGACACGGAGGATGCCTGTGCCTCGGTTTCCCCACCTCCCAGCTGAGGATGCACAGGCTGACACGGGGAGGTGACCTGGCCCTTGCCCCTGAGTCCCTGTGGTGCAGGTGGCAGCTCGCGCAAGAGCAGGGATGCCGGAGCAGCCTCTTCCCCGTGGGATGCAAACTCCTTGGGCTTGAGCCCCATGGAGCAAATCCCCAGCTCCCGGCCGGCTGTGCACGGCCCCGTGTGTCGGATTTGGCTGAGACGAGCTGGGGTGCGGGGAGAGGCTGAGCTCTGCCTCCCGAGCGGTGGGTAGAGCAGCAGGAATTTGCACCCCCCAAGTCTCCACCGGAGCCAAACGGCCCCGCTCCGCTGGCCCTGGCAGGGCTGGGACTTCTGCCAGGGGGAGCTTTGGCCCGGGACACCCGGTAGACTTGACAGCAGCCGCCCAGCTGGATTTTCCATGCCTGACGCTGAATTTACAGTGCCGGATGCTGGAGCAATTGCTGGCTGGCGTGTTGTTCAGGCATGGTCTTGCTGAGATCAGAGTGGCGGAGCTCTGTCCCTGCAACCAGAAAAGGGGACAGCAGGCACCTGGAATGAAAAGAGCAGTGGCTACAGAAACAGGAACGCAGGGAGCAGCGGTCCCGGGAGGTGCCGGGACCCCAGGGAAGCCCAGGCTGAGATGAGCAGCGCCCCATTTGTCTCAGCGTTTAGAAACCCCTGCGGAAATCCAGTCCTCTTGTGCTTGTTGTGCCACACAGACACCCCAAAGTGACCGCCGTGGACCTGCCAGGATCCCGTCTCCCACCAAGCTGCACCCCAAAGCGCTTGGCAATCTGCTTTCCCAAGGATGCTCTGCCTGGGAGCCACACTGGTCACTGGTCATGGAGTCCTGGGATTTCCTCCCAGCTGGGAGCCGGGGACCGCAGGGACCTTGGGGATGTAGGATTCCTTGTCCCGAGCCCTTTCAGGGTCCCGCTGTGGGTTTGTCCATCTCCCAGGCCACCGTGGAGCCCTTTTACCTTTTTCCCCCCACACTCCAGAGCTGGTTTAATCAGCTCATAGTTTTCATTTCATGCCTTTCTCTCTCTCCTTTTTTGAGGGGGCAGTGAAATTTATACAATATTTAAGCAGCATAGTGGAGTCCTGGAAGATATTATTAATGTAAAAGGGACAGGCTGGAAATGCACTTGAACCTGGTTACAATTAGAGGGTGATTTTTCTAAAGGTCAATGAATTCAGATAATATCCACAGGGGGGAAAAGAAATTTAATACCTTTTTAGTGAATTAATTAATTATAATATTATATCGGCTTGGGGTTCTTTTCCAGAGTGATTAAGGGAACGATCTGTCTTCGGAGAGGCTGGGGGAAGTCAGTGAGCGAGCGAAAGACTGACAGAGGGAAGGGAGAGAGGGGGAGAGCCGGGGAGAGTTTAATGGGAGAATAATGGAGCCTTTTCTTTCCTTTAAAAACTTACTGTATTTCCAGGCCACATGATCCCCGCCTGCTGGGTCCGGACCCTTTCCTTGCAGTCCCTCCGAACCCCGTTGGAAGGGTTAGTTTGTATTTTTATCTTTCCAAAGTTGCTTTGGATGCTTTAGCATCTTGAATGCTGGACACGGTGCAGAGGCGGCTGGACCCTCTGTGGCATCCCCATCCCCGGTGCCACCAGCACCGGTGCCCCAGGGCTGGCAAAGGGGCTCTTGCCGGGTCTGTGTGTGGGGACGCAGGGTCCCCGGGAGCCACCAAGGGCCGTGGCCCCGGCACGGTGCGGCTCCCGGCCCCGGGGAGCCCTGCGGCCCCAGCCCTCAGCAGTGTTGGTATATCTGCAGCCCGAGCTGAGGCTGGAATTTACACTTTCTGCTAATCCAGCCAGCCCCAGAAATTAATTACAGTCTTGTACATTAAAAATTAACATAACCTTTCTGGATATATGTTCTTATAGCACAGGAGTGGGCCAGAGTCCCTCAGCCGCCTGTAATTGGAGCTGCTTTTCTTCTCATTCTTTCCCCCCTCCCTGTTTTTCAAAGAGGTGGACATTTGAACTCATTAATCACGGAGCCTGGTAGCTGGTAAAGTTTAAGAGGTTTGTAATTGCGTTTGGTCCTGGCAGAGTTTGCAGGGAAGGGGGGAGAGGAGGTGTCTCTCCTTGGTCGCAAAGGTTTAAGCGGATATAAGGGAAGGGGTACCCCTGTTTGTCCTCCCAGGGGCATCCCCTGGCGTGGGTTAGGGTACCAAAAACCCGGCAGGGACAGTTATCAGGGCTTGACTGCAGGAGAGGTGGGCTGAAAGGTCTTTTGCAGAAGTTGCTCTACGATCTCCCACGTGCCCCGTCCAGATGTTATTCTAGCAGCCACTTTTATTCTGGAATAAAAGCGATCTTTTCTTGGGGGGGCTATAGCATGTTTCCGCTCTTCTGCTGAGCCACAGGCTGCAAATGTCCTGGCCCAGCAGGTCCAAGTGGGGTAGAAGTGAAGCTGGAGAGCCGGGGGCTGAGCCGAGCCCTGTGGATTGAGCGCTCCCACCGCTCCTCTCGCCTGATGAGTGGTAACATATGGAGTGGTGGTAATGCGATTGCTTGAGACAGTTTGTATCTACTGTTAATGTGCTTCTAAAGCAAAGTGTGTGTCACAGGCATGAAGAGCATCCTCACGCAGGGATTTGCTCTCTGCAGCTGCAGTATCGCATCCCTGGGCTTCTGTCCCTCCGGTCTCTGCTTTCTAGCCGGGGCTGGAGCTCCCTGCCCGACCTCCCTCTGGGTGGTGGGGGAGATCTCCCGGCAGAACCTGGCCAGTGCCGAGCCCTGGGTGATGCTGCTGTGTCAGGGCGGTCTCCTGGGGAAGGGGATTCAGAAGGACCGAGTTGTGATGCTGGGCTGTGCTGGTGGCTCAACACTCAGGCTCTGCTGTATGCCGTGTCCCGGCAGGATCCGGCACTGCCCCTGTTCTCCCGCTCCTCCTGGGGAAGCATTCGTCCCTCAGCAGGCTCCCTCCTCCTCCATTGCCTCCAATGGGGCAGAGCACTTCCCAGGCCTTTGGGCACGTCTTTTCTTCCCTCCTTCCCCATCTCTGCTCCTTAAAACCCCACCATCTTTTATCAAACCAGCCCTTTCATTTCTCTTTCCTCCCCCCTTCCAACACCACCACCTCCCTCCCACCACCTCCACCTCCCTCAGCCAGGCAGCGACTGCCGGAGAGAGCCAGCTCGCTCCCATTGTGCTATCTTTGGGTCCTAAATTAAAATTTATGACATCTTGAAATGAGCAGTGAGGGTAATTTTGCTTCTGAGCGAAGATGCTAATGAGTCCCCTTAATGGCGTGAATAAGGAGTTGACGGGTCGTGTGTCACTTTGCGCAGACCGTGCTGGTGGTGTAATGGCCGCAGTAAGTGTCTGTAATTATACCCTGTCTCGCTGTATTTTGGCAGCCGTTGTGGGAGAGCAGGCGGCTCAGCCGCGTACAAGGCGGGGGGGGAGGGAGAAGGGAAAGGCAGGGGGGAAAAAATCCCATCACCTCCTGTGCTTCCTCTGTGCTCCCTGGACTCCTCATCCCTCCGTCCATGCGGTGGCTTTGCTGGGCTCAGCTCCGGCCGCGAGGCAGGTTGGCTGTGGCTGCCTTGAGGATGAGCTGCTCCATCTCCCGTCTCCTTTTCTCCCCTTTAAAACAAGGTGACAGACCCACACGTCCCCTTCTGCCGCGGCAGAGCCGGGGCTGTGGCGGTGTGCCCTGGGTGGGACGGCAAAGACCTGTTGGACTCGAGCACGTGGGACAGCCCTGCTCAAAGCCGCGGGGTGATACAGGGTCATCCTCGCCAGACCCCAGAAACTTGAGGTCCCAGCTCTGGGGAGCAGATGGGGGGTCCCTTCCCATGGGTGGCACCAAGACCCCCCCCCCCCCCNCCCCCCCCCCCCAGGTGTTTGACTGATGCTGTCCTGGTCTTTGCTTCCTTTCCATCTGTTTTCATCCATGGGGGATTGTCCTGACCCTATTTTAGTCCCTCAGGGGGTTTTCAGCTATTCAGCGGACTGCTGAAAGCTTCCTGCGGAGAGACAACTAGCGTAGAGGCAAGAAATCAGCCCCTGTCACTCCCCGGGGTGTAAAACCAACCGCTGTCACCTGGGCAGGAGCTGAACCCTCCGGTGCGGTGGGGAAACGATCGGTCCGTGGAGTGATGCTCCACGCCAGCACCTTTGGGCTCCAGCCTGGTCCCTTGGCCTGGCACAGGGATGCTGCCTCCCAGAAGCTGTCCCTGAGGATTTGGCCAAGTGGGATAAGGCTTTCCCGTCCTGGCACGAGGAGCTGCTCGGGAGCCGCCATTTCGAGGAGTCATTTTGCAGTCAAGGTCCACACACACGCATTTGGGACTCAGTGCCGTGTCCCGAGTCAGATTTTGCTCAACTGCCGCGCTCGGAGGACTGGGCATTGCTTCAAAAACGCACACTGGTGTTCTGAAAGGTTTTTATCTGCCCAAGGAGATTATTCTGTGGACAACCTCACTCCTAAGCCTCCTTGGGACCTTAAACCTTCCAGTTTGTGCTTGAGTT
>RSEF01000026.1:6715875-6751058 GCA_003993805.1 Himantopus leucocephalus | reverse complement strand
GGGACCTTAAACCTTCCAGTTTGTGCTTGAGTTGTTCATTTCTTGGCTATACCCGCTCAGCAAGGGGTGGGATGGTGGGTGAAAATGCCGAAGCCCCGGATGTAACGTACGAGGGGGAATGGCTTCAAACTGGAAGAGGGGAGATTTAGATGAGATATTAGGAAGAAATTCTCTCCTGTGCGGGCGGTGAGCCCCTGGGGCAGGTTGCCCCGAGAAGCTGTGGCTGCCCNTGGGCTGGGGGGAGGTGTCCCTGCCCAGGGCAGGGGGGTTGAAACTAGATGATCTTTAATGTCCCTTCCAACCCAAACCATTCTGTGATTCTACGTGTGTAGCTGATGGGGCTGTTGGGTGTGCTGCGGGAGAGGGCTCCCGCTCGGATGCTGTCTGGCACTGGTTAGTACTTGGTGCAGCAACCTGGTCCCCCACCGAGCCAAGTACGTGTTGCCACAGTGCATAAAATGAATAGGTGAGACCCAAACCATGCAGCAATGAGCTTCCCAAGTGAGCCTGGCTTTAATTTGCTGGTTTGGGAGGAGTTTGCAAGCCCAGAGGGGGATGTGTTTGTGGATTTACACGTGGGAAAATTCCCCGGGGCGAGGGCAGGGCTTTGCTGGAGGAGAACGTGACAGAAAGCAGCTCCTGTGCCCGGCACGAGACGGCTCACAGGGGTGTGTAGAAGCCAGCGGGGAGTTTGGGAAGCCGTTTTCCCTCCCCGCTGCTGTCGTGGCACATCCAAGCTCACACCCTGCAAGCAGCCCCGTGCCTTCAAGTTGAAAAATAGCGAGCGGCTGGCTCTTTTCCTTGCGTCTCTGGGCTTGGGAGCCTTTGAGCTGCTTGTAGAGGATGATTTACAAACTGCAGAGTTTCCTTGGTTTGTTTGTGTAGGTGGATTTTTGTTTATGTGTCTCATGAAGCCTTGAGAGCCCTCAACATATTTCTTCCTTTCCTCCTCCTGCCTCAGCCCGCACCCTTCCTGACATGAGATCCTGGGCGATCCCAAGCCGGGAGCACCGTGGGCAGCCGTGGGACCCCTTGCCAGGGCTGAGCCCAGACCGAGCCCAGCGCAGAGAAAAGCCTCTAGAGATGCTGCTGATCCGGGTGTTGGGGTGGGAATTATTCACCCTGGCTCTCCCCACCCTTCCTTCACGTCTCCTTACTCTGCCATCACCAGCCACCACCTTCAGCTCCTCGGGACTTTTTGGGACCCTTTGCTGTCCCACCTTTGTGGCAGAAGGGTCTGGAGCTTGGTGAAGCGGTGGCTTTGGGCACAGCCCCATTGAGGAGCACGGTCAGCACTGGTCCGAGGTGTCCCTTTGCGGACGTGTGGTGTGGTCCAGCTGCTCTACTGTTTTCCAGACTGGAAGGACATAGCTCTGGGCACTGACATGCCCACAGGCAAGTCGTTGTCATCTTTGGAGGTAGCTGGGTTGATTATGAGAATAAAAACATTTGGGTGCACAAAATATTACCGCTGTGGGTGTTGCACGCTTGCTTTTAAAAGCCTGGGAGCTCCTTGGAGGCGATGAAGCTGCATGCACGTGGGCGCGGGCAATGCGGGACTGTCCAGAGGTGCTCAGTGGTGCCTGATGCTCAAGAAAGCCCCAGTGGCCCTGTGCTCCCCCCACTGGGGTCCCGTGGGTGCCGGTGTCGCCGGCTCCGTGACGGGTGGCCCGGGCAAGGGCGGTTTCACGCCCGCCCAGCGCAGCCCTGGGGATGCCGGTGGCCGACGCAAGCCCCGTCCCGGTGGGAAGCGAAGCTCTGCCACGTCACCAGCGCCGGCTGCCTGCAGAATCAATACAAGTGTCTGTTACAGGAATACACGCGGCAGCGCTTTAGAGGACAATATCAATAAACTCGGGAGGGCTGTTCGCAGGCTCCGACGAGGGCTGGCAAGCAGGCGCTCCCCGCGTCGGGGAGATCATGACCATTGAAATATTGAAGTACTTGCATATAAACTGCGCTTTCAAGTATTTTTGACAAGGGTACTAATTAAATCTTAATTGACACTGCACTAATTAGCTTCTTAATTACATGGAACCACATAATTAGCAGCACACTCTGTGCTAATTGTTAATTAGGAAAACCAGGCTTCCCCCTATCCCCCCCCATCCCTCCCCTCCTGTTGTCGCTTTTAACTAAAGAGCCTCTGGTGGGAGGAGGAGGAAGAAGAAGAAGAGGAGGAAGGGGAAGGAGGGGGAGAGGCTGTGAAACCCGGCCTGGGGGGCAGTTGCGCTCCCAGCACAGGGTACTGGGATGGCGGGTGGCTCCAGCTGGGGGTTTGGGCAGGGGGACAGCGATGGGGTGCAGGCACACCCCTGGGGGTGAGAGGTGCTGTGGGTGTGAGTGGGGAGCGCTCCTTGGGGTTTGTTAATGATGGTGCGTTGGTGATGCAGCACAACTCTCCTCCTGGAGATGTGAAGCCCCACACCAGCTCCATCCAGGACAAGCTGCTGTGGCAGCTGCTGAAGATGCTGTGACCCCCTGTGCCAACAGACCCGCTCCTCCCGGCCCCTGGTGTGCTGTCGCTCTACCGTGGGGTGCCACAGGACGGGTGATGCAGACCCTTTGTGGGGTGCTGGGCTGTGTGACCCCCTGCCCCATGGCCACATGCTTAATGTTCCCCAAAGAAGTTTTTTTTTTTCCCTTTTGGTGGGTCTGTCCACTTGCTCCCTTTATTCTTTTACCACTTGCTCCCTTTATTCTTTTATTTTTTCTGGTTTTCTTGCCTTGCTCCATCCCTCCTGCCAGGCAGGCAGGCAATGGGAACATCTCATCGCTGAGGCAGCAAAGGGTCCTTCTCAGCCCAAAGCCTCCTCGGGGTTTCACTTGGCCGCTTGCTTTGCAGGGGTGAGGGTCCACCCTCCCCGAAACAGGCACGCCGTGGTGGCTGCACGCACTNCCCATCCTCCCCGAAACGGGCACGCCGTGGTGGCTGCACGCACTGACCTGGCTGGGTGCTCACGGGAACCGCTGTGGCTTTGCTGCGGAGGTGCATTTTCATACCTCAGCTGTCTGTGTGTGCGATAGGCACCGCAGCGCTCGAGGCTTGCGGGTCAGTGGAGGTCCGTGCCAGTGTTAGCTTGGCACCGTGTTTAAATTTAATACCTGATTTTGGTAGAGGAATTGCGCTGGATCTGGCCGTGCAGCTGCCATGCAGGACCNTCAGCTGTCTGTGTGTGCGATGGGCACCGCAGCGCTCGAGGCTTGCGGGTCAGTGGAGGTCCGTGCCAGTGTTAGCTTGGCACCGTGTTTAAATTTAATACCTGATTTTGGTAGAGGAATTGCGCTGGATCTGGCCGTGCAGCTGCCATGCAGGACCAGGGCTGCTGCATCCCACTGTGCACCAGCCCAGCTGCAACGCCTGCTCCCCAAAACTCTCCGATCCCACTGGGGATCGCGGCCATGGGGTGATACCCTGTACCACAGCAGGTTGTGCCCAGCATCCGCCACCTTCTCCGCGTCTCCCAGCCCCAAAAGCTGCTCCAGCAGCGCCCTCGCCACCCTGGCCAGCCCACCGGTGCCCATCCTTGCAGTGGGAGCAAAGTCGAAACCCCAAGGCTGCAGTTTTGCAGGTCTTACCCTCTCTCTTATTTTTTTAAATATATTTTTTTAGATTTTTTTATAATGCAGTTTTCCAGGAAAGACAAAAAATGACTTAACAGCTGCTGCGGAGTTTGTCTTTCCCAAGAGCCCGAAGGAGTGGGATGCAGAGCGCGGTGCAGCTGGGAGATTGCAGCCCCCTGTTTATGGGGAAAGAGGCGGAGGGGAAAAGCAAATATCCGTATTTTCACCAGGGGGAAAAGAGGAGGAAAAGAAAAGGAAAAAAAAAATGAAGAGGTGAGAAAATTGTTCGCATTTGACAAATCTTTCTAATTAGGGGCCAATTATGTCCTCAGATTCCTAATTGGGATTCCGGCAGGTTTTCAGGCTTGTAGGGTAATTACAGGCTCGTAATTCTATTAAGATGGAAATTTGGGAGAAATACCTTATCATAACATTTAGATTTTGCCATCTGTGTTGACGGGCTGCGGTTCGGGTGGGAAGGGGGTGCTCTCGCTCCTGCGCTTGGAGCCCGATCCTCAGCTGGTGCCAGCCGGCACCGCCACGGGCAGGGCCCAGCTCCGGGGGACAAAATGGGGGCAGAGGGGGTCTGAGCATCATCTCGGTCCCCGGGGGCTTGTTGGGGTCCCGTGGGTTGAAGTGGAGATCCTGGCACAGGAGGGTTGGATGCCCCATGTCCCATCCCACCCATCGCCACCACTGCCCTCTGTGAGCATCGCCCTGGTATTTCTAACCCAGAATAGCCATGGGCATCACTTTCCGTCGTCCCCCGACCCAGAGGAGGAAGGAGCTTCCTCAGTTTCCAGGCAGCCCTGGTTTGCGTTTGCACCAGCCTTCATCTGAGTGCAAAAGAAACGGGGGGAAAAGTGGGTGTAAAGTCCTTTTTGCAGCACCCAGAAAGCGTAAAGGGGCTGAGAGCACCCGTGAGTTGTGGGGGACGCGCTGGGGATGGGGCTGGTGGGGACGTGCCGTGGGGCGGAGGTGACACATGCTGGCACGTCTATTTTTGCTTTGGCAGCCAAAATGAGGAGGGAGGGAGAAAACAAAACCTGGGCTTTGGGGAGAGCGCTGTGGGTCCACCAGAACGCTTTGTTTAACCCCAGCCAAAGCATTTTTGTGCCTGTTATGTTGGCTATGAAAAAGCAGGGCGAGCTTTCCATCCCCTCCCCTTTCAANTCCATCCTCTCCCCTTTCAATGCATGGAGGAAAGCCACAGTATTTAAAAAAAAAACCAAACACCAAAACCAACAAAAAAAGCACTGATGGATTTTGTTTCAATAATTGCAATGTTTTTTTCCTCTTTTATTTTTCACAGAAGCTGTTTGATGTGACTCATGTTGACCATTGGCTGGAGTTGCAGGAGGAGCACCCCTCAGGCTGGGGGGGGTAAGTGGCTGGGGGGGCGTCCGGCTGCGCGGGGGGGGTCCGGCTTCGCAGGCGGGTCCAGTGATCCGAGCAAACCACTTATGTCCCCACAGTGATCGATGCCTGTGACAGCGACACATACCTGGATCCCCTGGGGACCTCATGAACAGCCCCAAATCCCAAATAAATCCAGAAAATCCCGCTTGGACACAATTTCTCAATGGGAAATTCTCCCTCTTCTCCCAAAATCCGGGGGTGGGGTGGCTGGGCTGGCGCTTGTTGCGTGCCTGGGCTGGGCTGCTGGGAGACTCCTGTCCCCAGCCCTGATGCAGGAGACGTCCACGCGGCAAAGGGATGCTGTAATTTGGGGTTCCCCGGGTTGCTAATGCTAATACTTTTTTCCTCTTGGCTAATGAAACCAGCTGCGGGTAATTATTTTAATCTGCATTACTGGGCGGGAATGCAGCTTCTTCTGGATCTGCAAATTTATAATAACACTAAAAAAAGAAAAAGAAAAAAAAAAAAGAAGAAAACCCTCCTCTCCATAAGAGTCTTGCTGTCTTTGATCTTTTGTGTGAGGCCTCTTATCGGGACGAGAGTAGGTTTACATGCTGGAAGATAGGGGAATAATACTCCATGGAGATAAGCTGCAGCCCCAGCTCTCCTTTGTGTGGCAAATTCGATAGTACTGGGAAAATGTTTACTGGGAGACTTTGGGCAAGAATTAGTCCCCAGCGCAGCTGAGAAAAATAATTGCTTTGCATGATAATTAAAGGGTGGTGGGCTCGGCGTCGGTCCCGGCCCTGGGACGGGGTGGGAGGAAAGCGTTCGTTCGCTGGGAAGCCCCTCGGCTTTACTGGAACAGCCCGCGGTGGGGTGGCAGACGTGACTTGTTATTGCCACGGCCACCACCAGCCCTCATGGGGACACAGCAAAACCCCCTTACGAATGGCCCGAGGTACCAGATATTAAAGCATGGAATTGTTTTGGTGGGGTGAGTGGGGAAATGGAAACAAAGGGTATTAGACGAACGTCCCTGGGGTGCTTTTGGGGTTTCGTCGTTGTCACTAACTTCAGCTCTTGGGTTGCATGAGGAGCCGGAGCATCACGGTGCGGCCACAGCGGCTCAGGAGCATCGGCCGGAGGGGAGGGAGGAGACTGGGATGGGGATGGCTGTGGGGAGAAGCCACGCACGGAAAACCTGCTGGATTTCTGCCATCTCCACCAAAAGGAGTTTCCCAACTCTTACAGGTGCCAGGAGGAATTTCCCAACGGCTCTTTCAGCATCTCCAGATGTCCCTCAACTGCTGAGCAAGGACACTGCTCCCTCCCGGGGACACAGAGGCTTGAGGGGAGCATCGGGGGCCACGCACCTCCAGGACCGGGGGTCAGCCAGGAACGGCCCCTGCCGCCAACTGCTGCGTAATCGGTTTCCTATTAATCTAGCTTTTTATTATTATTATTATTGTTATTATTATTAAACATCTCTCTTCTCCCAAATCATCTCAGAGCCGTGGCGAGGTCCCTGGTAATAGCTCCATAAATTTCAGCCATAAAAAGTAATGGAGGGAGACAAATGAGATAATTAGGAATAAATCTTGGCGAGGTCTCTATTCATCAACATCCCCCAGAACCGGCCAATATTCCAAATCATTAGCAAAGCCCGTAATTAACAAAGAGCCAAGGCTTCCAACGTTAATAAAGCTCGCTCAACTCTATATTATCAGGTAGCGGCTGACGAATCAGCCCTGTTAATATTATGGCCTTTGTTAAGGATCTTCTTTCTTTCTCTCTCTCTTTTTTTAAAGCTAAAAACCCTGTGTCATTTTTTTTTTCCTCTTCTGCTAAATTTTAATTAGATTTTGCGTGTGCATCTGTGGAGGGCAAGTGAGGGGACAAAGGGACAGGGTTTTTTCTTTTATACTTGGGGATACAGGCAAAAGAAGAACCTGATAGGTTTTTTTTTTTCCATCTTACTACTTTTATTCACTACTCCACACCTCCACGCTCTTCTGCAGCGAGGAGAAGTCCTCGAGGCTGGTACCAACGAACAGCCAACTTGTATTTATTCGCCCCCTTTCCCTAGAACCTCGGGATTTCTGGAATATGTGTGCAGACAGAAGGTGCCGGCTCAGCTCTGCGAACCTGCCACCCTCGGCCAGCGCTAGCCCGAGCACCTCTTGGCTCATCCGGGCTAAAAGCAGAAGGGATTCACCAAAGAGCAGAGCAAGTGCAGTGATTGCCTATTTTTCCTGTCACGGCTTAAAAATTATCTGGTTTCTGGTGTTGCTGAAGGGTTCCTCTGTTCCCTGCCCACCTGGGCACAGTGGGACACTCACCTACATGCCACCCTAAGGTCAGCCACCCCTGTCCTCCGTCCTGTCCCCCAGCAAGGCTGGCACTAGATGTCCTGGTGACAAAAAACCATCTCCAGGTGGGACAGCTACGGAACAGCCGCACTGCAGGAGAAGTCCCCCTGTAACCCCAGGTGCACGCAGGTTTCTGTTCCATCAGCGTATTTATTTGGGTTTTGTGTTTGCGCAAGCAGGGATATCCCTAGAGCTGGCAGGGCAAAGGGAGAGGTTTGGGAAGGCTGATTAACTTCATGCTCGTATGGGTGTCTGCTCAGGGCCGGGCTGGCTGCTCCGCGGGCAGGGAAGCAGAATAACCCGCTTGCCTTTGCTGTGCCCTCTGAAGCATTCCAGAGCAGATGAGGATCCGGGAGCAGGAGATGCTAACCAAGGCTGGCAGCTCCCACCTTCCTTCGAGATGCTCTTGTTGCCACTGCCAAGCCTTCACCCTCTGTGCCACCGAGCTGGACAAGCGCACTGTGTGTCACGGTGACAGGTTTCTGTTTCTTTTTCAGTTTCAGGGGCCGATCCTCTGCTCTCTTAACTACTGGGGGTGTCCCCATCTGCTCCACTCAGACCGCAGCAGCGACCAGCAAGTGCTGAGCCCAGGGAGCAAGCCCTTACCTCCAGCATGGGACCACGCTGCCACCAAGACCCCCCAGGAGGCTGCAGACACCCCTTTCCTTCCCAAAGCCTCGTCATTAGCTGCTGCGAGTCAAACACAAGGGGATGAAACTGCTGCAGAGCATCCCTTGGCATTGCCTGCAGGTACTGGGGAACACTCCGCACTACCCCCCGAGAAAGGGGAGCGCAAATGCTCAGCGAGGGGCTTTGGCTCTTCTGCAGAGCAGCTTTCTGCACCGTGCGGTTGCCTTTTTCCATTTTGCGTGGGTCAGTGGTGGCCATCAGAGGAGGCTGCCTCATGCCATCTAAGAGCCACGCAGGAGGAGAGTTAGAAAACCTGGTCTGTGCCTCAGCCAAACTGTCTACATGGGGAAAAAAGTAGGACACACACCCCCCCCCAGTTTGGCTTCTCCATCACCTGTGTCAGGCTGGGAGGAGACCCCCAAGGAGGCTGTGCCTGCACCCAGCCAGCTGCCACGGGATACCCTGCTCCTAGGAGAAAAAGTGGTGAAATATTACATGCTCTGTGAGAGTTTCCTCCATCTGTGCAAGGAGTTTTATTAAGTGAGAATTTATCATGGGGTGGTTTTTTTTGGTACTTTGTGCAACACTATCGTGAAAGGGCATTTCATTGTGTTTCTGCCATGTGCAATTTTTATGATGCTAC
Source organism: Himantopus leucocephalus (assembly GCA_003993805.1). NCBI lineage: Eukaryota > Metazoa > Chordata > Aves > Charadriiformes > Recurvirostridae > Himantopus > Himantopus leucocephalus. The sequence goes on along the minus strand of RSEF01000026.1, from coordinate 6,742,490 downwards.
ATTGAACCATCATCAATAACAACCTTTATTGAACATGAAATGGTTCAGACAATAAAAAACCTTTATTGAAAATAACTCAATGTAAACATAAAACTGAGGGGACATAAACCACAACCTGGAACAGCGCAAACTTTATGGGACGTTACTGTGCGGCTGAGTTACACGGGCCCAGCAAACACCGGGCAGAGTGACCCAAAGCCATGAAGGGGCACCAGGCAGGGATGATCGCAGCTTCCACCACACTCTGCTTCACACCCAGCAAGTCCCTACCGAGGCCACAGCTATTTCTGTAGGGCATCTACCGGGATTAGAGCAGTTGTATTAAGTGTCAGTGCCATCAGGAGGACCGAGGGGTGGTTGTGGTCCTCTCTGTTAGCAAAGGGTATCAATACCCATGCTGGGAGGATGAGTCCGGGGGGGGTCATGGCCAGTACAGAGGCCCCAAAGGTGTCACTGGGGGACCGAGCCAGGATGCGCCCCAGCAGCCAGCCTGGGCTTTTTAAGCAGAAAGATAATCAAGGGGCTATTTAAGTGCTGTGGCCACAACAGCTCCCATCTACAACCAAGGAATACCACCTGAGATTTAAATGCTCAGCTCCCTCATTTGCTTCCTCTCCCCCACGGGCAAGTGTTTGCTCTCAGCGAGGAGGCTGCAGGGACTGCTGTGAGGAAGCACAGGCTGGTCCCACCGGCTGGCTGCGGGATGGGGATGCGGAGAGGGGTCTCCTCCCGGCCCCGGTGCCATCCCTGCGCAGCCGGGAGCGTGGGAACTGGGGTGTCAGAGAGGCGCTGTGCCAGGCGCTCTGTGGGACTGGGATGCCAGCACTGATATTTGCAATCCAAACAGGCTGGAGAGAAAGGGGAGGAGGATTTTCCTTCCTACTTAGCGCCTAAGTGATGTGAAACAAGAGCTAACCCTCCTCTCTACCGTCAGGTGTGGTACCCGCAAGGCCAGCCTCGCTCTGCACCCCGGTAAATGGGAATGAAGGTGGCTGTAGCATGCACTGGGCTATCCTGACTGTGGGATTGTCAAATACTGTGTAAAAATGAATCCTCTGAGACACAGCTATGGGCAGCAGCAGCACGGTCACCACGGGACTGCTCGGCCCTTCGGTATGAGACATGCGGATGGAGGATGCTGAGCTGGGGGTTCGTGGGGAGCTGCTGCAGTCCTCCACAGCAACCAGGTGAGTGGAGTCCCAAATCTCTATTGCCTTGGAAGCAACCCTGGGATCAAGGTGGCTGGGAAAACAGCCCCTGGGCAGCGCTGTGAGAGGCACTCGGGGACCCTCTGGCCTTTCCAGAGGCTACAAGTTTTCAGGGAAAAGCAGAGACAACGGCCACTGTAGGAACCTGCCTGTCACCGAGCTCCAACACAACCACCAGAGAGCAGTTTGTTTCATCTCAAATGCTACAGGGGAGCCCCAGGACTTGGAGAAGAGCACAACCCAGCTGGGAAGGGAAAGTTGCACAGTACAAAAAGCATCAGGACTTTAGGGCAGAGAGCTACAGGCAGAAACAGCAGGATTCAACCCCAAAATCACAAAAGCCAACTGCCTCTTCAGCACAGCCTCTGCGACCCCCCAAAAGAGCTTCTCCACCTTCCCATCGCCAGCCCGAGCTTACCCCAGCTGCCTTCCCCTGCTTTTTACTGGGGGCAGCAGAGCACACTCTTACCTTGATCACTCACCACAGAGCCTGTCCTGCTGATCCCAGCAAAGGGAAACCCCCCCTTTGCCAAGAGCCTTTTATAGCCCAGCCCCTGTGCAGGTGGGTCCCCATCACCGCCCCTTAACAGGTGATTCACTGCTGGGAGAGTGCTTCTTCCATCCTCATCACCCACTGCTAACGCAGAGCATCTGGCGGGGTGTCACTGCTGCAGCTGAGACAGGGCAGATCTCCCTGGGGCGGTCAGGGCCAACCAGCACTTTTGCTGCCAGCGCAGCCTCCGACACCTCTTTTAATCTCTCTTACAATGATTTCTTTTTTGGTTTGGTGCTTTTAGACTAGAAACTGCTTCAGATCAACTTGTGTAAAATCCTTGCTAATGCAATTGGTGTCTTTGGATGTCCCTAAGAGGTGCAGATGCTGAGCACTTCTGCAATAAAAATGGGATACTTGTGTCCTGATTTTCCACTCGAGGAACAAACCAGAGGTTCGAGGGCTGACCGATGTCTGTTGGGCAACTGGGCCCAGTGCAAGCGTGGCGGGGAGACTGGGATGGCTGGCCATCCCTTCACTAGAGGGCAGCATCATGCCAATAAAATTGCCTTAAATCTGCAATTTCGGATTAGCCAGGTGGGAGCATCCAAAGAACTTCACACCTTGGGCAATCTGGCGTCGAAAGGCGCCGGTGTGAATGGGAAAAGGGCTGCGCTCCGGCAGCTGCCGGGCTCTCCGAAAANAGGGACCCAGGGCAACGTGCCCATGGCTCATGCGCCCCAGCTCCTGCGGGCTGCAGGAGGGAGCCAGTTGTTTGCAACATCTGGAAGCCATTTCTGCAGCTTCGCTGGCCGGCTGACGTGCGGCGAGGGGAGAGCGGCTCCCCGGCTCGGGCGGGAGGCCCCGGGAGGAGGCTGAGCTCAACCCAAAAGGCTGCGATAGCCCCCAGGATTCGCTTTATTGCAAGGAGATAAAAGGTGGCTGGAAGGCAGCGCGTGCTAGGCGTGGGGTTAGCCGGGTAATCGTCAGCACGGCTGAGCCTCCGGGTCCCGAGCACGGTGTATGTGACGAGAGCTCCCTCCGTGCTGCCAAAATCCTGAGCAAAATAACCAAACCAGACACGTTAGACATGTATCTCCCCTTTGCAGCAGGGGTATCAAAGCAGAGACACTAAGGCACAGACGCTCAGCACACTTGGAGCCTTAAATAAAAAAAATCCTTCATTGCCCATCGCCCTGGAACAGGCTCAGGCACTAACGAGCTTGGAAATCAATGGGGCTTGGGTGGAAACGGAGCTTGGACCTGCTGGGAGCCACCAGCAGCCCTCCAGCATCAGCAGTGCCAGCAAATAATTAACACCAAATGGCAGCGCCGGGGATGGCTCCCGGATTGCTGAGGGGGCTGCTGAGCGCTGGCAGTCGAGCGGGAGGTTCAGCTTTCCATGGGAAACCCAGCCCCAGCGCCGGGCGTCCCAGCGCCGAGGGGAAACCCACCCACGGGCAAATGGAACCCACAGCTCGCTCTCGGGACGGAGCCTGCAACAGCGAGATAATGCAGGTAATCCCACCGGGGCTGGTACAGAACAATATATATATACACAAACAAATGAATGCATAAAAATATGTATGTGTGTATGTATATATGTAGATATGTGTGTCTATATATATGCATGGATATATGTGTGTGTATATATATATACACAGTCAGACAGACTATATAGCACACAGAAGGGTCTGTCTCACACATACACACACATATAGAGAGAGGAAATGGGAGTGCTCTGGTCACCTCCACATGCCAGCACGGCGTCTGTGCGCACGGGGGAAGCCGGGTGGGTGTGAGCAGGAGCCCATATGAGGCCCAGCATGTAAACAGGAGTGAATTAATGCGTGGGAGGTGAGTGTCTGTTTGCCCCGTCACGCACGTGTGCGCAACGTGTGCCAACTTTCCCTACTTAGCAGGGACGAGTGCTTTGGTCTTAAAAGAAAAATGGTGCCACTTTTTTCACTCTATAACTCACCGGGGCCGTTCAGTGCGTTTCTGTGTGGGGTTAAAGGTAGGGCCGAATTTTCCTCCCAAAATACTCCTGTTAATGGCTTTCAAATGTTGGCATCCCTGGCGGGTGCGTGTGTGCATGCATGTGTGTGTGTGCGTGTGTGTGTGTTGGCTGCTGGCGCTGTCTCACACACAGCAAACTCCCCAGCTCCCAGATATTTAAGCTAACTCCATCTCCTCTCCGGTTTCAGCTGCGTTTTTAAAGAAAACAACTCCCACCGACTGCAGCAGGAAATCACTATTTGGGTTTATGAGGCACCTCTTCCTGACGAGCCGCGCGGAAAAGTCTCTGCTTGCTCTGCAAGGCAGGTATCCCTGTGCCGGTGGGGCGGCCCGGGGCCTCGGCACGGTGCACTGGCCCTCGGCATCACACAGCAGCCCTCGGCATCGAGCACCAGCCCTCGGCATCGCATGGCCAAGAGGGACGGGGTGACACTCGAAAGCCACTCATGCAACCGCTGCAGTTTTTGCAAGCAGGAAAAAAGGAGATGCTTGAGCTGATGGGGTTCTTATCGGCTCTGTAGATGAAATAAGGTGTACGTTAAAGTGTTGAAGGCATAAAAAGTGTTGCTAAAACAAAAAATAAAGTCACTCAATTCTATTAGCAACGTTTCCTGGTTAAGGTCACTGTTCTGCATGCACAGAGGACCCAGCGTGCAGTGTGGAGCTCGTAGGTAGGAGCCCAGTAGCCGTAATTAGCCCTGGTGATGGTGATGCATGAGAGCACGGTGCTGCCGGGTCAGGATCTCGCCTTCCCATGCCCCAGCCCGGGTGTGCCCGAGCCCGGGGCTGCCGTGCCGTCCCTGCGCGGCCGGACCACACAGCGAGCCCGCATCAGCTCCTCTGAAGCGGTTGTTTCTCCCGCTTGTTTTCCTGACCTCTCCGGTGCTGGAAAAGTCATCTGCTCCCCACACAACCCAACGGATCCGCTCCTTCCAGCTGCTGGTTCTGCCCTGAGCCCCGGCACCGCGCGGGAGGTAGAGCCCCCTTCGGCTGGAGCCCGTGGCGATGCTGAGCTCCAGGATGCGCTCGGGCAAGGGAAAAAACCCACCGGGGCAAGACAGGGTCCATGTGTCTGTCCAGCTCTCCTACAGCGGGGCTTCAACCTTGTTTCTCCAGCTTTGGGCAGGAGGCTGAAGCGGTTGCATTAAATCGAGCGGTGGTCCCCGGATATATGTGCCTGGGAGTATATCCATGTATACGACCCCAGGGGCCACGGGTCCAGCTGTCCTGTCCATCCTGGCTTTGTCCCTTGTTGTGTCCTTCGGGGTCTGGGTGTTTCTCTGGGGGCAAAGCCCTCTCCTGCCCCCTGCCCAGCTCTCCGGCACTGCCTAAGGGCGAGAGCCTCGCCGGGCTGCTCCGCTCCTCCCCAGGCACCCAGGAGAGGGTTAACAGGAGCGTTTCTGCATTTTCCTTCTCCAACTTGGTAGCAAGGCAGAACGTGGGGATATATGGTCTCCGCTTGGGTCCCAGCCTCCAAGGCTGGCTGGAGGAGCCGGCGCTTTCAGGCAGATTGCCGTTTGGCAGCAAAAGCCTCCGGCATTTGCCAATTCTGCACTGCTTCAGCTATCGCCGAGCTCAGACAGCTTCTGCACCCCCCTCTTCCCTCGAGACACGATAACTTTCTGTGTAATCTCTGCTGGCGACAGCAGCACGGAGCCGTCCCACCCCGCTCCCCCCCACCCCGGCTCCTGCCAAGCTCCCGCCACACGGAGCGAAGGGGCCGGGGTGCCAGGCTGGCAGCACCCCCTCGCTGGGACGGGGGTTCCCACGAGCAGGGGACGGGCAGCTCTGATGCCCCCCTGGGCTGAGGACACCCCAAAGTGACAGCAAACACGGGCTCACTGGCAGCCGCTGGGGTTTCACCAGCCCACAAACCCTGTCCTGCATCCTGCGTGCAGGGCATCCGTGCTGCCCTGAGTGGTACCACTTGGCAGCCTGGGTGTTTTTTCCTTCCTTGACGGCACTGTCTCTTGGGCAGGAGGCTGAGGGGTGCGAGGTGGCTTGAAGCCACCTTGCAGCACCGTTGTGACACCCCACCTTGGTCCCAACCCTCTAGGACAAAAGGGACCCGAACTGGGTGCTTGTGCTGGCACAGGCACTGGGATTTTTTTCATTCAGCAGATGCTCACGCTTCTGGCAGGTTCAGGATCAAAGAAGAAATCAGCTCGGACCAGATACTCTCGGACGCCAAGGAGTGGGAAAAAGTGATGCTGCTGAGCCTGTGGCCTCAAGCTGGTTTTTGGGGAAGGGTGAAAGCGAGGAGGGGAGCTGGTGGACCTGAAATGTTAATTCCTTCCAGCTGTTGTCAGTCTGGCAGGTTCTCAAAGGAAGTTTAATAGACTGCAGTCATCTCCCCTCGGCCCGTCCCCCCATCGCCGCGCTGTGCGGAGGCAGCCCAGCAGAACCTGGGATTACATGAGCCACTGTGTCTTCCAAAGACCTAGTTTTATTTTTTTCCCTTTGGCTCTGAAAATGTTTTCTTGTGTGTGTATGTGTGTGTGTGTGTGTGTGCACGCACGCACACGTGCAATGCCTTTCTCTCACCCCCTCTCCCCAGCAAAACCTGTCCCTTGGATTGCAGTGACTTAGATGGGACCATGGGGGTGGCATCGGGCTGGGGCAGGAGCAGGCGCAGGAGCAGGAGCAGGAGCAGGAGCAGGCACGGAGGACTGTATCAGCAGTGAGGAGGAGGAGGAGGAGATGGCTTCATGGGCCTCCTTGCTGGAGCGCGCCCCAGTCTGCCGTGTAAACTGGGAGGAAACAGGATGAAGAAAGTATTTGGAGTGGAAAATAAAAATCCTCTCACTTGCTTTATTGATTGTGATTGTGGACAGAAATAGCTCGGGCTGTTGAAAGTAGTCCCCACTGAAGGAGCAGGGGCGCGTCCAAGCTGCTCAAACGTGGGGCTCAGCCCGTAGAGCATCCTCCAGCCGCCCGCAGCACGCGGAGAAAGAGGGTGCCCAGAAACCTCACGGCAATGGAGTGAGCCAGCTCTGGAGCAGAAGGGTTTCTCACCTGCCCGCCACGGCTTCCGCATAGTTTCCAAGCCTTGTGTTGTACATCTTGATCTACGCTGGCTGCATCTCCAGACGTGCTCAGCATGGGAGCCCGGCAGCACAGACGCAGCCCCGGTAACGCGCGGCCCTGGCAATTGGCAATTAGACAATGGTGTCCCGTCATTAACACACCTGATGTCCTATCCGTAATAAATCACCAGCAGAGAGTATCGGACAGGCAGCACCAGCTGGGATCACGCACTGCCCATGCCGGGGAGGCAGAAGTGTGTCGCTCCTGGGGGGACCCTGCCACTAAGCTGCTCTAAAACCAGCAAGGACAGAGCAATGCTATGTTAGGCAACTGGACCATTTCAGGAATTTTAGCCCATTTCATTGAATTGCTTCACTTGAGACACCAAGCGAGGGGCCAGGGGAGGAGGGCAGGCGAGCCCTGGGTGCCCAGCACAGCCCAGCCTGCAGAGCCAGCATCCGTGGTGTGGTGGCTCCCAGCTCTGAGAGGCTTCCAAGACAACCATAAAACCCAAGTGCTGGCAGGAGAGTAATTAGTTAAAACTGAGCACATCTGTTGTTAATTAATTCCCAGGCAGGAGGGTTTAACTCTTGCCTTCCCCGTGGTTTGCAAGGTGGATGGCCAGCATCAGTTTGCATCCAGAAGGCGTCTTGAACTTTGCTTTTTGAGCCCTTTCCAGGGACTTGGGTTACTTTCCTCCATCGTTCCCTGCTCTGGTCCGTCATTCTCACATCCCAGAACCGTCTCTGTGATTTTCAGGAGCACCAGGACGTAAGCAGAGCAGCCTGCACTGCTCAGGGCAGCGAATGTGCCCCAGGCTTGGGGTAGGGACTGAAAAAAATCTGGCTTTGCCCCTTCCAGTGTCCAGCCCTGAACAGCCGGTGGGGAGGGTGGCACCTCTCAGCAGGGCTGAGCTGCGCTTTTGGGTAGCCCTGTGCCGGCAACGGAAATTTTATTTGCATTTTTCGAAGGCAGCCATCACTAAAGCACATTCGTAGGCGTGAATATCGCATACATTCAGCAGTACCTCATGCTCCGCAAAGAGCCCGGCTCTGCTCCCCACCTCCCTGCTCTGCCTTGCCCATGAGTTTCAAGCCGTGGCGAGTGGACAGAGGTGCTGTGTGGGGACCCGGTCCCTCAGAAGCGGCGTTAAAAGTGCATTTCATGCTGGAGGCAAAGCCGGGGGAGAAGGTGAAGGGGAGCTGCGTTGCCTGGGGGCTGTGCCACCCCCTTCCCACGCCAGGACACAAGCACGCACGGCACGGCCAGCCCGCAGGGCCCTCCTGCGCTGGGGGAATCTGTTCCCCATTAAGCGACTCCAGCAGCGCTCGTTACTGCGGCTGGCAGGGAGAGCACCCTGCCAGCTCCAACCTCCCTAATTAGCACCACAAGTGAGGCCAGGCTGGGGAAGGCCAGCGCCTCCGTCCTTCCTTGCCAAGGATGCAAAGGGTTTGGAGCAGAGCCTCGGCCAGAGCCCGTGGAAAAGCTCCCACCGAGTGCTGGATGGGGCCCCAGTCCCGGCCATCCCGGGGTGGGCAGTGATGTGCATCCCCCCCCCTTTGCCCCCCTGTTCCGGGGCTCAGCCCGAGATGCTGTGCCAGGACAAGGGCTAAAAGCCCCGATCCACCACCCCGAGTCCTCCGTGCCGTGCATGGGGTGGAGGAAGGCTGCCTGTACCATCCTCTTCCCCTCCATGCACTTGCACTGCGCCGGGCTCCGACCGCCTTTAGCTCACCACTAAAAATAGGTTTCATGGCTGAGCGGCAGCGCCGGAGGGCAGGCAGCCCAGATCCCAAACCAGCCTGTGTCGCCGTGACCAACTGACCCATTTGGCCTCGATTTTTAAGTATTTTTCCCTCCTCGTTCAACTTCAGCCCAGGCAGCAGCCTCGGCGGGACAGCCGAGCCCCCCGAGGGGCAGCGACATTTGGCAGGGGGGTCATGGTGTCTTACCCGCACAGCACGGCGTGGCATGGCACGGCGTGGCACGGCATGGCGTGGTTGGGGGTCCCATGGCAGCGCTGGCAGCAGGAGCGCCCAGACCATCCGGATTCGGAGGGCTGCCGGCTCCCACAGCCTCACGCCAACCCCGGGGCAGCCTGTGCCCACCCCAGCCCTGCAGACGGGAATTTGCATCATTTATTTTCTCCTTTAGGGAAGTCGTGTCCCTGGGGCAGACGGAGCAGCTCGTGTGTCCCGGAGTGGGGGACAGTGCTGCAGCGGTGCCAGGGTTTGTCCCGTGGCTGCAGGAGCAGGGCAGGGAGGTGGTGACAGGCACACCAGCTCCTCAATCTGTTCCCCGGAGTGAAGGACAGGGATTCCTCGTGCATTTCCCCTCCACAAGAACCAAAATAGGAGCACCCTGGGGCTGTCACCGAGCTGTCCCATGTCCCCAAGGCCAAAGGAGCCCTGCAGCCTCTGCGCCCCGTGCCTGCAGCTGGGAACAGGACAGGGGTGCAGGCACAGGGACGGGGGACATGGCACAGCCGCACGCAGCTGTCCCCTGGGAGTGCCCTGCGGAGCGCATGATGGGGCAGCCGTCGGTCAGAAATGAAGAAAGACCTTTATTTACAGTAACAAACGAAAGGGGCAAAAAAATAAAATACTGCGACACTTCCCTCCCCGTCTCCCCAGCCCTTCAACGGGGCCTTTTCCACCCTCACCCCGCCACGAGCCCCGTCCCTGGGGTGGCGGCATGGGGCCAACAACTGCTGGGGGTCATTTGGCACCAACCAAGCCACTCTGCCCCGCCGTCCCCCCCAAGACGCGCACGGGGTCGGTAACAGCTTGCTGCGTCCCCAGCCGGGACGGCTGCCCCGGCCCCCGGCTGCAACCCGGAAAAAAGCTTCTTCCCGGCCGGCATGGCAGGGATGGGGCAGGCTGTGTGTATTGCACTTGGCTGCCGATCTCAGCGCCGAGGAGGGGAAGGGGCTGGCGGGATGCGTCCCACAGCACAGGACCCCGCAGCCCGGCTAAAGGCTTCGGCATCTCCCGGTGCCCGGTGGGCTCCCGGCAGGGAACAAGGCTCTGTACTGCGCCCGGCCTTGGAGGTGTCCCGGGGGGCAAAGGATGCTCCGTGTCACCCCTGTGTAAACCACAGCACTGTCCTGGGGCAGCTCTGACGGTGGCAGTGGCTGTCCCCAACGCAGGGACCCCGGGGTGGCACCCGCGGGCTCTGCGGGGTGCGGGGCAGGCGCTCCTGCTCTCGGCTCAGGTGGCAGGAGGCTCCCGCGATCCTCGGCGAACCGGCCCGGTGCAGGGAAGAGGTAGAGCGTGATGGGATGCCGGCCGTCCCCGAAGCCCCCGCGGCCCTACGGGTTCACCCTTCCCCAGGCGGGATCCGAGCCCGGCTCACCGGCTCCGAGGATGAGTTTGCAATGAGGGGATATCGCTCTCCTTCGCCAGGCTCCGTCTTTCGGCGTTTTACACCGGCTCAGGGACCGGCCGGACCCTCGGCCGCTGCCGGAGAGCCTGGGGGGACCCACTCCCGGTCCCCCCCCGCCGAGTGCGGCCCCTCAGGAGGAGAAGCAGAGCCCGCAGCACTCCATGCAGATCTCCAGGCAGTCGGCCGACTCGCAGCAAGCGTCGATGATGCCGCAGTCCATGTCGCAGGGCAGGTCGCAGTCCGCGCACTCGCCCGAGTTGCAGCAGCAGCAGCAGATGCAGGAGTCCTCGGAGGTGCAGGAGCCGCAGGTGGCGCAGTCCAGCACGATGTTGCAGAGGGTCAGGAACTCGCAGAAGAGGCAGGAGAGGATGCAGTGGACGCAGCAGTCTGCGGAGGAACGGCCGGAGAGTGGGCAGGGGGCACGGGCCCGGCTGGGTGAGACAGCACCCGGCCGACGGATGCTCAGCCCCATAAGGGTGGAAATCCTCCCTCAGGAATTAATGGAAGGGATGGGAAGAGCCGCTGGGAGCCAGGGGTGTCCCTCGACACCCAGGGACATGCCCAGCTGCCTGGGACATGTCCAACCCCCAAAGGAGACCGATTTTGGAGAACATGAGATGACCCCACTCAGCACCCGCCCTTGCAGAAGGCTACCCGGGGGGAACTCGGCTGGCACCCAGGTCCGGGGGTCCCAGTGGGCTGGAAGGATGCTACGTGAGAGACCCCCAAGGGACGCAGGGCCAGAAGAGAGTGGTTGGAAGGGACCCCCCCGCCCCGGGAGAGCTGGTACCTTCTTGCGCCTCAATAGGGATGTGGGAAGAGGCCGACTTGGAGCTGCCCTTGCTCTTCTTGCTGCTCTGGCTGTTGATGGAGTGGTGCGACTGCAGCTTTCGGTGAGGCTTCTGGGTGCTGGGAAGGGGGCGGCAGACCCCGTTCCCTGCCTCCCCGTTGGCACCGCCCGGATCGGGCCCCCGCCCGGCGCCGTTCTGCAGCAGATGGGTGCAGGGGCTGGGGGGCTGCGGGGCTGCTCGCACCTGGGGCTGGCCTGGGGGGGAGAACAGCACGTTAACGCCCCCCCAAGACCTCCCTGCAGCGCTCTGCTGGGGAAGAAACACATGCCCGATCCCTTGCCACCGCGGGAACTTGGTCCCCAGCTGGACACGGGGTGGCCTCGTGGCTGGGAAGAAGCGATGCTAACAGATGCATGATCCAAGAGGATGGAGATCCAGAAGAGATGGCGGGAGGGAAGGAGACAGCGGCTCCAGAGAGAGGAAGGGATGAAAAAAGAGCAAGAAATAAAGACTTATGAAGGACGGGCTGCAACTGCCAAAACTCGGCAGAGGACCTGGAGGAGGAGATCTCCCGGGGTCCCGGCACTGCTGGCACAGGCAGGAGGGACAAAGCCACTGAGGCTGACCCGGAGCGGGTGCAGAGACACGGCAAGGCACGCTCGCCTCCTGCCAAGGGGGGAAGAGAAAAGCTTGTGGCTGCTTCCAGCTGAGAGCCACCATTCCATGAGCCACCCTCCCACAAGCCCAGGGCACGGCACTGCCAGACGGAGCTCCAGGCGGTCCTCATCTCCCATCACCCCCTGTAAAGCCAGAGAAGATGGAAGTGCCACCGGAGAGCTGGGCTGCTCATCTCCCCAGGACCGCATGAATTGGCCGCTTAATTAAAGGGCTCCCCAGCCTCTGGCTGAACTTTTCTGCAGGAGGAGGAAAACAAATATCTGCTCTGTCTGCGCCTCCCTCCAGCCCTCGCACGCTGCAGCCGTGAGAGAGTCCGGCGGCCCCGCGCCCTGCCGGCACGGTGCCGGAGCCAGCGGCACCGCTCAGCCCTTCGCTCCTGCCCAGCACCGCGTCCCCACGCCGCCGTCCTTCTGCAGCGGGGGACAGGACTGGGAACCCCGCACAAGGGAGGGGGGGTCGAGCATCCATCCCCCCTTGCAACAACACCCATTGAAGCCACAAATAAAATCCCGCCTGATGGTGCTTTGGCCAAACTTTGATTTTCCTCTCCCGCGGCAGTAAACAAGGGATGATTCAAGCGAGAGGCTCGAGGGCAAAGGCACCTCCAGCTGCCGGGGAACAGGAGCTGCTTTCTGTGCGGGGGGACCCACGGGGTGGAGGGGGCACAGACGGTCCCTGTCCTGCACCCGCCCTCGCCGGCGAAAATAAAATAGATGGAGGTTAAAAAAACACCAGTGCACGGACCCAGTGCCCGGCTCCGCTCAGGCTCAGACCGCGGAGGAAGGTTTAACCGGGTGCTTGGGTGAAACGCTGCGTCTTTGACGTGCACTGGGAAGGGAACTTAAAATAACTGGAGCTGAGCGGGAGGAACGGACTGGAAGCAGGAAGGGTGGGAGAAGGGCAGAAAGGAGAAATGGAAAACAGGTCTTGGATAAAATGGGATATGTGTGTTCCCCACAAAAAAAAAACCCTCCTGGGATGTTGGCTTCCCATGCACCCTTCTCCAGTGCTCTCGACCCGAGTGCATGCACTGAGCCGGCACCAAGCCGGTGGGTGACCACGGTGCCGCCCGGCAGTGTCCGATGGCGGCAAATACTCTGCAGCTTTCGAGCGCTGGGTTCCTCCAGGGGTTTGCAGTGGCGTGCAGTGCGCTCGCTTTGGCTTTCCCCATTTCTCTGCATTCCTCAGATTAAACTGTTTGTAAATCAAAATCACGCTCCGGCTCCAGCGAGTGGCAGGGAGAGGCAGCCAGCAATCCCCCCCTCTAAGTCAGGAAAAATAGCTTCCATTTTTTAGGAGAGCCTTCAACTCACAGGAGCCCAAAGCTTTTCTAAAAGAGAGATCTTCAACCTGGGGCTGAGGGGGAGCAATGTATAACAACCCCTAACGTGGGTGTCAGGGCAGGAGCGGGGGGACCAGCCCACCCGATGGCCCCCACCACATCCGCCTGCCAGCACCAGGGTGGGAAACCAGGGCTTTGGGGGAAAGCACCGGCCTCCAGCTCTTCAGTGACTAAACACCTCCTGGACATTCATGTTGTCTTTCACACCTGAGATAACGTTCCCTCCAGCCGTGGTGTCCCCGGCGCAGCCACGGTGCTGGCTCAGCTCAGGTTCCCCCACGGCAGCATCACCGGGGCTCAGAGGATGGATGCCCAGAGCGCAGCGGTGCTTGCTCTGCTGTGATCCCCCCCCGGCCCCCGGCCACCACCTCTGCCAAAGGTCGTTTTCCCGAGCCACTAACTGAGCTTGGCCAAACCAGCACGTCGGGGCTGCCTGAGCAGATCTGCTGCTCGGCTGAAACTCAATACCCAGAGCCCCAAACCCACAATCCCCACCTCGGCTGCTCCTGAATTACCAGAAGAGTGACTTATTTAAGAAGCCCGGCAGGGTTCGACCAGCAGCGCTGAGCCTCGGGAGAGCTGCTCCTGGCAGCGCTGGTGAAGGATACGACCCTACACCCGACAGCCCCTCGCTGCGTCGTCCCTCCTGACCCTGCATGTGCCAGGCTGGCATGAAAATGCCACCATCAAGGGGTCATCACCCCCCTTCACCTTCCCATGGGGGAGTTCCCCAGGCACCACCGAGAGGGGGGACCTCCCCAAGCAATGATGACCGCCCCCCCCATAACCGCAGCAGCGGGGAGTGGGCTGCAAAGCAAGGGATGCTGGAGGCGATGCTCCGCAGGGAGCTGAACCCCGATTCCCGGGGAGGAAAAGGGAAGGAAGGGGGGGTTCCCTGCACCCAGCACCCTGGCGAGCCTGGATGCGGGTGGCCGCAGTCCTCCCCGTGGGGCGGCTGCACCCGGGGGAGGTGGGCTGGGGAGGGGGCTGTGCGAGGCCGCGCCATGCAGGGTGCAGCAGGCTGCAAGCGTGACTCAGAGGTGCAGAATGTCTGTGGGCAGCCGGCCCAGCTCCCAGATGCTTTGCTCGAGCTCTGGTTGAAGAAACGTGCGCTCTCCTCGCTCCACGTACGCCGTCAGGAGCGCCCGGATTTTGCCGTTCCTCCCCCGCCCCCCCAGCCCCTTCCCACCCCGCCTGCCCGCTCTTCGAAGTTTGCAACCTCGTTCCCACCCTCTCTCTCCCCGTTGGGAAGCATCCATCCACTTTACGCCCCTTGGAAGGGAAAGCTGTGCGCTCGCATCCAACAAAAGGGGAATGGCTGCGTGCGTAAGGGGCAGCCTGGGAGCAAAACCCTCGGATCCAGGCTGGGGGCCAGGGAAAGGATGGACGGCGTGACTCCAGGAGAGCCTGGCCCCCTGTCTCCCACGTCTGCCAGCTCATCTCTCCCGCCCCTGCAATGGGAAAAGGAGCAAGGGCACCCCGGCCCCCACCTCTGCTCCTACCCCACCCTGGTTTTTCTCACGGTGGGGGGACCGGCAGGTCTGCGGCAGCAGAAATGGGGAGGAGCCGCTTGGCTTCACCACTGCCTCCAGTAAAACCAGATCCTCAGTGCAGACAGCCCGTCCCGTCCCCTGCTCGTTCAGGCTTTGCACCAGCCTCACCCTTGCCCCGGATTCGCCAAGGCAAGAGCCGTCCCAAGGGGAGGCATCTCCCTTTGCTCCAGCAAACGGCCGTCGCACTCCCCTCCTGTGGCTGTGATCACGGAGCCCGTTCTGCTGGGGGGGGAGGGTCTCCTCTCTCCCGCTGTGGCTTTGCGGGATGCTCCATCCCAGCCGCCAGCTCCTTCCCCCAGGGGCTGGTCCCTCATCCCACCACGGCATCCCAGCAGGACCCCAACACGACCGGGAGCTCCTCCAGCCGCCGGGCCCCTTTCCCCTCTGCCTCCAAGGACGAGGGCAGCGGGAGGCATCACGGCACTGCTGGATGCCGCCCTTCACTTTCCCCCGCTCCCAATGACTCACGCTCAGTTAAAGCCTTTTGCTTTGATGTGGGGTAGAGCAGAGCGAGGAGGAGACAGCTTCCCACCATGGGTACCCGCCTTTCTAATGAGCCCTGTTACTGATTACACGGCAGCAGCCCAAAGCACGGGCACCCGGAGGTGTCCGGACCTGCACGTGGCACCGCGGAGGGAAACACTCACATGTCACAGCTTCGGGAGCGCCTGCGAGCTCGGGACGGGGGCCCTTCGTCAGGACTTTTTGGGATTCATCATCTTCCAGGGGTTTCTCCTTCTTTAGCGCCGCGGGGCCGGCAGCGGGGCGGGGGGCCGGCGGGGGCTCTGCCGAGGGTGCCGCTGGCGTCTGCCTCGGCGAAGGGTGCGAGGTCTCACCCACCTCTGCAAGAGAAACGGGACTGGAGCTGAGCAACCCGGGGTGCACCGAGCTGTGGGCAGAGCCCCCCGCTCACCCAAACCCACAGCAACCTGCAGCACAGCCCCAGCTGCTGCAAACGGCACCGGGGGGTGCTTTGGGACTCTGATTTCGGGCACGAGCCAAATCCAGCCGCCCCTGATGCTTCTGCAGCCCAGAGTACACAGCTGGGGGAAGAGCTGGAGCATGGTGAGGGATTTGGGGCTGCCGGCGATGGGCACCGGGGCTGCATCCCCCTGCTGCAACGCCAGCGGTTTGGCAGCACCCTCCCAAAAACCCTCCCAAGGTCCCACATTCCTTCGCTAAAAAGCCAGGCGATCTGGTTACACTCAGCGGTTCAAGCCGGATTTTTCATCCCCCCCTTCCCATGAAAGGGCCACTGTCTTCCCTGCCGGAGCTGGCTGCCACCTCCCCGCGCGTTCCTGCCTGCTCTGGGACAGGAGCAGCCCCTGCGGGACCCCCTCGATGGGGCAGGCAAAACCCAAAAATAAGAGTCATGTTATTCCCTGTGGGGATAAACCCCAACGCCACACACCCCCTTGCAGAAACCCAGCGAGGAGACGGCATAACCACCTCCCGCAGAGCCAGCACTGCGGGCTGGGGGCCAACTGCCCCCCCACGGTGGGGCGCCCGGGGGGGCTGGATGGTGCTCGGTGCGATGCTACGCTCCCCCACCCACTGCGAGCCCCCTCCTCGCCGCTCCATCCCTCTCCCCAGAACCTGGAATAGCAACCGCTTGCACAACAGGGGCTGGACCGCACTTTATATAAAACTAAATTATAGCTTGGGCGAAGGGAGGGAGACCAAAGACCTATAATTTCCCTGGCTATAACAAGAGGTCCTACACGCAGGCAGGCAAGGGCGGGTCGGGGGGAGAGGGACCTCGGACACTTCATTATACTCAATATAACAAGAAGTCCTACAAGCAGGAGCCGGGGAGGAAGGCAAGCAGACCTCACACGTATAATTATAGGGACTATAACAAGAGGCTCTACAAGGGAGGCGGAGGGCTGCATCCACGCTCCGGGGTCAGCAGGAGCCTGGACACACTGCAGAGTGGCTGCAACCAGGCTGGAGCGATGCTCGCTCAGCTCCCAGCTCCGCTACTCTCCACACACGCATCCACCTGCCTCAGTTTCCCCACAGGATCATCCTCTCCACCCTCCTGAGGATGCTGATCCAGCCCGGGGTATCAGAGCTCCTGTGAGATGGGGTTTGCTGGGAAGGAAAGTTCATCCCAGTACAAAGCCCTGCTCATGGCTCTCTGCTCTCCTGCGGGGTGCTCCTGCAGGCAGGGTGATTTTGGGGCTCACCCAAGGGAAATGCAGCAGCTCCAGCTGAATTTTGCACAGCAACGTTGGCTTCAAATCCCAAGTGGAGTGGGAGTACGTGAGTCCCAGAAAGGAGAAAACTCATTCCCATGCTCCTGTGAAAGCCCAGGGCAAAACAGAGAGGAGAAGAGAGCAGGCTGTCATCTACCTATAGGTGTTTGCACATAGGTGTGGTGTACAGGTGAATAATAACCACATGTTGCTGCATCCACGTCCTCTGTCATGTCCCAACCTGGACCAGCCTGAGTCAGACCCGTGGCGTTTAGTCAGTGCCTGATCTAAAAAGCCTGTTAAAGCCAGACATGAAAACCCTCATGGCTGGGGAGCTCTGGATGAAGACCTGAGTCAGAGGTGCCCAGTGCAGAGCACCGAGGGCGCAGCTCCTGCGTGGTCCCTGAGAAGGGGCCCGAGCCACCGGGCATTGGCATAGCCGGGGAGATGCTCTGGTTTCTCCTATGAGATTCCCAAGTGTGTTCAGGCCTTAAAAAATCAACAGCCAAGACTTTGGAGTTGCCCAGAACAGCCATATCCCCTGCTTTGCTCTCACCCCCGAGGACAGCCCTCTCCTCCCCAGCGAGTCATTTACACCGGGAAAAAGAGCTGGAAAATCAAGTGCCGCAGGGGGAGAGGGGCCAGCAGCTGCTCTGTGTATGGGGAGAGCTCCAGCTGATCCCTGCCTCTGCCACGGCTGCCTCCGTCACATCTCCTGCCCCCTCCGTGCCCGTTCCCGAGGGGCTGAGGACAAGGACGGTCTGTTGAGACCCTGAGCTCTGCGAGAAAGCAGCGGCACTGCGCCGTACGGATGGCGAGCGTGCCGCTCCGCCGCCTATTGAGACAGGGTTCTTTTTTGCCCATGTCCACTTCACCCATATAATTACCCTGCACAACAAGAGGTCTCACACACAACCACAGCGATGCGGGGAGGAAGATGGCAATTAAATTAACTCCCACTGGAACAAGCTGGCCAGAAGAGAGACAAAAATAGACAGGAGAGAAATTTGGGTAAGTTGGTCCTTCCCCACCTTACACAGCCTCGCTTCTCTGTTGCTGCACATCCATGGGGAGTGTACGGATGGTGCTGACCCCCAAGTGCCCAACGTTCCCTGGGAGCGAGATGGAGAAGGGCTTTGTCTGCCATCGTGGTCACAGCCTGACCCCGGGGCAGGGCTGGGGGGGAGCCGGACATGCGTGGGCTCAGCACAAACCCTGTCCTGAACAGGCTCCTGCCCCACAGCTCCCTGCCTGCACTGCTGGTTTGCTGAGTCCAGCCACTTCCCAGGCGCCTTCCGACCCACGGGGACACGCAGTGGGACACACGGGGACACGTAGTGTGAACGCACGGGGACATGCTCATGCACCGGGCATGCACGAGCACAGCAGCTCCCAACCAAGCCTGGCAAAAGGCACCCACAGAAGAGGCATCACCCCTGACGCCACAGGGAGAGACGGACAGACAGACCCCCGGCACTGGCACAGCCGCTGGGGCACAGGCTCGTCCCGTAGCTGCCCCCTCCTCCTTTAACCCCCCCCCACGCCCCCGGCCCCTGCTCACAGGGGCGCTCACACTGCTCTGCTCTTACAGACCGGCACGGGCACACGCATGGCACGTGTGGCTCTGCAGGGGTCCCGCGCAGATAATCCCCTGCCCCCTCGGCTGCGTGCCCCCATCGCTCCGCCAAACGCTCGCTTTGGGGTACAAAGCCCCCGAGGGACGGGTTCCTGCTCCCCAAACCACGCTAAGCTAAGCAGCGAGGGTGAGCGGGGACAGAGGCGCGGGGAGGAGCAGCTCCGTCCCTCCATCACTGGGGTCTGGCAGGGGGTCCCCGGCAAGGTGAAACCCTCCCCCCGGGGGTCCCCTGTCCCCGCTGCCACCGGGGCAGGGATCGGCTCCTTCCCTCCCCTGCTATCGCCATGCTGCCGCCAGAACAAGACCAGGCTTGACCTAAATCTGCCGGGTTTAAAAGCAACCACAAGCCCGGGCAAACCGCAGATGAAGCCCTAAGGAGAGCCGGCCCTCGGGACGGGCCATCCATCCCCTTCCCCGCCTGCGCCCCCGTAGCAGCTGCACCCCCAGTCCCTTCCCGGCCGGGGCAAACACCCATCAGGCGGCGGAGAAACACCCCGGGACAAGAGTCCACATCTCCGCTCCCCCATTCTGCACCACCTTTTGTGAAGTGTAAAAGAGAAATGAAGGTAACGTGGCAGAGGGAGAGCGACTCACGTTTTGTTTATGAGAACAGAGATAATAGGGCATTTAAAAATAATAAGCCAGGCTTCAATAAATCCCTGCACTGCCGTGAGGTACAACAGATTAGAAAGCTGATAGACATGGAACCACTTTCTTTGCCTGCTGGTTGCCAAGCCCAGGAGACGCGCACGGGTCAGGTTTTCTCACTGTTCTCCCCATTTACGAAGTCCAAACCCACCCGCCGCAAATACCCCAAGACATCACCGAGCTCCAAAGTCCACCAAGCACTGCAAGATTCGAGAAAAAAAGCAGGGAGGAGAGGAAAAATATAAAGAAGCTGTAAGGTTTCATGGGCTTTAACCATGTATCTTGCAATACTACTGCAAAGTCAAGCGTACAAAATGTCCCTCCGGGAGCACCGGCTGCGGGAAGGACCCAGTTTGCATCACCAGCGTCTGCAGGAGCTTCTGGGGCTCCTTCTGGGACTTTGTCCTGATTAGGGGAAAAAAACGTTTGTGCTTTGAGTGGGAGGCACGCTTAATTCCTGATGAGTTTGCAGGACCGAGCTACCCCATCCCGGAAAAGCTGGACAAACAAAAGGGAACTGCAGTGTGTCCGCAGCTCGGCCAAGCGCGGATGGGGCCGAGCTTCTCCGGCGGCACAAACAAGAGCCGCAC
Source organism: Himantopus leucocephalus (assembly GCA_003993805.1). NCBI lineage: Eukaryota > Metazoa > Chordata > Aves > Charadriiformes > Recurvirostridae > Himantopus > Himantopus leucocephalus. The sequence continues at coordinate 6,722,923 of RSEF01000026.1, read as the reverse complement.
CGCAGACAGCACAGCCACAGCCTCTTACGGCTCACAGGGACCTGTGGGTTTCCTTCTCTGCAACCGGTTGTGGCGCCCAGACCCCCAACTGGGAAGGTCTGGAGGGTGTGGGAAGACGCAAAGCTGGAGCCACGCTTTGGGGTCAAACCCACCCCAGGTTTCCCTGTGGCTCCTGCTCAGCTTTCCTGAGCTGTACCTTCACGCAACAGACGACGTGCCTGGCTGCTTGGGAGCTCGGATTTATCTGCCCCTCTTCTATCCAAGTGCTTTTGGCTGAAGAGGAAGGAATCTGGTGGCAGGAGACGGATGGACACCTCACTGCCGCGGCGCGCACGCACATCACCGCTGCCCCACGCGTGGCTGCGCGCCAGCGACGGGCAGCACGGGAGAGAAAAACGTCTCCAAGGCACAGCAGCCAAAGCCAGCCTTGGACTGGTGAGCTCAGGAGCAAATCCCCCTCTCTAGCAGGCAGCGTGTTCGGATTAGCTGGTGTCAGCCCATCGCAAAAGGGAAGGGAGAAGGGTCTCAACGCATCTGGATCCGCAGCTGAGCTATTCCGGACCTGAAGAGCATCCAAATCTCGCGACTCCTGCCGACACGGAGATGCTCAGGAGTCTCCTGTCCCTCTTTCTCTCCCCCTGTAATCCCTCAGGAATGGCTGGTCAGGGACGAGATAATGTTGGATGGAGACACAAACAGAGACAGTCTAGAGAGGCATTTGCCATTAACAACACGCTACCTTGCAGCAATATTTAGTTTGGGAGCTTTCTAATCTGTTTTATGCAGATAAAATGAGCGTGTAATCTCTCCTGGTTTTCCCATCCACGCTGCCTGGCCCAATCAGGTGCCTGTCTGACCCAGTCAAGGGATATTTTGGAGCTTGATTAAGTGGTTTCAAGTGCAGAAGAGACAGCCCTGAAGCAAATCCTTCCAATCCCATGAGCCGGGCTGGAGGAGAGGAAAGCAAAATTCTGGTTTGAAAGTTTGCTCAACTGGGAAAAATCCAAATGGCTTATTTACATTCAGTCTGAAATTAATGCGTTAAAGCATTTTCAGATTCTATGATATTCAGGGAAAGGAAAAGGAGGGTGGGAGGGGAAGGAGGAAAAATACCCAGAGCTCCTGAGCACGCCTGGGACACATCCAGCCCAGCTTTGCTTCCCTCCCGGAAAGCGCTTGCCCCGGTGTCTCTCTGCTCACCTGGGCAATGCTTTGGATAAACAGTTCAGTTCTGGGACAATGAAGAATCCGGTCAAAAAAAAAAAATATTGGTTTCTATGAAAAGTTACTTCCTAAATGCAAAAAAGCAAAACAAAGCAAAAAAACCCACAAAACCCCAAATAGCTTGCCAGCCTGGGAGTTGTTATTATTTGTTATTTATAGCCATTGGGTGGGTAGGAAGAGAGGAATTTCGGGCTGGCCAGACAGGCCAGGACCAGCCTCTATCCAGTCTGTCCGTCTTCAGCGGTCGCCCTCGGCCGAAAGCTCCTTCGGCGACAAAACCCCGAGTCCGGGTTTGGGGCACAGACCCCATGCCAAGGTGTCCCTACAAATCCCATCGCCTGAAGGTCCTCGTTGACCCAACCGGCTCCTGCGAAGGAGGCACAAACCAACGCTCGTGGAAGAACTGCTCCTACCCGCGAGCAGGGACACGGGGGTGGGGGGGATAACCCTCGAGAAGGGGTTTCAGAGAAGATAAGAAATAAAATCCCTGCAAGAAGCATGCACCTCTGTCACTGCAGCGATGGTGAGGAACTATTCCTTACGCAGTAAGAATATATTTACCATATATTTAAGGCAGCATTCAGGAGTGCAGCTCCAGGTGCAAGGGAAGAAGCAATCTCTAAGCCTAAACCGGAGACACGGGACAACGTGACTTGTCCCAGGACACAAACCAGACCCGGCAGGACCACGTCTCTGCCCCCACGCTGCCAGGCCAGCCCACCCCCCAGCTCAAGCCCGGGCTCTGCCTAAACCAAAGAGCAACGCATAACATCCCAAACACACTGCGGGGCCGAGGAGCGGAGAAAAATGATGGGGAAAAACAAAGGGTCAAAGACGCAGCCTGGCATCGAGGCAACGCTCGTCGACTTTGAGGAGCACCGTGCCGGCTCGGCGCTGCCCGGTGCAGGATAAACCCCTGTGCTGGCCAGAAGGACGTGAAAGAAGGATGCAGGAGAAGGTCCTGCGACATCCCGGGTGTCCTTAAGGACAAGCAATTATCCTTGAAGCCTGGAAAGCAGCTAACGCGATGCCTATCAGATCCAAGGAGATTCTGGGAATTACAGAGCAAGGAGCCACACGGCTGTGCTGGAGAAAATTATGGAGAGTCTAATTAAGGACCATGCCAGTACAGTAATTGTGTAACCTTACGGGGTCAAACCAGCACAGGTTCTGCCAGGGAAAATTTGTGTCTTTCTAACCTGCTAAGAGTCCTTAAAAAAAGTTAATTGAAGAGCAGATAAATGTGAGCTGGTGGACATCATTATTAACAAGAATAATAATTTGCACTTATGCAGCACCTTTCATCCTGAGATCTACCCAGCCTACGGTTTTAAGCCAGTGCCCGTCATACATTACCCGATCTCCATGTATTTTACATTAGCACAGCTGCAGCTCTAAGCTGTCGCGAAACAGAGCTTTATGGCTGCTCAGCCCGACGGGGGAAACTGAGGCACGTAAAAGGGATTTGCCCAACGCAACATCCTATGGCGATGGAGCCCAAAACTTTGCAGTCCTGGTGCTCAGCGTCCCGCTGGCGTGCGTGCTCGCTAGCTTGGGGTTTCTTCTAAGCACGGAACACCAAAGCAGTTTCACAGGAGCTGCAGCTGAACGGGGCGAGGGGAAAACAAGCTCTTCTGCAAAGGTGAGGGCACGGCTTGCAGAGCAGCAGCGTGGCCGCTCGCTGAAGGCAGGCGGCGAGGCCGGCCAGCGATGAAGCCATTCCGGTGGAGCGAGTAATTGCTCCTGGAGCCAGCGAGCCGACCCGCTTCCTCACGATGCGAAGGCGCAGCCGCTGCGGGGAACACGCCGCACCGGCTGCCCAGCCCTGGCACCAAAAGCGGCCGAGCCGGGCGAGCATCATCCTGCCCCGGGCACGGCCGCTCGCACTGGGAGAAGGAGCCGGTGGCTGGCAGCCTCCTGCGCACCCACGGGGAGCACCCCAAAAAGGGGATGGGACTGGGATGAAAGCGATTCCCGAAGCTACTGCCCGATCCATCCCGTTGCAGAGCCGGGGATGCACCGGTGGAAAGACAGTGGGATGGCACCGGAGCAGGGGGTGGGGGGCGGAACCTCCCCCAAATCAAACACGAAGTCCAGCGGGGCTGCCAAAGCCCGGCTGAAGATCAAACGGAGAAGGTGCAGTTCGGTAAGACTGAAGGTTGGGATTTGGGGCAAAAACCCCACAATTACCCCATCCCTGCTGCTACGCAACAGCCCATTTCCACCGGTACAACCCAAGCACAGCACCCGGGGGGGGACACGGGAAGGGGCTGCCGGCACCGGGAGGGACCGACATGGCTCCATCCCGCACCAAACCCCACAGCCCCGGGGAGGCTGCCGGTGCCTGTCCCGCAGGAGGCTGCGCAGGGCACAGCCCGAGCAAGGCCGAGCTCTGGGAAAAATCAGAAAAACTACAGAAAACGTCCAGAGGACACTTTGGGTTTCTGCAACTAATAAGACTCGAGCAGGCGCTTTCCAAGGAAATTCAATTAGGAGCTGGAGCGGGACGGGGACGCTGGGGTGGCAAGCGGCACAGCCCCGAAGGCCCGGCTTTGTTTTGCTCAAAACCAGAAATGTTTGAAAAAAGCCAGAAATCTGCTTTTTTCTTTTTTTTGGAGTTTTGTTGTTGTTCAAAGAAAAGAAAAAAAAAATCAAGCATTTTCACGAGCAGACAAGAAACTTTGAAAGAAAACAGAAATTAATCTTTTGGTGCAAAAAGTCTTTATCTGGGGTAAAAAAAAAATAATTGTTTCTTTTAGAGCTTTTTTTGGAGGGTCCTTTGCACTTACAGGATGTCTGCATGCAAATCTGCTACCAGTTGCATTTAAATCAGCGCTAAGACAAGCAAAGACCCTTTTATTTTGACCTTGGAGGGGGTTGCCTTTGTTTCTGCCCCCCTCCCAGGGCAGGACAGAGTCCCAGTAATGGGTACCCGAGTGATGGTGGCACTGATTCCCACCCAACCTCTCCTGCTCGGGGCGTCCGTGGGTGCTCCGGACCCCCAGCGGGGTGGCAGCACCCTCACGCAGGCAGCCGGACCCCGGTATTTCGGGCTCGCCGCTCCGAAGGTTGCGTTGTTGGGGCTGCAGCACACAACAGCTTTCCGCCTCCTGTTCCACCTCGGGGCAAACTCCTTGGGAACAGGCAGAAAGAATTAAAGGGAAAAATAAAAAGTGCGTGTGAGCGTCCCATCCCTGCCCAGCTCCAAGCAAAGAGCCGCAGAGCTGCCAGCGCCTGTGGCCGAGGGGGGACACAGAGGGGGGACACAGAGGGGGGACACAGAGGGGGGACATGGTGGTGGCCCCATGCAGCAGTTGTCTTGCTGGGAAGGGAAGGAAGGGAGGTGGGAGCGAGCAGAGTCAAACCCGACGGAAAGGTTTTTCTTCTGGAGGCAGATTTGCCTCCAGCATCTTTACATCTCTTTGCTTCCCATAAGGAAAGCCTTTCTCCTGCCGGCTGTGTTCCCCCTCCTCTTCCTCCCCGTGAAGGGAAGGAAGGACAAAAATAATCCCATCAGCCAAAGAGCTTTCTGTTTTTCTCCTGTTTTCTGTTAATTCCTCCGAAAAATAATTATACCCCCCATGCCCCCATCGGCAGACAATTGCCTCTTCTCTCTGAGGCTCCTCTGCAAACTACGTGGGGCTGTTTCAAGGGTTCGCTTTGCAGCGTGCCCGTCCCCCCCGCCCCAGGCAGGAGGAGGCTGCGATGGCACCGGGCCCATCTCCAGAGATGTCGAGAAACAAATTCCAGGAAACGGGCTTCGTCTCAGGCTGGGAAATAGGACCACGCACGGCAATGCCAACCCGACCCTGCCCACGGCACACCAACGTGGGGCCAAACCACTCCGGCACCTCGGTTTCCCCATTTATTTCACAGGCTCGGCGTTACCAAATTAGCTGGTCTAATTTGCAAAGCATCGGAACGGGACTCGACCTAAAATTCCCAGGCTCCGCGGTGCGTGACAGAGCCCCTGGATGCTGCCCAAGCGATAATGGCTCTGCACCGAAACGTCACGAGGCCAAACAAGCACAAAAGACAAACCGGACCCTGTCCATTCATCGCTCACCCAAAAACCCAGAGAGAAAAAGAAGAACGAAGTGATGTGAGCAAGAATTCAAAGCTCAAGACACGCAACTGGAAAGCTGCCCTCTGAGACCGGGCAGGGATATTCTCTCGGCGTGAATTTTGGCCCCTGGAGCATGGGCAGATGGAAATCCAGGGCGTCCTGGAGACCCCCGTGCCCCCTCCCCAGCTTTGCACGCTGCAAAAGGGGGGTCTAAAGGAGGCAAATTTGGTCCAACTCTGCTCGGGTTCACGCACCCCGGGTCCACACTCCCCTCCAGGAGGAGCTGGGGAGGAGGAGGGTGGGTTAGGGGCTGGTGTGGGGTGGAGGTGACACCCCTCCACCACGGGCACACCACATGGGGGACACTACGGGCGCCCCCGGGCTCCCAGACACCTCGGGGGGCTCCCACCGCTCCTGCGCAGCACACCAGTACAACTGGGAGGCTGAACCATGCTCTACCTACACTCCGCTCCTGTGCGGCCGGCGGCTGGGAACAGGGAAAAGCTGCAAGGCCATTTTTTACGATGCATTTAACCCATTTCTAAACTACTTTTTAAAATAACCCACGCTTGATCTTACAGCAGCTGGCGCACAGCGCTCCTCCTAACCCAGGCTGCTGCCACAGTCCCGTGCAAAAGCTTTTTTGCACTAGGTCCGTGCATTTCCCACCCGGGAAGGAAAGGGAATGCAAGGAAATCCAGAGAAATAAGCTGCGCGCAGCCCCTGCAGCTGCCTTGGCCCCGGGACGCGGCTGCAGCACAAAGCAGCGTACGAGTTCAGCCGGGAAGCGGAGCCTGCAGCATCCAGCTGGAGAAGCAGGGGGGAAGAGAACAAGAGGATGTATTCTCCTAAACTTGGGCCCAGCGGCGCTGCGGGCCAAAGCCAACAAGGGGAGAGATCCAGCTGTGCTAAGCTCGGTTTCTGTGCATCGCCGTGCCCGGTGCTCCCGCGGCACAGCTCCTGCCCGCTCAGCCCGCTGCCCGCCAGCCGCTTCCAGAGCCCGCAGGGAGCTGGTCCCGGGGTGGATTTGGCCCCTTTTGTGTCTGGGCTGACAGCACAGGCAACGGGGTGTTTCACCTCTCGCCATCAGCTTCCTGCTCCGGCATTTTTTCTCTCACATTGGGACTTTTAATGCAGTTTACGCACATAAACCTCAGCGGGGACCGACCACCACGGGACACCGGCACAGGTCCTCACAACGCAGGCAGAGCCACCACGCCGCCCGGATAACTGCTGGGGGGCTCAGCTTTGCCCCACGGAAAAAGTGAGGATCCCCAAAACTTTTCCATCCGCTTCTCCACAGCCTGGTCCTGCCCCCCTGCATCCCGCCCGGGAACCCCAGGGGAGTCGCTGCAGGGTGGGGAAGGGGCCCCACCACCCCCAGCCCCCTCCCCGGGCTGCAGAACAGCCCCCAGCCCCGTACCCCCATTCCTCGGGGGTGGTTGGGGGGTGGTTTTAGCCCCTTCAGCTTGCCCTGGCCCCGCGCCCCGGCTGCCCCGTGCGCTTGGCCGAGTTACAGAAACTGCTGCAAAGTTTGTGCTGCGAACTCCCCCCGGGCTGGGCTGCATCAGCTGCGCTCGCACCGCGCCAGGCACACGCACACGTGAACACACGTACACATCCACACACATGCACACACGCACACACATGAAGACACATGCACATTCACACACGCACGTGCCGTCAGAGGCACAAACACACCCCCAGCTGCACACAACCACACACACACACACTCAGGCCTTCCTGGACCCGCACTCA
>RSEF01000026.1:6697174-6715775 GCA_003993805.1 Himantopus leucocephalus | reverse complement strand
TTTTTTTTTTTTTTTGGCATTAATACCATCTGTTCACCTGAACTACGGACCTTCTGTCTCTAAAAATCTTTTGGTATCTTCCCATCTGGACGCACACGCACACAAAAGGATAACAAAAAGAAAAGATGAAAGCAGGAGCCCCGGCACCAGCAGGCTCGGCTCGCTGGCCGTGGCCGCGTTCGGCTGCCACGCGGTTTCACCGGGGTGGGCTTTGCGACCGGCAGGACGGCCGAGCAGCGGCTCACCGCCCGGCTCTGCCCGTGCCAGCTCCTCTGCGGGTACCCCCGGGAGGAGGCTCGGCAGTGGTGGGTGCTGCCTCCCTGCGCCATTGCCCGTCCTCGGAGCCCCTGTCCGGGCTTCGGAGGGGGAACCGGGCGCGCAGGGGACCAGGAGCCTTTCCCTGAAGTCGAAGTCAGGCCACTGGCCATCCCCGCACGGGCTGGGAGAGGTGTCACCTGCTGCAGCCGATGTCGAGAAGGAAGCGGGGAGCCGTGTCCTCGCGGCCCGGCGCTGGCGGTTGGCTGGGAACGGTCGGTCATCACTGCTGGGTGCCACCAGCCCCCCCGCCAGCGGGGACCGGGGAGCTCGGGGAAGGAGGCCAACCCAGGGAGTTTAGCAACCTGCCGAGGTGACAAGGCAAAGGGGACACAGTCCCACCGACACGCCAGTCCTCGTCCTTCCCCAGCCACGAGACAACGGTGCAAGCCCGATATCCAGACCGTGGCAGAGGAGTCGCCCCCATTTCTGCCGTTTCTTCCCCCAAAGCTGGGTGGAGGCAGCGCGTGGGCAGGGTCCACGGTCCCTCCTAGTGCAAAACCCACCGGGGGACGGAGAGATGACTGCGGGTTCCTGCCATCGCCTTCCCTCCCTGGGGCGGTCGCTGGCAGAGGCTCGAGCATCGCCGGGCGGCAGAGCACCGCAGGGGAAGAGGGGACGGAGGTGCCTTCCCTGTGCCCACCGTGCACGGGGAAAGAAGGAGGGACCATTTCGGACAGAAACAACCTACCATCCTCGTTCACCAGTCACTAACCAAGGGAAGAGGGGAGAAAAAGTCCAGCTCTTGGGTCCAGCTTCTTGTGTCATGGGATGTCCCCCCCATGGCAGGGGTCGGTCAGTCACCGGGGCCACGGCACGGGGCAGTGGGGAGCGGAAGGGACGTGCCATCAGCAACAGGTTGTTGCACCAAGGAAACCCTTTTGCTTTGTGGAAGTGCCTTTAAGAAACAGGTTAACGCCGAAGGTCACCTTGGGGAGGTGGGAGCCATCACTTGGTCTCCGGCCGGGAGGGTGGGAAGGGTTTGCCCCTCGGTGGGGAGGAGGAAGGGGTCCTTAGGACAAGTCTTCCACCGGCAGCTCCTCCTCCAGGTCCCTGTCGTCGGGAATCGTCACATTCTGGTTGGTGGTGGCCATCAGCGAGACGGGTCTGCTGTCGTCCTCTGCCTCGGCGGGTTCCTCCTTCACATGCACTGGATGGCTGCGGGGAGGGAAGCGTTCAGCCCCGGGGAGCCCGTCCCGCTGGATACAACCCCATGACGCTCTCGGGCCAAACCCCCTCCATCCCTGCACTGCCCCTTGCTGGGGGGACCGGCGCCGCGGGAGGCAAAGAGCAGCTCCCAGTGCCCGCTGTGCCACTGTCCCTTAGCTCCAAACCCTCCAGCAACACCCACCGGCACTGCCCCTCGTCCCCTCGCCCCCGGCCAGGCTGACCTGTACTGCTGCGGGGACAGGCGCGGGCTGTTGCTGCCGTTGCTGTTGACCTGCTCCACGGTGCTGCTGACGTCGTCGTGGCCCACGTGCAGCATGCCGCTGGCGGAGCTGGTGTTGATCATGGTGGGGCTGTTCAGCAGCGGGAAGCTGCTCTCCGCCAGCGCAGCCTGCAACGGAAAGCGGCGGCGGCGGCTCAAGGCACGGAGGATGCAAGACCACGATGGAAAAGGGGACTGCAGAGCGGTGAAGTTTAGTGCCCCCTGTCCCTGCCAGGGACGGGACTGGGTCCTTACCTGGTAACTTGCATTAAGTGCTCCGTAACCGAGTCCTGAAATCATGTTTTTGACTAAAGTCGGACTCCTGCAGAAAGAGAGAAAGCACAATGATGCAGGGCTGAGCGCTCCCGGTGCGGGGACGGGTGCGATCGCGGCTCCCAGACTGCATCCCGGCAGGAGAGGAGGACCCACCCTGTCATCTTTGGTGGCCTTCGCTTTTGGTACTCGTGCTCGTCGACGGTCCAGACGGCTCCCTTGACGTTCTCCACGCGCACGAAGCACTTGTGCAGGCTCAGGTTGTGGCGGACGGCATTCTGCGGGCAGAGCGGGCAGGACAGCTCAGCGACACGGCCCTCGCCCTGCTGCCCGGAGCCCTCCTCTTCCTCCCCATCCTCCTCCTCCTCCCCCAGTCCCTGCGAGTCCCCACGGCTCCGGGCTGCCCCGGCCACGCTCGGCTTGTCTGCAGCCAAACACTCCGCAAAGCCACCCAGGGATGCTGCAAACGCTCGCTCAGCCCATCAGCACCGAGAGGGTTTAGGATCCGAGTCCCCGAGCCGCACGTGGGACACAGCCCTGTTTCGTCAGCCTCGGCCACATGCTGAGGAAGATGGGGACAGAGTGGGACAAGGGACAAGCGACACCAGCAAGGACCCGGGAGCAGAGCCACCCTCTCTGCTGCAGCTCGTTCGGCGATGCTCGGCAAAGCCGGCTAATCTTTTCCTTTCTTTTTCTTTCCCCCACCCTCCCTTTTTGGTCCTTTCCCTCCCTTTCTTCTTTACATCGACCATCTTTACATTTCTAAATGTAAAATAAAGAGACACACACGTAGGCAGACAGCGCAGCCCCGAGAGATACCAGCTCCCTTGTCCCCTTCCAACTCCCTGCCATTTGCTACTGCCCCTATTTCATTACCAATTTTAATTTGCCTCTAATTAAATCCTGTGTATTTTTCCGACTCACTTGCTAATCCATGAGGGAGGCAGGAGGCTGGAGTGGAATCTCTCCGAGCTATAATTACAAAGGGCCTAATCACGCCGGGGCTCTGCCTTTGAATAAATTTCCTTGCATTAAGGTTCTCAGATTCTCTGCCTTGCAAATGAGAATGACCCCAATTTCAGGAAGTTGGCCTCGGAGGGTTTTTTTTTTTTATATATTTTTTTTTTTATTTCGAGTCCTGATTCGTGATGAGAGACTAATTCGTTACGCTAAAACATTAACAGCAATTTAAAAGGTCGAACGAGGGCTGTATAAACAAAGGAGCTGGCCAACACAACAAGGCAAAAGGAGACACAAGGACTGAACCCCCCCGCGCTGGAAAGCGTTAGAGTTCCCAGAAACTCATCAAATTGCACCATCGCCCCTTCTTCTTTTTCATTTAAGGACAAAACCAAACAAAGCTGGGCTCCTTCCCTCGTCATCCATCCATCCATCCATCCATCCATCCATCCATCCATCCATCCCTCCATCCATCCCTCCATCCATCCACCCACCCATCCTCCAGCCACTGCCCCGTGCCCGCTGCCCGCCATCCGCCCCAGTGTCCCCGGCTGTACCATCGCACCCGGTGCTGCCGCGATGGCCCCGCTGAGAGGCGGGTGGCGTGGTGGCAGGCAGCGGGGACGGGGATGGCTCCTGCTCCTCTTGCCATTTGGGCAGAGCCAGCTCCAAGGGAAAACTTTGCAAGCGGCTCCCAGGAGCCTGTGCCGGGGGAAGGAGATTCAGGCGCAGTCGGTGACTTCCCCTGTGTCATACTGGGGACCCGCTGGTCAGCAGCTGGCCCGGCTCCTCGGGTGATGCTCGGTGCGGTGCAGAGCCGGGTCCCCGGGTCCCAGCTCGGTACCATCACCGCTCTCACCCAAAGGGAGACGCTCCGTTTGGGCCATGCCCTGCCCCGGGGGCTGAGGAATCCCTCGTCCTCACACCCCTTGTTGGCATCACCCGGAGAGGAGGGCCCGGCTGTCGGCAGCACCGCGTGCACAGGCATCCCAGGGAGTTGGAGACCCAAGGGGGACCCCAGACGCCGCTGTGCTCCCCGGCCAGCGATGCAGCAGGATGAGTCCCAGGTCCCTGCTCTGCCCTTGCACCATCTCCACGAGCGCCCCGCTCCCTGCCCGCAGCCGGGGGTTTGAAAACCATCCGGGGCTGGGTCGGACATTGCCCTTGAACCCCCGTCCCCTGGCCGGCAAACACAGGAATTCCTCCCCTCGCCGGGGCCGGATCCTGCCCCGCGCTCCCCTTCCTCCTTCCTGTGCGCGCAGGGGACTCCTCGTCCAAACAAAGCCCTGATTAAAGGCAAGAAGCGTGGCAAAGCCGAAACCCTTCCTGCACGCGGAGACGCAGCCCCGGCCCGGCAGCGCCCACATCCCCCCTCTCCCCGCAGTGACACCCCCCTGCTTCCAGGCACCGGCGGGTACGTGTTTGCAAAGGCAAAAGTGGAGATAAAATGAATCCCGGCACTGGGCAGGCAGTGGATGTGATTCAGCATCAGCGGAGCCTGGGATGCCCCGTCCCCGGTGCCGGGTGCCGGGCAGGGTGCTGGCCCCAGGGCACGGAGAAGGTGCCGGGTGAGACCCCCCCCCCGACACGGGAATCCTCCCACCCGGTGCCGCGTGGGGGTCCCTGCCTCCTCCTAACGTGGCTTTTGGATTTCGACCGAGTATTTGTTCAGTGCCAGACTTGCCTGCTCTGTTTGCTTCTCATCTTTGTCTTTTCTAATGATGTTTGCTTTGCGCCCCCGGCCCCGCTCCCCGTGCCATGCCGGGGGTCTCCCCGTGGGCCCCCACGCCACACCGCGGCTCTGCCCCGCCGTGGGGATGGGGTACCCACCTCGGCCCCCGCAACCCCTGCCCCATCCCGGGGGGCAGCTGAGGCAGGAGACGAGGGAGAAGCCGCAGCAGAAACGGTGGGTTTCTGAAGAACGGAAATACGTTATTTTTTCCTGCCTATCCCCCTCCTTCAAAAGAAGCCTGACCTTGGACACTGAAAGTTGTGATGGGAATCATCCTCCCCCGGCTCTTTTTAATCCTTTGCCATCCCTTTCGGTGGTGGAACAGGAAAAAATAAAGAGCAGCAAAAAGAGAAGCAGAAGGGCGGGGGGAAGCCCCTCTCTGAGACATCAACTCTGCCCTTGGGTTACATGGGCTGCAGGGCAGCCGCGAAGAAAAAAAACCAAAACAGTTATTCCTGTCAGCTAGCAAAAGGGAAGGAAAAAGGCACTTTCACCTGCCGTTATCTCATTCCCCAGACAGGGAAACTGAGGCACAGAGCAGGGAAAGGGCTGCCCTGGAAAGACAGACACTGTCCCGGGAGCAGCGATGGCCACACCAGGCTCTCCCCCGCGATGCTCCCCATCACTTCCCACCCTGTGCCCAAACCTGGGGTGTCCCCATGGGGCTGGCTGGCACAGCGCTGGCGGCCAGCGATGCTCCCCGCGCCGTGCGGCGCCGGCTTGCAGTGCTGCACGCGTGCCGTGAGGGGGACTCCAGACTGCCGCAGGGCCACTGCCAGCACCAAAAACGGCCCAGGAACCTCGGACTGCTCCTGCCCTGCTCCTTCCCGCCACCACCCTCCCCACTCAGCGTGGGGGGATGCTCCGGATGGGCTACGCCGAAGCCAGGGGCCACCCGTAGCACTCGGGAGCCAAAACACCCGTTGTTCACCCAAAGTTTGCTGCGAAGAAGCAAACCCCTGCTGCGGTCCGCTCTGATCTGCAGCAGCAACGCACGGGGGCCCCGGGCTCCAGAACAACCGATTCCTGCCTTAACCCTTTCAAAATGCACCATCTCGCTTGCGTCTCACTTATTCTAATTTATTTTAAAGTGTTCGTCTCCCTCCGCCACTCCACCTCTCGCTGCCCTGAGCCGGAGGAAGCGGACTCAGTAAATACAGGCAGCAGGAAACAATAAATAAATCCATCCCGGTCGGGGCAGTAACTGCTCCTTCTCACAACCACCCTGCTTCTCTGAGACGCTTTTTCTCCGTTCTCTCGGATTTGGTGATTTCTGTACAACCAAGAGGGGAGCAGCTCCGGCGCGCACGTGCTGCCCCAACACACTGCCCCAAAATTCAGGCCCGTCAGCCCAAACCAGTGACAAAAGGCTCCTTGGTGCCAAAATCTTTCAATACCTGCCTGTACAGCACCGTGCACCGGGTGGGGGGAGCCGATGGGCACAGGCACCCACTCGGGGTCTCGCAAGTGCTCCCGCTCGCCGACGGTCCCCCCAGCCACCACCGCCATCCCTCCGTCCCCACGGACCAGCACCCGCATCCCCGGCCACCGCCGAGACACAGCCACCACGTATTGCGGCTGCGGCACCTCCCGCTCGCAGCGTGCCACCCGCCCCCGGGTTATCATTAACCTTATTTGCTATTTCGAGTGTCTCACTCTTTTCTCTGCCCTTCTCCCGGCACCGCGGCGGGGGCTCCGCTCCAGCCCCAGCTCTGCAGAAAGCCCCGCGTTTCTACAGCGCGGCTCTTTGCCGTATCCTACCGCATGGATGACGCATCCCCAGAGACCAGGGATGCGTTTGGCGGGGTGGGAAATGTGGGATTTATCCACAAAATCATTTCCTGCACCATCTCAGAGCTGTGCGATGAACTGGTCCTTTACCGCAGGTGCCCATACAAACTGGAGCACCTCCCGCAGCAGGTAGCCCCGGGTGGGATGGGGCGAGCCCCACGGCGCCGAGCAGCGCTGCTCTCACCTTCCAGGTGGCCGTGTTCCTCCGGAAGTAGGCAAACATCCGCGTGAACCAGTTATAGATTTCGTTCAACGTTAGCTGCCTGTCGGGGGTCTCCAGGATGGCCTGGGAAACCAGAGAGAGGACAAGAGCATCACTTGCGATGCCCCGGCGCGGTCTGACACCCGTCCTGTGACGAGGCATCAGGGGCAGAAATGGGGGTTCAGCGGGCACGGGGGCTCCCCCCGGACCGAGAAAGTGGGGGAGAGTACAGCTTTGCCCGTTGTGCCCCACGGGCAGGTCTCGGGGTGCAGATCTGAACCCCGCGGCGCGGGGAGCCACTCACCTGCCGGATGAGCGAGGCGTACGTGAAGGGCGGCCGGACATCCGCGTTTTTGTAAAACTCGTGGTTCTGTGCAAGTTCTGGAGGGAGGGGACAAGAAATGGGGAGGCGGGGGGTGAAGGGACCCATTTTGGGACCCGAGGACCGTGTAATGGTGGGCGCGCTGAGCCCCATCCCGGAGCTCACCTGAAGATATCGGGGTGCAGAACTTCTCCGAGTTTCTCCTGCGGATGGGCCCCACGTTGTGTAAAGTGGAAGAGCTGATGACGGAGGGGCCCTGCCGCAGGGGGGTGATGGGTGCCGTGGCGGAGGTGGGGGGATGAGGTAAACCGTCGGGGAACGTGTCGGAAGTGCTCTTGGAGAGGGTGGCACTGGAGACCAGGTTCAGCTGCATGGACAAGCGGGAGGGAGGGCGAGCGGTTGGGCACCGGTTCGGGGAAGGCAGGGGCTGGGAGAGCCCCCGGCACACCGGCAGCCCGGCGGGGTTGAGCCGGCTCATGCCACAAAGCAGGCGGCGAAGGGCTTGCAGGGGGGAGACTTGTTGGGCTCAGCAGGGATGGGATGCAACTGCAGGAGAGGATGCAACCATGGGATGGGGATGCAACCATAGGAGAGGATGCACGCACAGGAGGGGATGCAATCGTGGGATGGGATTCACCCACAGAACGGGATGCAACCGCGGGATGGGATGCAACCGTGGGATGGGGAGCAACCACTAAATGTCCGAACTGGTGGAGCAGCACAACACGCTGATACAGGCTGCGTTTCATTGCCGGTTGATGCCTTGCACCGGCACAAGGAACCAAGCTGCGTGCACCGGAGCGCGGTCAGGGCATGCCCGTCCTGGGGACCCCGTCCAGCCGGGCCACACAGGGACGTGGTGACCATGCACAGGGCAAAGAGGGGACGGCAGCCAGCGGCGAGGGGGAAGGGGAGGAAAGGGGGCAGCTGCAGGGACGCACAAGGGCAGGAGGGGGACACACGCTTACAGGTTGGCTGAAAGGCTTTGGCTCTGAAGGTCTCATGTGAAGATGGGCCATCATTGCTTGGAGCCGCTCGCTCTCCTTGGCCAGCTGCGGGAGGCAAGAAGCAGAAGAGAGAACAGTCAGGCAGTGCCGGCAGTCACCCACGGAGGTGGCCATGGCCTGGAGGAGCTGTCTGTCCAGCCAGGAGCCCTGCCTGAGGGCAGGCAGCATCCTCCAGTGTCCCCACAGGAGCCACCTCCTGCCTGACACTGAGCCGTCCCAAGAGCCCCGGTGGGACTGTGGCTCTGTGGGGGGCTGTGGCACCCATCGAGGGAGACACAGGGGCCGCCGCTGCTCCAGCTCCACGTGTGCAGCCAGATGAAAAATCTATGGTGAAATGGAGTCATTTCACATGTCCTGGCCGCCCATCGGAGCCCTCGCTCTCCTTCCCGGGCGCTCTGGTCCCGGCACCCAGGGCCAGCCGTCCTCATCCCCTTCGCCCTTCTCCAGCCTCTGCTGCCTCCCGCTCCCCAGCAGCTCCCCGTCCATCTACCCATCCCTCCCTCCGTCCATCCATCCACCTGGACGCACAACATCGCTTTAATTGTGCGCCCCTGCCTGTTTACTCCCTGGAGTGCGGAGAAGGGTGAAATATTCACTGTGGCACCAGGAGAGATTTTGAGCCCGGCGGAGGCGATGGGATCTGACACCCGCTCTCTTCCCGTCACCTTCCCTTTCCGCCGCGACCCCTCAAGTTCGGGGCTCGGCCACATCCCCGTGTGCTGCCGGCTCCCCGCCAGCCAAGCCCCCTCCCCGGGCAGGCGCCGGAGCCGGGAGCCGGGCGAGGAAGGAGTTAAAGGCAGGAGCCAGAGCAGAGTTTGCTGCAAGTTTGGAGCAGCTCGGATGCTTTCGCGCTGTCGTGGTGCTCATTAGAGCTGACAGGTCTCCCCTCGTGATGCAGACGCTCTCCGCCGGCACAGCGGGAGCTCTGCGCTGAAAACTTTATAATTGGTAGCTCCGGTGGCAGGTTCTCCTCTCTGCACACGAAGCTTGCCGCTCGCCCTTCAGCTTTTTTTTTTTCCCCTTCCTTTCCCTCCCCTCTTTAAGCCCCAGTAATTGCTTTCAACCTCTTGCTTCAGTGAGGGCTGGGGAGTGGGATGCGATCGCTCCGCTTCGCCCAGGCAGCTTTGCAGCCTCCCCACCCCGGGAAGGTTTTGCTGTGTCTCCCCCCCCCAACACCCTGCAGCCCCCGTTATTATGGCTCCCAAGGCTGCCGCACATCACGGCCCGCTGCCCTCCGGGGCCGGTGTCCCCCACGATGACACCCGCTGCCACGCACAGTGATGGGCACAAACTGCTCCTGCCAGCACCCAGGCACCGTCACGTCAGACCCCCTACCCTGTCCCGCTTTCCTCCTCGACCGCTTTCAAGTCCCAAGATGAAAACCCTCCATTTTCTCCCATTTTCTGCCCCTTCCCTTCTCTATTAACCGAATTACGCATGGCACGTCGGGGAGTCGGAGATGCTGGGAAAGGCGCTATTTAAAGAACTGGCTTTCCAAAAATAGCAACCCAAAGTTGGGCTCCAAAGACCACGCTCAGCCACTGAAATAAGCGGCCTGATTTCTAAAGAGCCCAGCGGCCCCGTGGCTCTCGCTGCGGCGGCACGGCTGGGCACGAGGGCTGGGGCACAGCTCACGTCCCGCCTGTGGGCACGCACCCCCCCCCGGCATCACCTGCCTTCCAGGTCTGTGGCATCTCCTTGTACCCACAGGGACACTTTGGGCAGGAGAGCCGGCTTGTCCCTTCCTCCAGCCCCATCATAATCATGCAGGGATGCTGGTATCAGAGGGGGAACCAGTTTGAGGCTCCCCCAGGTCCTGATCCCCGCCAGGATATGGGCCAGGCAGGGGCAGCACCTCTCTTAGGGAAGGATGCTTAAAATGAGTCCCTGGGGCACTGGGGTGGCTAATTATCTTGCTAGTGGTCCTCAGCCTCGCTACCCCCCTCCTGCAGAGAGCAGCCAAGACACAGCGCGCAGATTTCGGAAGGAGACGGCTTTTTAAACGCACGTGCTTCGAGGCTGGGGCGGTACCCACCTGTATTTCCAGCTGCTGTACCACTTGCATCTGGACTCGACACTGGGCCGTGCTTCGGTCATCAAGTGCATGTTCTGTATTGAGGTGTCTGGGGAGAAGAACACGGGGGTTGACGCCCGGACGTGCCGTGCCCAAAACGCGGCCCCTCTGCCAGGGCCACACCTGGGATCAGCCTCGACCTGCAAACTGCCTGTACCGCAGCAACGCTCGGAGACACCCGTGAGGTGCTGCCGGTGCCGGGGATGCGCCGGCGCCGCTGCCCAAAGCGTGACGAGCAGAAGGGAAACTGAGGCACGAAGGCGGCCAAGCAAACCGGGCTGTGCCTCCTCCCCAACCCCAGGCTGGAGGGCAGCCGCAGACCACCAGCCCTGCCCATGGCAGCCCCGCCGTGTTTAGGAGCAGCCGCTGGTTGATGGAAAGTCCTTGAGAAGGGCTGCTGGCAGGAGGCGCCCAGGAGGACCTGAGGAGCAGGTTCCCAGGACAAAGGCGGCATTATGGAAGTTTACTTACACCCTCTAAGGAAACCCCCGAAGGCAGAAGGTGACATTTCCAGAGTGCTCCTCATCCTACTGCTTTCGTGCCTCGTGTTTATAAGGCACTTTATGTTTATAAAGCACAAGGACCTTTGGTCCCCACCACCCTCCCTCCTTCCTGGGGAGGAAAGGGCTCCCAGCAGAGGTGAGCAGCCGGTGACGGGGATGCCACTTGCTGCAGGGCCAAGGACATCCCGGCATGGCCTTGTGGGGGTCCTCACCCCCAGACCCAGCAAAGCGGCAGCCCGGGGACGCTCCCAGCGCTGAAGAAGTTGCGTGGCCGGGCCGCGTCCTTGCTGGGGTGGGTGCAAACCCACGGGGGTCCTCACTGGAGGAGTGGGACAGGTCGGAGGGGGAATGCTGTGCAGCCGGGCAAACCATAGCAGGGCCACCCCGGGAACACCCCAAAAGGTGGCATCCAACAGCGGGAAACACACAGGCGGCCCAGGGCCGTGGGCCAATGCTCTCCAGGACCAAGACTGAGATATGTCTGCTGAGACATCCCAGGAGAAGGTGCCTCAGGAGTATCTACCCTCAGTCTGGATGTGGAAGACGGCGGGAGTCTCACCCGGCTGTTTGCGAGAGACTTCCAGCCCCAGCTTGCGAAAACAAGTTAGGTAACTGGGACCAGCTGCCAAGCCGTGTGTGAGCAAACCCCGCCGGTGTCTCAGCCCCGCTCCGCTGCGCTGCGGCTGGAGTGAAGGCACAGCCATTTCTCCCGGGAAAAAGCTATCAAGAGTCTAGGCTGTGCTGAACAGGAACAGAGACGTCTCCCACCGACCCTCGCAGGCTTTTATAAACCACTGCTCAAAGCGTGGGCTGCCCCTGTGCACCCCAGCGCCGAGGCTTTCTGAGCTGCTCCGTGGAGACGATGCTCAGAGGAGGCTCGAAGCCGGTGCCCGGACTCAAAGCAAGGTCCACGCTGCAGCTGGGCTCAGCCTTTGGGCGCGGGATGTTTGTCATCCGTCTGTCCCACACCCCGACACACGTTCGTGTTGGCAGAGAGGGGACAGAAAGACTTTCGGGGAGGCTGCCCCTCGGGAAGGTCGCTCCTGCAAGCACGAGGTGTGCTCAGGGGGGGCAGGCAGGTGGGACGCAGGGACCCTCCAGCCCCGGCTGGCACGGCAAGGCTCTCGTGGCACTGCCACCCAGCCCCAGCCATCCCCCTCAACCCCAGCTCCAGCTTCCAAACCGGAGCTTGCTCATCTGCCCCGTGCCATGTAAACACGCCTGGAGAGGCGGGAGGAGATGCCTTATCTAGGTTCACCCTGTGAGTCAGAGGAAGGAGAACGCAGGAGCCTGACTCACTCACTCACTCTGTGGCCACCAGGCAACGCTCCCCAGGCTGCCTTCGCACCTCCTCATCCTCCTCTGCAAGGCCTCAGCCCAGCTCCTTCCCTGGGAACGAGGAGGCCGGTGTGGTCCGAGGGATGCTCCCACCGGAGCTGGCCCTAAGTGCGTGGCAGTGGATGGGATTACTTTGTGAAAACCCAAAATCTCGCTGACGGAGAGCAAAGCGCGCTGGTGCATCTCGGCCGCCGCACCGAGCAGACAGCCGGAGAGGCGGGGGGGAAGGAGCAAGCAAGCCCGTCAGTTCCTTCTGATGTCTTTGCTAAAAATCCCGGCTACAAAGAGATCTAATTGCAAATGAACTAATTAAGTAAACCTCTGACGAAGCGTGAAAACAATTTGTTTGACCCTGACGCTAGCAGAGGGCTCTTCGACAGCGGAGTTAATCAGTCAGCGCCGGAGCCCACAAGCGGTGTCAGCGGGCTGCCGCGCCGCCATCTGCTTCCTCCCCTCCTCTCACCCCCCAGGAGGGGAGCTGCAAACCCCCCTCGCCTGCTGCCTGCTCCTGCCCGCTCCTGCCCGCTGCACTGGGTCTCTTTTCCTCTAGCAGCCATCTCTGGTGTTTTCTCCTTCGGCATGGGCTGCCCCCCCTGCTCTGGGCAGACAGATTTTGGGACGTCCAGACCCATTTCCAGGGTCTCCCCCTCCGCCAGCCCCACGCTGTCCCGGCCCGAGAGCGTGGGCTCTCCCCGCCTCTGGCAAAACCTCCCCCAAAAAGGGGAGCACTTACTTGACAAACTGTCCCAAGTCCTCACAGAGGGTTTCGCAGCCAGGCCACTTGCACTCTCCGTGGCCGTAGAGCGGGTGGGAACTGGGGGTCTCTTCGTGGGAAGAGCTGCAGAAGACGGGAAGGGACTGTCAGATGGGGCAGCTGTGACGCTCCAGCGTTCCTGTGCATGGGGCCAACCCTCGGGAACCCATGGGAGACCCCGCAGCGATGGCTCCCTACCCTCCATGGGCACATGGGCGCAGCAAAAAAGCAATAGGACTTGTTTAGGGGGTGGGCAGAAGCCCCCCAGCCCTCCCAACCCTGTTGCCAGCCCCACGGGTGACAGATCCCATCCCTTCCACCTTTCCAGGGATAAAAACCCCAAGTGCCAGGGCCTGACTCGGCTCTACCTGTCCCTTCTCGGCGTGTGCATGGTGCTCTGTCCATTGGGCAGAGGGTGATGGGAAATGGGAGGCGAGACCTTGGCGGCCGAAAACGAGGTAGAGTTGGAGGTGTTGGTGGTGAGGTCGAGACCTTCTTGCTTAATGCTGTCCTCAACGGGCTGGGCGGCTGTGACCTCCTTCCAGAGCTGCTGGAGGTCCGAGGGGCACACAGCTACGGCGCGGGGAGAAAAGCACCCGCCGTCAGCGGGGAGAAGGAGCAGCACCCACTGGCACCCAGGCTGGATCGGGACCCCCCCGGCTCCCTCCCTGTCTGGCCGGTGCAGCTCGGCTCCCCGCAGCTCAGGCAGCCCAGAACCGGGAAATCATCACCCGAAGCCGGGCACAGCCCTCTCTCCAGAGGAGAGGCTGCACGGTCCCATCGGGAAGCCCAAAACAAGTCACCCGCAGCACCCGGGGAGCCCTGGATGGGAGGAGACCCCGGTTTCCCGCACTCTGGCATCCCCACGCAAGAGGAAGCTGGGGGCCCAATCCTGCACACAACCCAGCTCAAACTCTCCCAGGCTGCTCCGGCCGTTCACGCAATCAAGCCCCCAACTTTAGACGGG
Organism: Himantopus leucocephalus; assembly: GCA_003993805.1. NCBI lineage: Eukaryota > Metazoa > Chordata > Aves > Charadriiformes > Recurvirostridae > Himantopus > Himantopus leucocephalus. The sequence continues at coordinate 6,702,108 of RSEF01000026.1, read as the reverse complement.
CGCATTCGGAAAAGCAACGCCCCAGCCCCCTCCCCAGCCCTCCCTCGCCCGGAGCAGGGAGAAGCCGCANCCAGGGGTGGTCCACACTGCCCCCCCCAAAGGCCCCCCCCCCCCCCTCCCCAGGCAGGGGTCCTTACCTTGGGGCAGGGTCTGGAGGGGCACGGTGCCCTGTCCCGGCGGGAGGCTCACCAGCCCCTGGCGCTGCAGGTTTAACAGGTGCTGCTGCTGGAGCTGCTGCATCTGCAGGAGCTGCTGCTGGAAGGCCAGCTGCTTGTTCCCTAACGGCTGCCGGGAGACAAAAGGGAGAAATCAAAGCGCGTTATTTCCAGCCTTGCAGCAGAAGCCTCGCAGGGGACGCAGGGGCACGGTGGCGGCGGCGAGGGATGCTCGCGGCGGTGGCACCGTGGCCGTGAGTGCCTCCGTCCTGCTGCCTGGCCGCTGTGCCCGCTCAGCTTGCGGCCGAGCCCGACGGAGGCTTTGATCTACGGGAAGAGGAGGGGAAGAAAAGGAAAGGGGAAGGGAAAAAATAAAGCACTGAAAAGAGAGGGAGCGAGCAGAGCCGGGGGCTCGCTCAGAGCAGAGACCCAGCTCTGCCTGCAAGATGGGGAAACCCGCGCGCCCGAGCCGTGGGGTCCCACGCGGGGAGGCTCAGCCACAGGGCGAGCTCCCGCGGGCACCGAGCATCCCCCAGCACCCAAAAGGCATCCTAAGACCGCCCAGATGCATAACACCATCCTTTAAGCAGGGAAACAGCCCCTATTTGCCAAAAATGACGATTACGACCCCCTTCTTGGTGGGGGAGCAGAAACCAACCGTCTGCAGGGGAGCAGAAGCTCAGTGCTCCCGGTCCCCGGGCACCAGCACTGGTGCCGCCACTCCAGTCACGAGCACCCCCCCAGGTAGGTGACTCTCCCAGCCGTCCCCAGGAGCCGGCCACACTCTGACCGGAGTAGCTGGCCCTAAACTAGTTAGGCAGGACGGGTCCCTGGGGAGGCACCAAGAAATCCATGAGAATTAACTGAAGGGGAGAGAATTCAATTAGGGATGGGGACAGGCAGCTGCTAATCCGAGCCGGCCACGAGAGGGGAGCTGCCCCGGACCTGCCCGGCCTCATTAGCGGGGCAGGCGTCTCCGTAACCCCTTGAACCCCTCTGTTTGCCCAGACGTTGTTTGCAGGTTGCGAGGAGCCGGGCTGGCAGGCAGCGGGAGCCGGCTGTGCCGCACGAACCGGCCCCGGCAGCAGCCCCGGCCCCTCCACGGCAGCTCCGTTATCCTCCGGCAAGAAAAGCACCGGGGTCCCTCTGGGCACAGCAAGCCCCCGCCTCGGCGAGGCACACCGGCCAAGCCCCTGACCCACTGCACTCGTGAGTGGGGACACTCTGCAGCCCCGTTCCTTGGCCCAAAAAGAAGTATTTTCATGTCCCTGTTCTTACTGATGAGTGAGAGACCTTTGCAATAGGAAACGTCCGTGTTTTTTTTTAATCTTCTGGCTGGGTCTGGGCATCGCGGGGATTCAGGTCCCCGGCGCACCGGGCATCCCAGGGACCGGGCACAGCCCCACCTCGCTCTCCCGATGATCCCCGAGGCGGCATCTCGCGCTCTGCTCAACAGGGAACAGCTAACAGACTCTCCGTGGCAAACCCTGTTCACGGCTTGGTTTGGAATCAGTACGTGCTGCCGTACCCGAAGCAGCACCCGGGGCCCCGCGGGACACGGGCTGTCCCCTGCAGATGCTGCTGACGCTCGGCCGCGGCTTTGTGAAACGGAGGGTGAGGACGGGCTCCAGGCACGGCCCTGCGAGATCCCCACGGTCTGCAACGCAACACTCCACTGCGAGTCCTGTCTAGGGCACAGAGAGACTTTAAATCTGGTTTCTCAGCCTCAAAGGGATGTACGGACTCGTCTCTGTCCTGTCCACTTCTTGGGCACAGCACAATTGTCCCCTCAGAGTCAGCTCCGGATCCTTTCTGGCTTTGCCTCACTCCTGTACCTCTGACACTTGAAGACAAAGGCATAAATCGACGCAATTTCTGCTCAGTGAAGAGGAATCCCCGCGCTCGCCCTCACTCCTGAGCAAGGCACTGAGCCAGGAGGGCTTCAGGCCACGGGAGCGGAGCAGCCAGTGGCCCTGTGGGACCACGATGGAGGGGAAAAAGCAGGACCAGGCTGTGCGCCCGGGAGCCTTAAGAGAGGCAGCACTGTCCCCCACGGTGTCCCTGTCCCCTGCCAGGGAAAGCTCTGCTACCACGTGGGATGGACATGCGTGTCCTCGCCTTAGTTAGAAACTGGAACTGGGATGGGATGGGATGGGCTTCTCCTCCTCTTCCCAGCTCCGCCACCGCCCTCCCCGGGGGCCCCAGGGCAAGTCCAGGCTCCGCATGAACACAGCCTCATTCACTGCACTTCCAGGCTGTGGAGCAGGAGGAAATTGGGAGCGGATGAAGTCATGAGGATCCCCGGGGCATGTCGCCTGCGCCTCGTAGCCCGGCTAGTCTCTCCCGATCCCGCCTCCCCGGAGCCCGGTGGCCAGCAGAGCCAGACCCCCCCGCGCCTCCGGGGGACCGGGCAGCCCTCACCCATCTGTGGTTCTGGCAGGAACGATGCTGTCCGTGTTGAACCTGACCTTCACGTGACTCAAATCCACATGCGCCATCCTTCCAGCTTCACCAGACCATGAACACAGGGACCAGCCCCAGGAATACGAGTCCTGGTCCCTGGCGGATGCAAAACTGCTCCGGCTAAGTCAAAGCAAGGACCGCTTCTCCCCAGGGAAGCCGATCTGCCGGTCCCTAGAGAGCAACCGCTGCATGGCAGAGCCAACAAACTGCACGGGCTCAAAACCACTCAGAGCGATGGGAAAAGAGGTACACCCACATGGGGACCTACCCGATGGCACCCGGGGGGCCCCGAGTCAAGAGTTTGCTCTGGAGAAGGGCAGCAAGAGCCCGAATTCCAGCCCCAGCCTTATCGAAAAATCTCTCTCCCTGACCATCACCCCATGAGCTTCGCTGGGCTCCTCTCCCCTCGGCAAGCCCCAGCCCAGATAATACCGGCCGAGTCCCTCCTGGAGGGGACCCTCCGGTGCCAGCCGGAGGAGCTGGCTCCGTGTTAGGGCCAGATCCCACATTTGGCCCCCATGACCCCCCCACCAGTCCCATCTCTCATCCCAGCGCGGGGGCTCGGGGTCCGGCTCTTCGCCTGCGCTCGGCGTACATTAGACGCAGATGACTGGGTGCAGCTACCGGGGTAAGAGCCGCCGTCACTTTGATTTATGAGCACATCAGGAGGAGTTTCGGCGTGACACACGGGACTGACAGGAGCAGTTCATTAAGCTGACACTGAGGTTAGGCGGCAGGCAGGCCCCCCCGCCGCCCCGCCGGACTCGGGAGAGGGACAACCCCCCTCTGGGCAGCTTTGGGGGCAGACGGAGACCCTCTGGCCTCACCCCCGGGGGATATCGGGGTCTCTGCACCCAGGCGCTGCTTGCAGCAGCTGAGCTTGGAGAGGCAAAGCGGCCGGAGGAAAGAGCAGGATGACAAACACCGGCTTTGCTGCCTCTTGGCATGAGGGCGAGGGGCTGCCTGGAGCCANGGAGCCATCCCAGCCCTGATCGCAGCTCCTTGCTGCCCCCAGCCCGTGCCCAGGATGCTGCTGGGGCCTGGGGCTTCGCTTTTACACCCAAACGCAGGAAAGGGCTCGAGGACGGGCTGGGATGGGCTGCAGCTCAGCCCCGTCCCAGCGGGATGCATGGATGCACGGATCAGCTGCCTCGCTCGGCCCCTTCCTCGCACCCCCCGCATCCTCTGGGACAGGACGCTGCTGACAGGCGCTTCCGACACGTTACCATCCTCCACGCTCCCTCTTTTCCTGCTCTCTACCCCCTTCCCCGCACCTGCCGGGGGACCTTCCACCCGCGCCGCTCCTCCTGGGGAGATCTGAGCTGCTCCTCCATGAGATGCTGCTACCTGCTCCCGGCACGGCGGCGGTGGCACAAAGCCGTTCCCACCTGCTGATCCCCCTCCGTGCTCGCAGACGAGCCGCTGACTTACAATTACACCCAGGCAAGTCCTTGAAATCAAGCAGAGGGAAAGCAGAAGGCACTCGGTTTACAAACCTTGCAGCGGGGCCGTAATTAAATACTGCCGTGGATTTCCATGAAGGAGCCCATGCCGGCCAAGAGCGGCTCTGCGGCGGCATCCCAGACACGCCGGCTATTCCCCGTGCCGTCGGGGATGAAGCAACGGCATCGCCGTTCCCAGCAGGCAAGCGCTGCTGCCCAACGCAGGCTTTATTAATAGCAGCTGCCTAAATTCATGGGGTGAAGCCGACCCCACAAAGCCTGGCCGGGGAAACGCTGTGGCACCCCCATCGCAGGGACGCCCCTCGCTGTTTTTCCCGGCCATGGGTTGACGATGCTGCCAAGGAGCTGGACACGCACCCCCCTTTAGCAGCATCTAATGCCTCTGCCCCCCCGCTGGCCACTCAGACTTTCTTAGCGGATAAATTTCTCGTCTCCTCTGTACCATTTAATTAAAAGTTAACATGCGCTTTTTAAACCAGGAGCCCGCTAAGCAAGCCCTTTGTTAGAGCTTAATTATATCCCCGTTCGTTGCTGCAATATAACATCGCCACAGCCAAGAGGAAAGTCCTTGAGGAAGCTCAGATTTATGCCTCCCCTGTTCCTGGAGCACGAGCAGCTACTCCAGCTCCTGGAGATGGCTCCGATAAAGCCTGACCCCGCGCAGGCTGCGTAAATACGCCAACATCCCACAATGAAAGCCCGGGTCAAAGTCTATTGAAGGCTCGAGTGGGCGCCGGTCCGACCCTGAGCTGCTCGAGACACCCTATTCTCCCAACGCTGGTGTGTGCTTTGCCATCGAGACCCTGCTGCAGTCACCCCAACGTGCAGTCTGGGCTAAAACGCTTTCTTCCTC
>RSEF01000026.1:6684375-6697074 GCA_003993805.1 Himantopus leucocephalus | reverse complement strand
AGTAAAAACTGTCGGGTAAAGGGAGTTATACAAGATAGATGCGATCGCATGCACATAAACACTTCTCCACCAGGAAAACACCTCCCCAGCAAAGGACCCACCGCTGCCAACCCGGTGACGGGGGGCTGACAGCATCCCCCGCCCAAGCGGCTCCCGTTGGAAAAGTCCTTTGCCGGCATCGCTGCTATTTCACGCAGCGCTTGGGTTTTTACAGAACCGCCCTTCCTGGCAGGAAAAGCCCTGGTTTGGGTCCCCACCTGGATCAGCCCTGCCTGCCAGGGTGCCGCCGCGCCAGCTCAGCCGGGACCGCACTGCCCGATCCGACCCACGCTGGGAGCCTGCAGGACCACTGCACTGGGCACGGGCTGAGCCCAGCCCCCTCTGCCTCCCACCACGAGGAGGATCTGGGGACACCTCGCTCTGTCCCGGGGCGCAGTGACCTGCCCCAAATGCCAGGGAGGGTCCGGTGGCTCTGCCGGAGCCGCCGACCCACACCCGCTGACGCCACCGCTCCCCACTCCCGCCCCATAGTTTCTAGATGCGCTGACAAGGACGCGGCGCTGAGAACGACGCAGCTCGGCGCACGTGCCAGATCGCAGATAAGGAGGAGGAACAACTCCCAGCACCCGGACCAGCCGCCCCAGCACCCCCCAGGAGAAGGATGCCCTCGTGTCCCTGTCCCTGCTGGCTCCCAGCCGGCTGCCCTGGGTGCTGGGATTCACACACACACCTTGTTTTGTGCTGGTCCCCCTTTTATTCGGAGCCAGATCTGATGGCCCAGAACCCATCTGCATGAGCTCACCTCTTTGGGTTGCTGCTTTCCGGCTTGCTGCTGTGTCAATAGCTGCAGGTGAAGCTGCTCCTGTTGCTTCTTGTAGTATTCCTGCAACTGGGAGGGACGGAGGCAGGGACGGGAGAGGGAAGAGCAGCTCGTATTAGCAGCAGAAACACCCAGTTCGCGTCTCCCTGCCCAGCGCTACCCCCTGCCCAGCACCGGGCTTTGCCACCGCCACGCCAGCTCCTGCCACCACGCCGTCACGGCTCTTGGCTGCAGGTTAAGGGGAAAAGCCCCTGGCCGAAGGAGTCAAGGCTGCAGAAGGAACCTTGGGCACAGGCTCCGAAGGGCTCTGGATCCCCGCAGCAAGTAAAAATCCCCAAACACCACCAACGCCCAACCTGCCACTGGTTTTGATGCTGGATGTTGCCCTGGCCGTCTGCCACCGGCTGGTCCGGGAGCCTCCGCCTTGCGGGGCCCCAGGAAGGACGGTCACAACAACCCCCGCCCCGGCTCAGTAATTCCTGTGCATCCCGGGGATTTTACAGCTGTCCTGGAGGTGGGGGGGTTTGTTCGATGGAGGGATGTGAAACACCAGGAGGTGGGTGACCCCCTTGAGAGAAGGGGTCCAGGCGCTCTGGCATGTAACCCGGTGTTTCAACAGCANCGGTGTTTCAGCAGCAGGGAAACCCCATTTTTGGCATGGTCTGACCCCAAAACACCCCTGGCAAGCGTTGCAAGAGCTGGGAGGGCTCCTGGCTGGGAAGGGGCCAGGCACCAGCAGCGGCCCCTGGTCTGGCCAGTGCAACCCCGTGAGCGCCAGGGGCTGAGACCTGCATCCCCGTGCACGGGCACCACGGGAAAGCGCAGGCAACCCGGCTCCTCACAGCGCCCCGCTCAAAATAGAGGGGTTTGCTGGGCCAGTAAACCAGAGACAAACACCCCGGCCCCGCGATGAGCCACTGAAGAGGGTCCCAGTCTAAGGAGTAAGCGCCGGGACCTGCTGGTGTTGACACCAGTTCTCACCCCGGGCCCCTAAATAAACTGTTGGTGATGGATTTGCTGGGCGCAGCGGGGGGGGGCTGGAGGCACGGGGAGGTCAGTGAGCCCCGTACCCCGCACAGGGGCGACGGCGGCGGCTCAGGAATGCCCCTTTGGATGCCGGGAAGCCTTTATCAGCTCGGGGCTGACAGCGCTGACAGCAGCAACTTTGCGTTTTCTGTCGGCGGACAGGTTTGGAAAGCCTGGGTGTTTACCCGAAAGCCAATCAAAGCCAGGTCTCTGCAACATGGTCGAGCGAGGCTGCGGGAACATTGGGTCAGGGGTGAGAGGTGTGATGTTTGGTTTTCTTCTGGTGGAGAATGCGAGCTATTCCGGCCTGGGTTGTTTAATTTGCAGTCAAACGTGTTTCTTTATCCGGCTCCAAAGAGGCTCGGAGAAGGACCCACCCAGGGTAGTGTTTACCCTTTGTTCTTTCCCTGGGGCCAACCTTGAATCCTTATCAGCCTGTTTGGAGTAAACAGGTACTGGAGGCAGGAGGAAGGGTGTGGAGGATGCTTGTGGGATTTCTCCTTCTCTCCCTCCCGCCGGCGGGAGGTGTTTACCCAAGCAGACCTGTTTTGTTTCGGAGTTGAGGTTTGTTTTTTCTTCTCCTCTTTTTTTTTTTTTTCTCTCCCCNTCTCCCCTCCCCGTTCGTTTTACATTTGGCTGAGCGTTCGGGAAAAGCCAAGCGGGGCCGTGAGAAACAAACCCACGCGCGCAGGTCTGGAGCCGGACCCAGGCACCTGCCCCAACGCCCAGGCAGCGACCGCGGGGGCTCTGCTTGGGGTCCGAGAGCATCCACCCTGAGCCCAGCTCTCCCCAGGAGCTGGGCAACCCCAAACCAGCCCTCATGCAGGAGCTTTCTGGGCTTTCAGACCCTGACTGAGGGCAGCAGCGTGCGGCTTTGCCAGCGCCGTTAGCACCTGCAGCTCTTTTCATCCCTTGGTGCTGGACACGCTGGGAATCCCCAAGGAAATATGGGGGGAACACAGGAGCCCAAGGAGGAAAGGACCTATCTGCCTGTCCCCTACAAGCTCCAACATTCACGGACACGGGTGGGAAACGGCTTGGCCGGATCCGGCCGGTGCACAGCCAGCCCAGGACCAGCGTTACCTGTTGCAGCATTATCGCCTGCTGCTGCTGCAGGAGGGCCTGGAGCTGGGGCGGCGAGAGGATCTGCTGCATTTGCTGCGGCGTGATCATCTGCGGGGACATCATGGCCACGGACACGGGGACCTGCGGAGAGGAAGGGCACTGTCACCACTCCCAATTCCAACCCTGGAAAACCCTCCCCAAATGCCAACAGCCTCTAAGTGCCTCCCACCCCCCAGGCTCTCCCCGGGGCATCCTCCATGCCCCCATCCCTGCATCACCTTCTGGTGAAGGCCTTGGTCACCAGACTGTCCTGGCATGCCAAGGCCACCGCTGGGGACACGGCGATGGCACGGAGATGCCCCGTGGTGCAGCTGGCACCAGGATAAAGCTTCCTAAACCACGAGCTCCCCGCACCCTGCGGGCAGGATGCTCCCTGCCTGCGGTGTCTTCTTTAAATGCAATTTAGCTGGAGGAATCAGGTATTGAGAGGAGCCAGCGGCACACGGGCAGCCAGCTCCAAACCACGGCTCCCTCCCCTCCTGCGAGCACGGGAAAGGTGCCGGGCACCGCTCCTTCCCTCGGGGTCCCGGCGGATGCAGGGAGGAGGGAAACACCAAGGGAAGCGGGGAAGATACCGATCACCCAAATAACTTTGCAAAGCAGAGCGCGGAGGAAGAGGTTACCAGGTTTTCCATAGACACATCAAAGCTTTACCTCCAGTTGACACCAGTAACTCACATAATTACCATGCCAAGTGGAGAGAGGGCTAAGAAAACCTGCCAACCCCTGCCTTTGGTTATCATAACATGGGTCCACACCCCCACGGCAAAGCGCCGGAGAAGGTGTCGGTGATGGATCCCAGCCCCGCTGGTCCTGCCCAGGTGGAGCAACGCCACCTTCCCAACCACGGCCATCAAGAGCTGCCTTGTCCCAGCCCTGTGCCAATCCCACCAGCCCAACGCCCTTCCCAAGGCTCTGGGCAGGGTTATGGCTCTGCTGTAATTTCAGAATCCTTCCTAGATGCTCCCTTTTCCTAGGAAAGCAGATGACCACCGCTGGTCAGGAGCAGGAGAGCTGGTGAGCCGCCAGCAGCCTCCTGCCTGTCCCTGCCCAATAGCCTCGGGCTCTTCAGGGGGACCCCAGGAAGAACTCCTCAGCACGTGGGACGCAGCAGAGCCCGAGTCAGGCTCCCCATGCAAGCCAAGGACCCAAATTTGATCCCAAGTAGACTGTTTCTCATCCCCTCACTCACAGGTCTTGGGACCTCAGAGACCAAGGGACAGAGAAACAAAGCAACCGGCTCCAGAGCACCCAGCAAAGTCCAAATGAGAGCCCAGTACCTGCCAGCCCCTCCCGTCCACGTCCCCCAGTGATGCGCAGACTCCCCGCTCTGGACCTGCCGCCCACCCTGGGGGCTGCCTCCCCCCTCCAGCCACCTCGCTGGGACACGGAGCGGGGACGGGACCCCGGGGGCGGCCCCGTGCAGTCCCTCCCGTCCATGGCAGGTGTCCGGCTGTGCTGGAGCACGCTGACCTTCAAGGGAGATTGCAAAGGCTTATCTGTTTACTCAGGCATTTTGCTGGAGGGAGGCGTCGCAGGCGGGCAGAGTTTCATTTGTCGCCGGCCATCCCCCCCCAGCTGCCTTCGTGTCAGAGTTATTGATTAATTGCTGCGTGTTCACACCCAAGGGCTGCTGCTGGGGCGCCTCCGACCGCGCCGGCTCGGCTGGTGGTGGAGGGCTCCGGAGGAGGCAGGAGCATCCCCGGCAAAGAGCCGCAAAGCCCTGCCAGGGCTCCGGCACCCGCCGATGCCCGACAGAGAGCCAGCGGAGCCCCCAGCGGCACCAGCACCGGCCAAGAGCTGGTGCTTCGGCGCTCAGGTGCTCGCAGCCAGCTGTGCAAAGCCCTCGGCAAACATCTGGGAAGGAGGGAAGCTCGCGAGGACGGCCGGGCAAGAGCGAGCGGGGTGCGCGCCCGCTCGCTGGGAGCTAAGCATCCTGCTAATTTCCCTTTGCCAATTCATCAGCTGGCAACGTGCTCGGAATGAGAGCCCCTAATTAATTGCTCATCCGCATCCCCCATTCCGGGCGGCCTCCCCGCCCCCACCGCCGCCACGGCCTCTCGTACACGTTTGCTGGCATTTTCAAATCGGAGGCATCCTAATTACCGGAGAGTTATAACACCTTCCATTTCTCACCCAGCGGACTGACACCCTGTCAAGAGCAAAGAGAATTGCCAGAGGTTTTGACAACACTAATTGCCCCTATAATCTAAAAACACAAAGGAGAGGCGATTAGTCGAGAGGGCCCCAGCTCTCGATCCGACACGAGGTTTTCACAATGTTACAAGAAAACAAAAGTGACGCTTTTTAGAGTTTGATGGCTGCTAACAAAAGCAGAATTATATTTTCATACAACCTTTGTCTGCATTAAATGGTTTTTTTCTTCCACGCTCGGATGCGGAGCTGACACGGGGAAACGGCGGCGGCTTCGCAAGGGGGTGAGGTGTGAATGGGGTGAACCGGTGGCGGCTCTTGAAAGGGGCATTTGGGCTTTGCTGCCTCCCGGAGCCCCAACGGATGCTGAAGCCACATGAAAAATATTCCCCCAGTGTGGAAAACGTCCCCCTCCCGGCTAAGGCTTCCAGGGAGGGCAGGAACTTCCTTTAGTAAAAAGGGAAAGTCCCATATACAGCGAGTTTTGCTCCCGCTGTGGCCATTCATCACGCGCGCTGGGGAGGCTGCACGGTGCTGCCGGCTCGACCCCGGCGCGGGGCAGCAAACCGCGGTGCTGCGGTCCTCCGCCGTGCGCTCCGGCGTCAGCCCCAGCTGCCTCCGTCGGGGACGGGGACAGCTGCTGCGCCGGCAAAACGAGACGGGGACAGAAATGTCTATCCCAAGGCTGGCTGAGAGCCCCACGGGGGTACCCGCTGGCAGCTGATCTAACGGGGAGGGGGACGGCGCGGTGTGGCCCCCCGGGACCATTCAGCCCCTTCGCTTGCATCCGCGGCACTCAGTGGCCACCAGCATACGAGCTTCCCCGCGGCGGGGGACGAGGCCAGCCTGGCATCCCTGGGTAACAGGGTGGCTTCGGGCAAGAGTCGCCCTCAAAGCTCGGCTCCAACGCAAGTGAGATCCGAGGGGCGCCGAGCAGAGCAGCACAGGGGGGTAACGAGGGGTTAGGGGCGCCCGGCTGCGTCCTCTCCATCCTGCCCACCGCGCAAAATCCCTCCCGAGGCGCCAGAGCCACCGGGGACCATCCTTGCAGGCGGCGGTCGCACCGCACCCAGCAAAATCCCTCGGGAAGCAGGTCCCAGCAGTCAGCCCCCGCGGCAGCGGCTGGTCCCCGGCCGGCGCGTCACGAGCTGGCATCTGCCAGACACCCAGTCAGGAAGGGTTTGACTCACTCCTTGGCCGGCTGCCACGCCGCAAAACTGCTTACTAACAGCTCCGGCTGCCTCCCAGAAAGCCCCGGCGCTGCGGCTCCGACCGGCGAGCGGGATCTCGAGGGGGTGATTTTCCAGGCGGTCCCGGTTGTAATCCCTCCGTGCCAGAGGATGGGGCGGACGCGGATCATCAGGCAGCGGGTGGAAAACGAGACGGGTATTACAGGGGAAACTCGGCGCTCGGCGTAAGCCCGGAGCAACGCTGCCAAAGCCGGCTGAGCGAAACAGGATTTGGCCAGGCGTAACGCAGCAGGATGGGGGAGCGATGCTTTTATTCAAATCTTTCTTAGATTTTTTTTAAATTTTTTTTTTTTTGTTACGGGAAGCAGATTGCAACTCCCAGCCACGAGGCAGAGCGGGGAAAGCCATGGCCCGCCAGCCGGTCTTGGCTCCCAGCGCCGCGGGGCTGCCGTCAGAGGGACGGCTGCCCTCCTGACCCCCGGGACAGCCGGCTTGGCACAGCGCGGGAGCCGGGACATCCCCCATCAGCCTGGGGCGTGTGAGCAAGCCTGTGGTTCACTCAGCCTCAAAGCATCCCTGCACCGACCTTCACCTCCCAGCCGCGCCGTCACCCATGCCGGGAGGTTGCCGTATCCCCAGGGAGCCGGGGGGACTGCTACGGGAAGGAGCATCTCCAGGTCCACACCTAAAGCCACACGTCCAAGCTCCCGTGCCAGGGCAGGCACAGCCCGGACCTCGTCCCCGCCTGTCCCCGCAGGGGCTCTGGGGCCGCTGGGATGAGCAAACCTCACACCAGCTACCTGGGGTGTTCGATGCACCCCGCAGAGCCCAAGGCGCTGCACAACCTTGTCTCTGATCTAATCTCAGGTCTTAACTCCCAATTAGAAACAACAGCAAACGTGTTTGTGCTGTTTTTCTTTTTTTTTTTTTTTAAACACCCTTTTCAAATCCAAAACCAACAGAAACAAACGGAGGAGGGCTGGCGAGGGAGGCGGGGAGCTGGGAATAGAAGGGGGGATGCAATCATCACCAAGAGCAGCTTCAGACCTGCTGTTTTTAGGGGAAGGGGATGAGCAAATCTGTCCCTGAGCACCCACTTCTCACTGCTGCAGCTGGAGGGGCGCAAACCTTTCCCTTCGGGTCCAGCCAAAGCACGCAGGCACATCCACGCGCTCCCTCTGGCACTCAGCATCCCCGGACGAGCTCCGGCATCCAGCTGGCTCCGACCGTCTGCAAGAGCTTCGAACGCCCGGGGCCAGGCGGTGATGCCACTGCCATCGGTGTAACCCCAGCCACGATTACATATACCTTGACGGGTGGCACAGGGCCACCCAAACACTGCTCCGACCCCCCTCCGCTCCCACCACGCTGTGTCTGGACCTTACCAAGATGGGACGGAGACGATGGACCAAAATCTACCCAGGGTCCGAGGACAAACCGAGCCCAGACTTACAAGGAAGCTCCAGCTCCACGTGCCAGGCTGGGCTTTGAGGCTGTGGGGTTATTTTATGAATTCTTTCAACAGCTTTAGCACCAAAGGAGTAACTGCCCGGGGTGGTGGTGGCAGGAGGAGGGCAGCAGCACGGGGCGAGCAGGCGAGCGGGCGCCGGCGTACCTGCGTGGAGGACAACCAGCCCTCCGATGTTCAGCTGCACGCAAAGAAAAGGAGGAATCAATCCCCTGCGTGTTCAACCCAACGTGCGTCCTCGTTAGCGCAGCGCGCCCCGCCGGGGAGGCACTAATCGCGCGTAATTGGGCTGCGAGTCGCTGGAAGTTGAAAGGGAGCTGGCTGGGGGGATGCTCGCGGCAGAAACGATGGCCTGGCAGCCCCTTCCTCGGCACAGCCCTGCCACGGCTCGGGGTGAGCCGCTGCCCCCGAGCATCGCCCGGGCAGGATCCCCGGGGGGCAACGTCACCCCTGTGGGCACAGGGTGCTGCCACCGCTCATCACGCCGATGAAATCTGCAGGGATTGAAGCGACTCCTTTGCTTCACCATTAATCCGAAGCGCCGTTGCGGCAGCAGGGAGCGCGGAGCGGGATGGCGGCGGTGGCAGGGGCTGGCCGAGCCAGGGGCTCCGGGAAGGACGAGGGGGAGCAGTGGCGGGGGGAGCGGGGATGGACGGCGGTGCTGCGAGTTCAAATGGAAAAATCTAGCGCCGCGCGAGCCAAGACGGACGGGCTGCTGTATTTTTTCCTGGAGAGGGAACGCAGAAGGGCTGGTATTGATCTGTCTTCATTACCCATTTCACTCAAGTTTCAAATCAACAAAATACACTTTTCCGCTCCGCTGCCCTCCCCGCCGCAGCAGACAAAAGAAAAGCAATTTCCCGCAGTTTGCTCCAAACTCCTCTCCCCTTCCCTCGGCGCCCTTCAGCCCCTCTCCCGTTTCTGAGGCTTTTTAACCTCAGCAAGTTGCTCCCGCCGGAGGCCTGGAGACCCCCAGCCCTGGGGGCCGAGCTGGGGAAGGGACCCCAAGAAGGGCGCCCCACGATTCAGCGGCGCCACCGAGCCAGAAATGGCCCAGCACTGAAAATACGGGGCACGGACAGACTCCCCACTGCCTTTCCAAACACACTCCAGCACCTCAGATGCCGCAGCATCTCCCCGTGCCGGCAGGATCCCGGGGGGGATCCGCTGCTCCCGACCAGCCTCGTGCCGGAGAGGAGTGCCCTGCCGACCATCTGCAGCAAAAGTCCTCAAACGCAACACTTTGTCAGCATCCACCAAGTTTCGAACAGTTTTAAAGTTGCAAAGAAATAAAACCATTTAAAAATGTTTCAAGGGCGGGTTTCTTTGGCGCTTTTTTAGATGCAGCTGCGAGGCTCTCCACACACACCTCCAGGCATCCGGGGGGAGAGAGGGTTCGTACTCCAAAAACCCATCCCCAAGCTCCTATCGAGCCCAGCAGCTCCTTGTTTGTTTTTAAGAGCACGCCGTCGCCGCCTGTCATTAATATCCTTGCTGGCTTGGCGCCCCAGAAATGTCCCGTCCCCATCAGCAAGGTGGCAGGGGGCTGCGAACGCACGGCATCGGCAAGCACGGGGAACCCGCGGCGCTCCCGGGATTTGGGTGCTGGGATGTTCCTGGTGAACCCAGGATCCCCCTGATTTGGGACACCCCCTCTCCAGATCCCCCAGTGATGCGGAAATGCAGCCCCAGGGGGCTGCGATGCAGCTGCGTGTCCCCAGGCAAAGCCGGCGGGGGTCCGGGCTGGCACAGCGAGGGCACCCTGGGTCCCAAACACTGCAATGAACGCCCCGCTCCTGCCGCACTCCCCCCTCTCTCCCACCCCAGCCAGGGGCTGCTGCACTGGGACCCAGCCTTCCTCCTCCTCCTCCTCCTCCAGCCGTCCTGGCCAGTCTCATCCACACCACGCTGCCGTTAGATAAACTTCCTTTCAAAGGAGTCTGCTTAATCCTCTATCTCCCCTCGGTCAGATCCCGCTCCAGCTGCCGGCCGGGCCGGCGGGGCCAGGGGGAGGAAGAGGCCGGTCGCTGCTGAGTTATGAGCTATTTCTGACTCACGTCTACAACTTTCACAAGTCTTTTCGCAACACAAAAAAAGGGAGGAGGGGAAAGGAAGGCAGATCCAGTTGGCTCCGGCAAAGCCGCCGGCCAGATGGGCAGGGAGGGGAGGCGAGAAAGCCGCAGAGAAGGGGGGAACGGGATGTCGAGCGAGCGGGGAGCGAGCGAAGCGCGCGTGCATTGCAGCCGGGGGAGCGGCGGAGAGAGCAGTAAGGGATAGGCAGGAGAAGAAGTGCAGGCAGGAGAAGAAGTGCAGGCAGGAGAAGAAGTGCAGGCAGGAGAAGAAGTGCAGGCAGGGATGGAGGGGAGGCGAGGCGCCGGTTACCGGAATCTGACTTCACCCTCGCTGCCTTTGTCCTTCGCAGACATTTTCCATGCAGTGACTGCATTTCCTTCCTGCGAGCACCGCTGGAAAAAGCCGCCTGTTTGTGCCGCAGAAACCCTGACTAATTCCCACTGCTCGTACCCGGCTGCCGCTTCCCCAACCTGGTGGGGCAGCCGGGGGGGCTCCGGGCTCCCCTGACCCCCGCGAGCCCACCCCGGTACCGGCAGCACCGGGACGGCACTTGCTGCCGGCAGAGGCTCAGCCGTGCCCCGGCTCACCGAGCCGGCGATTGCCCGTCCCAGCCTCGGCTCTGGCCGCCCTCCCGCTGCCGTGTCGGCTCAGCCTGGCACAGGCAGGACCTCCAGCTCTGAGAGCGCTTGTGCTAATTACTTTCCTTTGTTAATTAAACCCACGTGGCTCTAATAAGGTAACCTGCTGTTCTCCGATAAATTTAATTAGCCTGAAGGGAGAGCCCCTCCGCACAGCTATTTAAATTGTCACTTTCCATCGCTTGGGCTTTGCTTCTTTCCGCCTCCCCCTCCGCAGGCTCACACCCCTCTTCTGCCCCTTTTCTTTCCATTTTCTGCCCCTTTCCTTCAGCGGAGGAGGGCAGCAAAGGGGAGGTCCCCCCCTCCCCGGCAGGAGCAGGATGCCACCCAGGGGTGCTGCATCCACCCAAAGCCCTATTTTCCTGCGAGTGCCACAAAACCCCATCCCAGATGGGACTCTGTCCTGTCCCAGTGGCTGTCCCATGCTGGGGACCTGCTCTGGCCCCGAGGGACCGTCCCTTATCCATCCCTGAGAGACCGTCCCTTAGCCAGCCCCGTGCCCTGCTCACAGCACCCGGCATGAATCCTGCCCCGACCCTGGGAGAACCCGCACCTCCCCATCCGAAAGGCCGTCCCAAGGTACGGTGGCACACGGTGACCTTCTCTCCCCGGTCCTTACCCTGCCTGGAACCAGCCTGTCCCTCGCATCGCCCTTTCCCACCATGTCAAGCATAGACTGGGGGACCACAAAAAAACCCTCCAGCCTCCCCCCCGCCAGTAAATTTCGGGAGGTTTACACGGCATTTAACTCTCTGTGGGCTCCTGGTGGGCTTTGGCCATCCCGAAGACGGAGGCTATGTGTGTTTGCACGTGCACTTTCCCACAGTGTCAGTCTCCAGCTGAGCCCTTCCCGAAAAGGGGGTGACGGGGACACACGGGGACACACACACACACACACACGCGCCCTCGGGGCTCACCTGCACCGCCGGCTGCTTGCCCTCATTGCTGCTGGGGGAGCTCAGCCCCGTGGCCTGCTGCAGCAGGAACTGGCGTGCCACCTGGAGAGCCTGCAAAAGAGACACAGCGGGGTGGGCAGGAGGAAGGCTGCCCTCCTCTTCCTCCTCGTCCTCCGCCGGGCACGCTTCCCCCAGCCAGCGCCCGGACGCGGGGCCGGCTGGACTGGCTCTCCACGGGTTTGATTCATGGGGTGGGAGTGATGCACAAGGAGGGCAGCGCTCCCTGCACGCTCTCTCCTGCCACACCAGTATGACCAGTACATCCCATTACAGGCCACCGCTCTCCCTGCCCCCCCCCACCCCCCCAAACTTGGGCACGAGGACCTGGGGATAATCCTGCCCTCTTCCAAAAACCCTCAACAAGTCTTCAGCAAGTCACCAGGTCCAATATCTTTGTCCTCCGGTAGGTTTTCACGCGGGTCACCCCCAGCCCCGGCACACGCGGGGGCCAGGCACGACCGGAGCCCAACCTGGGGCTGGGGGGGCTGGCGGAGGGACCAGCTCCCGGCTGATTTATTCCACCATCGCATGGAGCCACCACTACGTTTGTGCTGCAGCTGACACCCCTTGTGTCTAAAGGTATTGTGTGTATTTAATTTCACATCTGATCGTCACGCTGGAGCACCAAAAAGCCCCAGTCACCGCCCAGATTCGGGTCAGGCAGGATTACACCCTGAATTAATAATCCATGACTGCGTCCGTGTGGAGTTTACGGTGATGCAGGAGGAGTTTAGCAACTCGTACAAGCGACCAAGATGAAACCTGCTTATTTTTATGGGTGTTTGCCTAGAAAGAGTTATGGCTTTCCTTAAGCTGTTTGCAGGGATGAAGGTGTCTCTCGCTGGGAAGCAGCACAACAGGCAAAAGAGGGAGAAACCAACATAAAACGACAAAAAACAGGTGCGGAAACACATGCAGGCAGAAGCAACCATAAGCGAGCCGTGCACAGCAGTGTTGGCAGCAGAAGAAAGTAGGTGAAATTAAGGGAAATCTTGCAAAGAGACAAGGATGAGCGAGGAGCAAGTGCGAGCCGGGAGAAGAGCCGGCCGGTCNAGCGGAGTGCGTGCAAGCCGAGAAAAGGAGCTTCATTCAGGAGCTGAGAGCCGGCAGAGGGAATAAAACCCCAACAAAAACAACCCTGCAGTACCCGGCTGCTGCTCCCAGACCTGCTTCCTCCTACGCTCCTTAGTTTTGCTTTTAAGGGAATTTTTCTGTTTTGTTGGGGTTTTTTTTTGGTTTTTTTTTTTTT
>RSEF01000026.1:6661975-6684275 GCA_003993805.1 Himantopus leucocephalus | reverse complement strand
AAAAAAAATTAAAAAAAAAAAAAAAAAAAGATTTTTTTACACTAACCTCATAAAAATGACATCGTCACATTCCAGAATTAGAGCTATTAAAACAACACACACACACGGATATTTTTAGATGGATATTAACGGTAAATGATGCCATATTGAGAAGCACTTCCACCCAGCCCAGCCCCGGTCTTGCTTAACCAGAACCAAATGGCTCAGAGAGATCAAAATTAACAAAAATGACACAATTCTTCACAAACGGGGGAAAAAAAAATAAAAAAAAGCCCTTTTTACAACCAGCTCTGTGCCTCTCTCTCGGCCCCAACTGCTCTCCCTGTCGCTGCACACGCTAATGCTTCTGGACTTTAGTCCTCCACTCTTGACTCTTCAATCCTCGCAGGCGAGGGGTTAAACCCATTTCCACTAATGAAGAACACAAGGAACAAGCTCCCGACAATCCCACCCCGTGGAAAAAAAAAAAAAAAGAGAGAGGAAAAAAAAGGAAAAAAAAAACCCCTCTCCTGCATTTGTACTCAGTAAAATATGAAATATAAATCAAGGAACCTAATAGAGAGATGAGTTTCACTTAAGTGCTCCGGTCTCATTTTTATCTTAAATACCCTAATAATAGCGGATTACACAATATATTTGAGATGTGATCACATGTTTTATGGAACGGTACCTTTCCTACGGCAGAGAAGTGCCTCTCCTCCCCCCATCCACACCCTTCTTTAACTACCAAAAAAAAAAGTCCGATTTGTTTCTTTTTTAAAAAACAAAAGTCTTATTTTTGTTTAATAACTTAACATTTCTTTGACATGTGTCTGCAATAAACTGCAATACTTTTTTTTTTTTTTTGTGTGTGTAATAAAAAAATACACTGAACAACACTCGAGCGGCTGCATTTTCCAGATGGCTCCTTTTCCATGGGATTGCACGTTGGAAAGAGCTACCGTGTGGCCGCCGGGCCTGGGGGCTTTCCCCATGATTCCCCCAGGACATCCCTGCTCCGAGTTCCTCCGTGCTCCCGCCCTGTCACCCCCCTACCCCCCAAAGCCACAACCCCCCCCGAGACCCAACCTCTCTGCCCCCCATGACTTTAAACCCCAACTCTGTGAGGAGACTTGGAAACATGGAATTTTTTGCAGGAATTCCAGGGAAACCCTGGAAAGACGTGAATCATCACAGAGCAGCCCCTGTTCGACCCGTGGGTCTCCCCTGCCCCCCCCGTCCCCCCATCACTCCCATGGGGCGCAGCCCCGCACCCCGATACCCGCGCCGGAGCATCCCCATCCTTCTCCCATCACAGGGATGCGACGTCCCCATCACCCCCCATTTCCTGCCCAGCCTTCCTCCGCCGAGGATTACCGGGAACGGAGGGGGGGTCCCAGCATGGCGGGGGGGCGAGGGGCCGGCCCCCACGTTAAAAACTCATTAATGCGCCAAGGCGGCGGGGCCCTTTGGAGCCCGGGCGGAGGATGTCAGCGCGCTGGAGGTCTCGCCACGTTCCCACAGCAACGGCGGTGGGAGACCCCGGCCGGCGGGCAGCCCTCCCATGCCCCCGGCCGACCTCTCCCCTCCGCCAACCCCGGCACAATGCGGGCGCGCGCTATTCAAGCTTTTCAACCCCTCAATCCCGCCATTGAAATCCAGGGATTTAACCCAAACGCCATCCCCTGGGCTCGGGGCGGGGGAGAGGGAGGGAGGGAGGGGGATGCCCTTTCCCTACCCCATCCCGCCCGGCTCCCACTCTCCCTCCAGGCTCTCCGGACCAGGGGATGCTCTGAAGTTGCGCGGACAGACGGACCGCAGCCGAGGACGGTGACGGTTGGCAGCCCCTGTCCTGGGCTGGTGCAGCCAGACACCCATGTCCTCTTGCTCCGGGGACTCCCCAAAGGCTAAAACCAGCCTCAGGGGGTCTCCGAGCACCCTACGATACACCCACCTCCCCTCAAGCTCCCACCCGGGGCGCTCACCTCGGAGCAGCATCCTCAGAGAGGCGTTTTAACCCGAGAAGTCTCCGCAAACGACTCCCAGCGCTGTCTGGGTTCACCCTTTCAAAAGGGTTAAAGCAGAGAGACTGCGGGACCCAAAGGTGGTCAAAACCAGCTCGTTTCTCCAAAAAAGTGTGAAACCAGCCAAAACCGAGGGCAGCGCAGGTGCCCCCGGAGGAGCTGCATCGCCCACGCAAACCCCCACGGACACGGAGTGTTACAGCACCGGTGGCCCTTCAAGTCTAAGTGGGGTGGTTGAGCAGGGGGTGCCCATCCCTCCAGGCTTCCTAACGTTTCTTGGGGATTTCGTATATTTAAATAAGAATAAGGATGGAGCGGTGACATTTCGGGAACTGCGGCGGAGCCGGGACGGAGGAGCTGTCAGACGGGAACAGCCCAGCGGTCCGGGAGTCTGCCTGCGCCAAGGGGCGAACGCTGGATGCTCCCGAGGATGGTGTAAAGCCTTCATAAAGCACTTAATTGTGCAAAACTCTCTATATGGGGACATTTATTCCTGACCCCAGCTGGTGCTCAGCCTGTTCCCTGAAGCATGAAGATTGATAGTCTGCGGGATGTGGGTTTTGTTTTTTTTTTTTTTTCTCCCCCCAAGGTGCTGTCATTGCAGATGTCATTTGTTTTTGGAAGTTTACCAAACCCTCTGCCTTAGTAATTCCCCACGCCGGCGAGTTTCCCAGGGTAATTACGCTGGGAATCCAAAAGAAGAAACGCAAAAGGACGAAATTAAACATCGGCCGTGCCTTGGGCAGGGCAGGATTTACCGCGTGAGCTCAGGCAGCAACATCCACGGGGATGAGCCGACAGCAGCACCGCTCTGGCATTGCAAAAGCCCTTTTTTTTTTCTTTTTACCCTCCCCTTACTTTCCGGCGGAGATAACCCCGTTTCACAACCCCGCTGCCCACCCCTCCGATTTGCACCGTTTCAGCTGTGCAGGAACGAGCATCTCCTATCCACCCCCGGCTCCGGCTGCCGCTCGGAGAAATTCGGGGCCGGCGCGGGAGGGGGAGCGAGCGGCGGCTCCTTGGGCAGGGGTGACTCGCGGCGGCATTACACGCATGATTACCCCGCAGATCAGGGGAACAGGGGCTTAACTGCGTGAGAAACGGCTGTTATTCAGGTAATGGATTTACAGCACTCACTACTAAAGTATCAGACACAGCAATTTTTTACAGCTTTCACGCTGGAATTTATGGCTCAGGCAGGCGATCTCCATCCGAGGCAGGGATCATTGCCTTATTTAGTATCCGAGGAGGAAAATTTATGTTTTCTCCAAAGTTTGTTTTGAAAGGTAACCTGCAGGCACGCACACACATCCCCCCCTCCCCGCAGCCGCCCGGCCGTGCGCGGCGCAAGGGGAGACGTGTGCCACGCAGCCCCCCGGCGCGCACACACGTGTGCTCAAGGACAGAGCTGGTGCACGCACATGTCACAGTCACACGTGTTTTAGGCTGCGCGTGTGCTTAATCCTTCAGCTGAAGGCACCCGGAGCCCCAGAGAAGGGGGGGACCACCTCTGGTCCCCCGCCTGGATAACCAAATACAGACTCAGAGCAAACCTGCTCCTTATTTCACAGCCAACTCTGCTCTCCCAGCCCTCCTCCTTCTCCTGCACCGCTTTTCCCCCCACCGATGGGTGACAGAGGGGACAGACCCGCCAGCGCAGGCGGGACCTCCCCCCCCGAAACGCAGCCCCCGGCCCACGAGCTGCACGGACGGATGGGCTCCATCTCCCGAGGGATGCGCATCCCGAAGGACGGGCACTTGGTTTTTTGGGGCAGCACCCGCTTTTTGGGGCACCGCTTCCACCCCAGCTTCAACAGGGATGACCAAGCCTGGTGCCACCCATCTCCTGGGCCAGCCCTGGGGACAACGGGAGGGTGAAATCAGGCGTTGCCCCCAAACCCCCAAAGGACCCAGTTCCGTGCGGCCCTGCGGAAGGCGGGTAAGAGAAGGAAGCGGGGCGTCCCTCCTACCTGCTGCTGCTGGAAGTGCAGGAGCTCCACGGGGCTCATCTCGCCGTTGGTGTCCCCGCTCGTGGCTCCTTCACGCCCGCCGCCCCCTCCGCCGCCCCCCGTGCCGCCCCCGCCGCCATCGGGCTGGTTGCTGAGGCTGCTGACCCCGTTTTGGCTGGAGGGAGTGGACCGTATCGTCTCCGAGGCGGATTCAACCATCATGACTCGCTAGCAGGACCTGAGGAGGAGGAGGAGGAGAGAGCAGAGGTTGAGAAGAGTCTGAAATCCCCGGCTGGCATCCCCACCTCCGCCTGCCCCGTGCCCCGTCTCCGATCCCCGCGAGCTCCGGAGCGGGGAGATGCAGGGATGGGATGTCAAACCCCGGCCAGTTTTAGCTGAGTTCAATTTACTCCAAAAAATAAATGTGCAGCAGCGCGAGCTGCCACGAACACGCCGCCAGCCCTGTGCAGCACCGGGGCAAAGCAAGTGTAACCCGCCTTGCAGGAAAACACCACGTTTTCAGCTTTCTCCCAGCCTGATGCAAGACACCAACCCCCAGGAATCTGGGCATTTTTCACAGAATCCCAACATATTTCACTATGAGACGCTGGAAACGGCGAAGCTGAGGTTTCAGCGCGGCTGCACACCAAGCACACGGAGCCTGCGCCGCAGATTTCACCCTGAAAATCTCGACAAAGTTGACATGTTGCCCCAACGCCCTTCAGCTCCCAGCAAACCAGCGCTTCCCAGCAGGAAAAACCACCCGCCAGAAAGTTTGCCGCCCGGTCAAGGGAAACCAAAGGTACCACGGAGCGGGGATGACGGCAAAAACGAGAGCACGGCGGTGCTTCAGAAAACGTCGGTCGGAAAAATCCTCCCTTTCTCCCAGACGTCTCCGTGCACCCTCTCCTGCTGCCGTACCCCCTCCTGCTGCCGTACCCCTCGGATGCTCTCCCAGGACCAAGCCGGGCGTTTCGCCCCTCGCTGCAACGGCCACAACACCCACTGCATTTTCAGCCCCGCACGAGCCCCCGGCAGCTGCGTTTTGCAGCTCCTGCGCTTCGTTTCATACAATTACAGGCTTCCCCCTCGCACGGCGAGAGAGAAAACACTTTGCCTTTGTGGATGGGTTTTATCCCTGTAAACTCTCCCTGCCCATCGCCCCGTCACACCCGGGGCCCGAGGGCAGAATTGCCCGAAGGTCGCAGCTCTTCCCCGTGTCCCGGCTGCAGGGCTGGCGTTGGCGAAGGTGCCCGTGGGCGCCGCGGCAATGCCGGGAGCAGAGCGGTGGGATGCCGGCAGCCTCAGGACAGCCATCCGGAGCGCCGGTCGGCCAACGCGAGCTCCCGACCCACCGCTCCGAGCTGGGGGAAAGCGCCGGGAGAGCCGCAGGCTGGAAAAGCCGCTCGCACCCCGGTGAGCTGCAGCGGAGCTGGGTGCTAAGTGCATCCCTTACCCCCCTCCCCGGTCTTCAATGCTATTTAAATTAAGGCAGACGGGTTAGGGGAGGGACTCCCAAAGCGCTCCGGGGCTTGGTTTCAAAGCCATGAGACGAAGAGTCTTTGCTCGGTTGGGTTTGATGAGCGGGCAGGTTGTTAGCTGTGAACCTGAGGGTCCATCCCCTTTCTGGGGGAAACGCCTGGATCCGGTCTGGCACCGGGGGGGGAAAACCATCCCCCCCACCCAGCACCGAACCCTGCAGCTCCAGCCAGCGACCGCCGAGCCCCCCCGGCGCCGCATCCAGCCCCGACACAGCCACAGCGCGGGCTTGGGGGTACGGAAAGCCCCACCGGAGCTGAAGGTCTCTCCCTCCTTCCCGACCCCTACTTTGCTCTCCGGAAAAGCGGAGGACACAGTTTTATCCCATTCAATCCGGCTCCTTCCCCGCCGGCAGTGCCGGAGCGGGATCAGCGTTCATCCAGCGCCGCTCGCAGCTGACCAGCCGGTTTCAAACAGGAGGGGAATAAAGAAAGAGGGACGGGGAGAAGAAATACCGTTTCTCCCTTCTTCTTCTCTTTTTTCCCCCCATCCTCCCCCCCCCCGCTCCAAAAGACAGAAAGACAAACCGCGAACAACATAATTGCTGAAATGTGGCGTGTAATAATAGCTATTCAGAAGCTGATCATTCATATTAAACAGGGTGAAGCAAGCTTCTCATTTGCATGTTTGAGATTATATGCATTTCAAAAGTCATTTCCGCAGGGTATATGACTGACATTAATTCCCATGTGGAGCTGCCGGCTCCCTCCCGCCGTCCCGGCACTACCGAACCCGCGCAGGGTGACACACCGGTGGCCGCGGGAGAGTTCAAGGTTAAGGGGATTACTGGGCTTCGGTTTTGTTGGAAGCGCAGGAGCTGGGATGTCGCAGTGAGAGCGCAGCGCGGTTGGAGCAGCTTCCCGAGAAAGGGCCGGGAAAGGACGGGATGCTTGCCTAGGGATGCTGCGTTAGGAGCAAAAAAAGCTGGAAGAAAAAAAAACAACACCTTTTGCCCTCGGAAACTACATTTGCTCCTTCCCCCCACGGATGTCAAACAAGAGCCTGCAGGAATATTAAATTATTGCTGTTACTTTTCTCATTTTCCTTCCAAAACTCCGCCGCCTGCTCCGCGGTTCGACCCGGCGAGCGGCCCCCGCGGGGAAATCCCGGCTCTGCCCGTGTCCGGCAGTCACAAGGCATCACCACGGCCAGAAACTCGGCAGGATTCAAAAAGGGATTTGACTTTTATACGGAGAACAAGAATATCCAGAGTTACAACAGGAAGTATTAAAAAAGGCAAAAAAAAAAAAAAAAAAAANAGTTTTTGGAAAGGATATAAAACTTTCCTGGCTTCGGGGCATAAATTGAAGCTTAACTATTGGGAATTAGGAGGAAATCTCTTCTGGTGGAGGAGCCGTCACCGTGGGCTTGCTCTGCCGGCCCCGGCCCCTGCCAGAGGCAGGATGCTGGAGCAGATGAACCGGCGCTGGGGTCCAGGCGGGCGATTCCCGCAGCCGGGACACCAGGCCAGTTGGGTTCCCGCTCCAAGTCTAGTAAAACTCGACTTCCCCTTCGCAAACCCTACCGGGATGCTGGTGCGTCTGGGTTCCCGACGCGGCAAGGGAAGTCATAAAAGAAAGTAATAATAATAATGAAAATATTTCCATTCATATAAAAGTTTTACAAAACCTTAAAGAAAAAAAAAAAAAAAAAAAGNTTATAAAGTCGATTTAAATTAGGAACGAGTGCCTTTCCAGCCGGGGCTGATCCGGGATGGCTGAAGCCGCCTTGGGAAGAGCAAAACCCGGCTGCACGACCGGCTGCGAGCGCTGGAGCACACGTGCATCCCCACGCACAGCCGGGAGGGCTCTGCAGCACCCCAGCTCCAGCTTTTCATCTCTTTTAGTTCAAACGCATGCAATATTTTAGGGATTCTCCATACACTGGTATCCAGAGGGTCTAATCAGGATCAGACCTTCCCCCAGAACGTAAAGGCAGGGACCCTGTCCAGACAGTCATCGCAGAAGATACAACACCCAGATAAAGTAGAAAAGGATGGTTTTACTTAAAAGGGGAGGGGAGGAGACCCCTCTAATGGCAATGAGCAACAGAAGCTCTGCAAATGGATTGCTAATTACCATTTCAGACTCAAAAATCACTTCACTGAATAAGCACTCTGCCTCCCCCCCCCCCCCCCNTACTTAAAGGCGCACCTTTCGCAGGACAAAGAAAAGGAAACAGAGATTACAAATGGAGTAAAGAATCCCCCTGCCTTTAGCAGTACCATATGGCAACGAGAGTATATTAATTACCGTTGCTTTTTAATTAACAATTGCTTCATCTGAGCAGTAACGTTTCCTTGACATCCCCTGACTCGCCGCTAACCTGTGAAGTGCACGCGCCGTACCAAGTCATCAATTCATTTTTATTGACATCCCCCCCCCCAAACAGGCACGATACCAGGGTTTTCCAATTAACACCTCCACACTCTCTAATTAGCGCAATTAACAGACTGATGGATGCCCAGAGTTTCCCTGCGAGGGAGGGCGCAGATCAGCTGGCCGGGCTGGCGGACACGGCTCCCGCCACGCGCACGTGCGCCCGCCACGCGTGTGCCACGCGCCCCGGGGTCCCGCGGGAGCGCCACGTGTGTGCCGTGCCGCAGAGCCCGGCACTGCCACGGAACCCGGCACCGCCACGGAACCCGGCACTGCCATGGAGCCTTTCCGAGCCCCGGCAGAAAGCGGAGGATGAACGCGGAGGCGAGCGACCCGGCAGACTGGAAACAAAGATTTGCACCGACGGAACGTGGGGTTTGTAGGAATAGGAGACGAGGTGTTTCCAGAGCGATTTCCCCCCAAAAGCTCCCGACGAATTTTGGGGGGATCCAGACCCACGCGAAACGATGCCGCTTCTCCACCCGATGTGAAAATTAAATAGCGCTTCTCAGCCCCCGGGACACGCAGAAACAGGTACAGCCAAGACCAGGAGCTCCTAAGAAACGACTGCCTGAACACCTATTTTAGCCGCTTCTCCTATTTTTAAATATCCTCAATACGGCGGTCCTCAAGGGCTCTGTGACTTTGGGCCGCCCTTCGCGGGCTGCCGGCAGGACCGGGGCCGTGTACAGACCCGGCATCACGGGCGTCTCGTCCCCACTGCCAGCGGGTCCCTGTCCCCATCCCTACGCTGATGTCACCGGGTGCCCCTTGGCGGCGGTTCCCCCAGACGCAAACACCAGGAGCATCCCCAGCTCAAAACCACCACCCGGGAGGGATGAGGATAACCAGTGGGAAATGCCGGTGGGAAAACGCTTCCCCTCGCATCTCCGTCAGCCGAGCAAGTCCCCGGCGCCGAACTGCGTTCTGCAAGGGACAGCACAGGTGACAGCACGCATTTATGAGCAGCCCACTCCCGTGATGCTCCAGAGGCTTTTTCAACCCTTCCCACCACATCCCAGCCCCAAGGTGGTTTTCCAGAGCCTTCCTCCCAGCTGCAGCCTCGCCAGGACCCGGAGGGGAGCAGGGGGCTGCCCCGCGGCACGGCGAGGGCTCTCCCTCCGGCAGCAGGAGCCGGGTGTGCCGGCAGCCTCTTCTGCGGGTACCGGCGGATGATGGAGGAGCACGGACCGAGCAAATCCCCGCAAAGCTGTCAGAAGTCCTGCGGGATGCTCCTCTGCACGGCTGGGAGGAGATGAGGAATCAGGGAGACTCAATCCCAGGCACCGGATCCGCTCTGAGCTACGGAAAGTTGAGCAACCTGCCCGTCCGGATCCGGCACCGCCGCGGCTTTAGGAAGTGGCTGGCTAATCTTAAAAGGCTTCGGCTTGAAGAGAAGCAGCAGCCGGGATTGCTCGGAGAGTGGCTTTTTACCCTTTAATTAACACATAAACACATGGAAATGTGGAAAGGGGATTAAAATAAAAGTCTGGAGGAGCTGAAACGAATCTAGAGCATTACTGTAAATTAGAAGAGATTTAAGGAACCGAGGACCGGCTAAGCCTGGGCACCGCTTTAATGGGATCTCACCTCTGGGCACTTTCATCTCCCACTTTCATCTCGCTCCCAGCAACTTCTTTGGGAAGAGCCAACCTGCGGGCGCTCGCCCCGGCCGGCGGGCAGACCTTCACCGCCTGCGGCTCTCCTCGCGTGCCCACCGCGATGCCACCACCGCCCCGGCCACGCTCGCGGGCACTGGCAACCGTCAGGCGGCGGAGAGCATTTGCCGCTAGGCAGAAATCAAGCGCGAACAACCACGGTGAGGTTTTTCTCCCCGAAAAGGTGGGTGACGCCATTCGAAGAGCCTGGAGATCACCTGGAAGCATGAGCACCACCAACGGGGGAAGCCGCCGGGACCGCGCCGTGCCGGTCAGCGGGATGTGGCACTGCTCCTGCTTGGGTCCCGACGAGCCCACCTGCCGCTGCGAAACACGTCTCCCTCGGAGCATCCTTTGCCCTCCCGGAGCTGCGAGGACACCCTGACCGTTGCCAACCCCGCGGGAGATCCTCGGTGCCCACCGCAGCGAGCCATCCCGCGCGGGGCAGCCCCGGGGATGCCGATGGCCGGCACTTCTCCCGCTCCCTGCCAAGCTTCAAGGAAAATCAAATCCCTCCCGGCACGGACGTGGGGTTGGCTGGACGGTGCCGGACGGTGCCGACGACGGTGCCGGGCACGTGCCGGGCACCGGGGCTGCTGCTCCATCCTGCGTTCCCTCGCTGCGCTCTTGAAAAGATTAAAAAAAAAAAAAAAAAAAAAAAAAAANAAAAAAAAAAAAAAAAAAAAAAGAGCCCCACTCCATCTCATTAAGAAAGTAAACACAAGAGCCGTCTAAGTGTCTAATTAAGCTTCTAATTAGTCCCTGCTTGTTACTAATGCAAATTAGATTACGCCGCTTAACTACAGCATGTCCACAACACCCTTGTTAATTGCGGCCTTTTGAAATTAAATTACTCCCTAATTAGCATATCAAAGCCATTGATTCGGAGCCAGGAAAGATGAGGGCAGGAGGAAGCCGAACGCCAAGTTTTGTTAATCAGGGACGTCTAATTAAATAGTGACGTGGTGCACGGGGGCTCCCGCCTCGCTGCTGCTCGGGAGCCGCATGCGTGGGCCCAGGGGGACCCCGCGCAGGGCAGCACCCTCGGGGGGTGCACCCAGTATGGTTCATCACTACCCAGCCAGAGCATCCCAGCAGGTCTGGGGTGCTGGTCCAGCACCTGCATCCCAGTGGGTCTCAGGTGCTGGTCCAGCACCTGCATCCCAGTGGGTCTCAGATGCTGGTCCAGCACCTGCATCCCAGTGGGTCTCGGGTGCTGGTCCAGCATCCCACCGGTCCAGCACCTGCATCCCGGCAGATCTGGGGTGCTGGTCCAGCATCCCGGCGGGTCTCGGATGCTGGTCCAGCACCTGCATCCCAGTGGATGCACGCTGCAGCAAGCAAGGGGTAGCAAAGTCCGCGCTCTGGGAAGCTCCCGTAGAA
Source organism: Himantopus leucocephalus (assembly GCA_003993805.1). Lineage (NCBI taxonomy): Eukaryota > Metazoa > Chordata > Aves > Charadriiformes > Recurvirostridae > Himantopus > Himantopus leucocephalus. The sequence continues at coordinate 6,673,365 of RSEF01000026.1, read as the reverse complement.
CTGCGCCTGCCACCGCCGTGCCAGCATCCAGCCCTGGCAGCAGGGAGGGAGGCTAAAGCAGACCCCAATTTCTCATTCCCCCCCACCAAAAAAACTTGCTTTCCTTCTGCCCAATGTGTTCCAAACGGGAATTCAAAGGAAAAAACGCCCCGAATAACAGCCGCAGCCCCCTGCAGAGCACCTCCAAAATCCTCGACGACCCCCACGGGAGCAGAAGAGGCACCCGAGCGAGGCCAGGCAGGGCTGGAAACAGGCAACGGCACCTCTCACCTGCAGGACCCCAAATCCAGCTTGGCACAAAACCCCCTCGCCGCGATGGGACAGCACGTGGCATGGGGAGGGACGCCCGCGCCGGTGGCCCTGGCACCAAATCGCCCCTCACCCAGGGCAGCGGACCGTGGGGAGCCCACGGAGAACACACCCCCACCTACACCGCCGGTATCGACCAGCGGCCGGCACAGATCCATCCTTCGGAGAAAACCAAACCACCTCCCCAGCCCCGAGCGGGGACGCCCTCGGCACTCACTCCCGTCATCCCCAGACTGCCCCAAAAGCCCCAGCCCCAAATTCACCATGGGATATAAATAACGGAGGCCCCAGGGAAGAGCCTGGATCTAGAAGTAACCAGGTAGATTCACTCCAAGGAGAGTAAAAATGAAGCAAACGCCTATTTTTTTTAAAGTTATTTCAATAACTTCCTGAATGACCCAGTTCTTTAAATTTTATAACTTTTCCTCTCTCTTTTTTTTTTTTTTTTTAAAGAGGTGGGAAGGAAAAAAAAAATAAAGGGACGAAGATTGGAAAAGTTTAATAGAGGCAGAAAAAGTCTATTAAAAAAAAGACGCAGGCAGCCCGTCTCGGGGGAAGAGTTGAAATATTAAAGAAAGGAAAATCGCTTCTCCGGCTGCCGAGACAGAGGAGGAGAATAGAGCGGCTTTAAGAGAAGGAGCTGTGCACTTTTAATTGAAAAGAGGGAGATTCAAATGAACTATCCAATATCCCCCATTAAAGAAAGGAAGAAAGACGGACCCTGGCCGCTTTGCTACGCCAAGAAATTGCTAAAGCCCCAACTTTCTTTCTCTCCCCCTGCTCGAAAGTTATAGGAAAGAGGGATGAGAGAAAGGAAGAAAGAAGAAAAAAAAAAAAAGGTTCTTTCATACAAGAGGAACTCAAGGGGATGGGGGAGGAGGGTGGGAAGAGAGACCAAGTTTTATTCATTTATTTTATTTTATGAGATGAGTAAAAATAATATAAAAAAAAAAGGCAGAGTTTTATAATGTCACAGTGTTTGGAAGCAGCAGCAGAAGGGAGAAGAGAGGGGGGAAAGCAACTAAGAACAGAAGGGCCAGCTCCAACCACCCGCCGTACAAGCCTCTCTCCCAACGAGATTCAATTAATTGATAACAAGAGGCATCAAATTAATTTTTCAAGGATGTTAGATTTTGATGAAGGAAAAAATCTCTCTGATTTTAATCGGGGCGGCGTTTAAAAGGCATAAATGAATATCCCTTTCTAATCATCTGAGGCGCCGAGGAAGCACCAAGCGGTTAACGTGAAAATTCAAATCGTTTAATTAGGGGGGGCCGAGGGGAGGTGGCCGCGGTGGGGGAAGGGGACCTGGCTTTTTCTTTCTAAAGAGCTTTATGAAGAAATTATTTTTAAAATGATTTCTTTCAAGCATCTTTGCTCCCCCACCCCCCCAGCCCGAAACGCACACGCGCTTGTAAAAACAGATCTCAGAGGTTCTTCTTTTGAATAGAGACCATTCCCCATCACAATCTAATTAACAAAAATGATAATGAATAGGGTGGGGAAAATAATTCGTAGGGAACAAAAAAAAAAAAAAATACTCCAAACTCCCAGGAAAAAAAAAAAACAACACCACAAACCAGCAGGAGGAAGAACGTGTGATTTCCCAACACGCGCAACTCGCTGTCAGGAGCCGCTCGGCACCTCCACGCGGGACGGGGGTTTAAGACAGGGGGGGCTTTCAGCACAACCCCCCCCCCAAAATCCTATTAAAATAATTAAAAGCACCTCCCGTCGGTGGTGTGGCACGGGACGGAGCTGCAGCCGGAGCGGAGCCCCGGCCCAAAGGCAGCGGGTGCAGGGACCCGCACGGCAGAGGTGCGCGTGTGTGCACACACACGCTCGTGCACGCACACAGCCTTGTGCACGTTCGCTCGCACACACATGCGCACGTTGTGCCCATTGCGCGCGCACACGTGCATGTTTCCACAGGCACACTTGTGCACACACACACTGTGCACGTTTGCACACACATGCAAACACAGGTGTGCGCACACACAAGCTTACGCACGTTCACTTGCACACACATGCACACTGCACGCACACACATGCACATTTCCACACACACGCTTGTGCACACACACCGTGCATGTTTCCACACACATGCGCGTGCACACACACGTGCACATTCACACACACATTGTGCACATTCACACACACAGGTGCGCATGCACACACACATTGTGTACGTTTGCACACATGCGCACACACGTGCACATTCACACTCACATGCGCACACACACACATTGTGCACATTCACACACACAGGTGCGCATGCACACACACATTGTGCACGTTTGCACACATGCGCACACATTGTGCACATTCACACTCACATGCGCACACACACATTGTGCACATTCACACACACACGTGCACACCCCTTCACCGCTGCTCCTGGCCGTCCCTCCACAACCCAGCGCCAGCGGCCGGCATCGCACCAGCATCTTGCACAGGCTCCTCCAGCATCTCCCAGTAAATCCCAACTCGGGTTTAAGTCTCTGCCCCCGTGCCCAGCGCCCGCCTCACGCAATTATTTTTTTCACCCCATCAGCGACGCAGGCAGCGGGGACACGCACGTCTGCCCCAGCGTCCCCCCAGCGGCAGAGCCCCGAGCCCACCCAGCGCACACGCAACACGCCTCGCACACGCGAGATCCCCTCCGGCCCTCCGAGGAAGAGGAGGGCTCATCCTCTCGCACGGAGCCACGCAGGGCATCGCCCCATGCACGCCAGGCGAGGAAGAGGAGGGCTGCGGGGAAGCATCCGAACTCGCCCGGGAGAAAGACCCCTGTGTCCCCGCGGCACCGGCACCCCCGGGAATGGTACAGGCAGTGCCGGGGCGGAGGAAGGCTCCCAGCGAGGGGGTGTGTATGGGGGAAGCCCTGAAATAAAAACAAACCCCAAGCTGCGGGAGCCCCCCCAGCCCCGTCCCCTCTGCAAAGGGCGAGGGCAGAGCCGGGGAGGAAGAAAACGAGCTGGAGCAGGTGAGGGACAAAGCGGACCAGGACGAGGAGCGATGGCGCGGCCATCGGGGTGAGGGACCCTGCGCTGGGACGCCACCCCCCGCCTCCGACCCCGAGCAACGTTTTCCAGCTGAGTTTGCACCGAGTCAGCCTGGAGGGCGGCTCGCAGTCTCTTCTGGCCTTTAAACAATCCGGAGGGGAGGAAAAAACCAAAGAGTCACGGTGCCTATCGAACAGGAGGGAGGAACTCGGCTGCCGCAAGTTTTCCCAGACTCCGTCATGTTTGTGCAAAAATTCATCCAGAAAACGCTCTGTTTAACACGCTCCCCGCTGCACGTCGATGCTTTCCGCTGCAAATCCCATTTCTATGCAGGAAGAGGCCTGGTTTCCATCCAGAAATTATGCTGCTCACGAGGAGGGAGAAGAAAAAAGGCGGCGGGGGGGAGAACTATCCTTGGGCATTTTCAAACTCCTGGTCTGAAGTCCATTTTTTCTGCATCCAAATCAGAGGCAAGCATGACCCGAGGCCGGCTCCGTCTCGCAGCCACCGCCGCTCTCGGCACGTTCAAACAACCTTCCTGATTTTATTTCTGCACAGCTCGGCTCCGTCTCGCACGGACTCACCGTCTCCCGCTCTGCCCGGGCGGCCGGCACCCCCGCCGAGCAAACCGCGGCCCCGCAGACGAACACAGCTCCCGACAGCCCCGACACCTCTGCTTCCGGCAGCCACTGGAATAACACGAGTGATTTCTCCCAGTGCTTTCTCATAAGCTGGGAAGCGGAGCGCTCAGCAAAGAGGATGGGCTGTCCCGGGGTCTTGCACCGGGAATGGTGATGGGTGGCCGCGGGAAGGCGCGTTTAACATTTTGGGTGCTCGGGAAGAGGCCTGGAGCATCCCTCCGGCCGGGGGAAGCGTTTCCCCACGCAGACCCTGTGCCGATGGCCAGGGTCCCCCGTGCTCCTTCTCCGGGTGACCTGGATGAGCCATATCCAGCCACCACGTCCTCGTCCCAGGGGGGAGCATCCCCCTCTGGCACCCTGCGCCGGGGAGTCCGGGAGGGCGACGCTTCGCCCAGAGAACCCACGGCTGCGGATGCAGCAAGAGCTTCTTCCCTCTGTTCCCGGCGGGATGGCAGCGCACCTCCGCGGTGTCGGCATCCCTCTGGACCGCTGCCAGGCCGGCGGCGTGCGAAGGGGATCTGGTCCCACAGCATCACTTCGGTGTCACCCCACGGCATTCCCAGGTGATGCCGATCCAGCCGGGCTCCCGAGCCCTGTCCATCCCCTGAGCTCGGTCCTTACCAGACGGCACATCGGGACACAGCACCTTCCCGAATCCGGGCAGCACATCCCCGCTTTATGGATTGGGACGGAGCTATGGAAGGATGAAGCGAATCGACAGAGGTTCGTGCAGTAAACCTGTGGCAAAGGCGATTTGCACCTCCCCAATCCCTGCTCATCCCAGGCAGCGGGTGATGCTTCCTCCCGGGACCAGTGGGAAGAAGCCCACCTTCGGGGTGCAGAGGCACCCAAGAGCGACACGCAGGTGGCTGCCGATGCCCCCGGCCAGACGTGGCCGTGCTGCAGTGGCCAAGGAGGCCACCATGGCCTTCCCGCTGGCGTGGGACAGCCAGCGCCGTGCAAATCTGGGGGATTATTACTGTCAATGCGGTGTTAGATACATCCTCGCTGCAAAGCACACTTGAAAAATTGTGGGGTTTTTTTCCACCCCTCTTAAAAATAATCCTCATTCTTTAAAATATTAAGTTTATGATTCACCAGTTCCAAGCTCTAACAGCCCACACTTCCCCCAGGCCTGCAGCTCTCGGCTGCCAAGTCCCAGAGGCCCCGCGAGCACCCATGGGTGCTGGGGCAGAAAGGTGCTCGAGGTGCCCAGTGCCTGTCGGGCTCCCGACGTCCCCTCTGCCCAAGGACCCACGGATGGGGACCGCTGCGAGGGACCCCAGCAGCAGCCGGGGCATCGCAAGCTGCTCTCTTTAGTGGGGACCCCAGAAACCCCCCACCCATCGCACTGTGTCGGTGTGGGTGCGCACGGGCTCTCGCACGGGGTCGCAGGCGACGGTGCCCACCTCGGGCTGGGTGCACCCACGGGGAGCTGCGGCACGAGCCCCACCGCAGCTGCACCGCGGCTCGGGCTCCCCGCCGGCACCGCTCCTCCGCAATCAGGTCACATCATCTTTTCCGCATCTCCCGCTGAGCCAGGGTCACAGACAACCCTCTCCCCGCCGTCCCCAAAGCGCATCCCCCCGGCGGGGAGCAAGCGCTCCGTNTCCCGGCGGGGAGCGAGCGCTCCGTGACCACCATCTGTGGGACACGGTGCCGTGGGTCCGCCACCGGCCACCCCAGGCAGGGCACCAAGCCAGGGGGCATCCCCCTTCTTCCCTGGACCAAAATCCATCACATCATGGCGAGGGAAGGCAACGACACCGGGATATCGCATCAGGCAAGACACAAAGCGGGCGGTCCAGGTCACCAGCTCCCCCAGGGACACGTCCCACCTCCCTGCCCGGCCGATGAGCCCCCGGTACCCGCCCGCACCGGCACCCCCGGCCAGCGCCCACGCAGACAGCAGCTCCTGCCTGCTCCCAGGAATTTTAAAACACTGATCATTATTTTAAACCCCTGGCTAAAACCAGCGTCTCCCCGCTTGTTCCCAGCCCCAGGGCGATTCCCGGAAAAGTTGTATCTGCAACAGGGAGGACCAGCGGAGATCTCCGCAGCAGTCGGAACAGACCAGTCCTGCAACGAATGGAGATGTGTGTCCCCTCCAAGGGCAGAGGGCCGGGGTCTGTCCCTCCATCCCTCTCCCAGACGGACAGGCACAGCCACTGTCTCTTCCCACAGCAGCCCCAATCTACGGCTGGAAATTCAGCGGCACCGACGCTCCCCACCGCAGCATCCACCGCTCCAGTACGGCAGGGACACAAGTGACCAGATGGCACCGACCTTCCCCAAAGCCAGCATCAATCCCCAAATGAGCCCCCTCGCCCATTAAACTTTCTCTCATTGCATTTCTAAATGGACTGGCCTTTTCATCAGAGAGTATTTTAAAACCACCGGCTCTATAACCCAGGGGGAAATCGCTCCGGCACTGAAGCTGCTCAGCTTTTGCCCAGGCGATGCCGGTGTCGGCACCGGTGCCGTACCTGCGTGGTGCGGGAACAAGGCGGCATTTGATGCACGGACGGGGCTGCTCCGACAGCCCCCCAGTTTGACCCAGATTCGGAGCCACGGCCCCACTTCCCAGGGAAAAGGACATTTGTTCAGGGCTCGAGCCCGCCAGCATCAAGGGAAAGACTTCAAGGGATTTTGAAAAAGGCCCTAAAAGCAGACTTTGCCTCGCTAGGTATGAATAAAATCCTGGTTTAAAAGGAGAAGCGTGAATAACCCAAATAGAGCTGTGCCGACCCTGACCTGCCCGCCGCATCCGGAGAGTCCCGAGCATCCTTCGGGGCAGGCAGAGCCCGGCCCCGGGGACCCGTCCCGTTAAGGGGAGCCGGACTGGTCCCCGCAGCCCCCAACGGCGCTGCCGGGGTGAGCAGAGGAGCCGGGGAAAATCAGACCCAAATTTCAGCACAGATCTCCTGCCTGTCGCTACGGCACAAGAAGGATGAGACGAACCTCGTGTCGCTCCCCGGGAGCGGAGCTCAGCCAGAAATCCCTCACTGGGGGTTTCTCCAACACGCTCACACCCCCCGCTCCAGCCAGGGCGGATTTTAGGACATTTTCCTTCACCTGTTTTTCACGGGAGCGCATTGACTGAGCATCTCCCCTGCCCAAAATACACAACAAACCCCAAATTTGGGAATATTTTCCCCGAGACTGCATAGATGCCTGCACAGGCTGGACAAGCCCCCGAGGGGCACTTGGGGGGCCGGCGCTCGCTTGGCCCCCCCATACACAGCAGCGGTGCCCCACGGTCTGCAGCCCCCGTGTCCCTGCCAGAGGGGCCAGAAGGTGAGAAAAACCACGTCCAGGTCTCCCTGCGCCCGGTGCACGTCGGGGACCTGCTCTCTCCCGCCGCCCTTGCGTGCCCCCCGACCCTCCTGAGCCACCCCCGGGGCTCCATGAGGCGGGCACGATGCGCAAAACCATCACCCGACCCCCCCGCTGCCGTACCGCAGGATCTGCCGGAGCTTTGCAGGGGCTTGAGAAGCGAGTGCGCGATCCTGACCCCTTCCCACGAGGGGACCCGGCACCCAAAATATCAGCAACCCGCCCCACGCAGGCGGTTTCGGAGCCTTTCCCAGGGCATTTCGCTCAGCGAGTGCTTTCAATGCTTTCGCCCCCACCCATTGGGGTCTCCTGCGGCCACCAGCACAGCTCCGACCCCAGCCAGCTTTGCACGGGTGCAGGATCTGGCCCCACGCATCCCAGTCTGCCCACTCCTCTCCTTCACCCGCTTCTTGGGTCAAACCCAGACCCCCCCCCAAGCAGCACCCTACAAACCCACCACCCCCAGTGCCGGGGGGGGTCAGAGGGACAGGACCGGGACCCACTGAGGGGGCAGGAGCAAGGCAGGAGCAGCCCGGACCGTGGGTGCCGAGAGGCTGAGACAAATTGGGAGCGATGGGATGCACAGCAGCACCCTCCTCCTCCTCCTCCTCCTCCTTCTCCCCCCAGCCCCAGATTTACCCGCACGGCAGGGGACAAACGCCCCTTTTGTTTGCCAAATGAGAAATCACGTCGATTTTGAGGTTTTAATTTATTAACGGCGAACATCTGTGCCAGGCGGAGCGGTCGCAGCCTGGCCCCCGCAGCCCGCTCCCGGCAGAGGCGAAGCCGAGCACGGGGCACGGCAACACGCGCAGGAGATGGGGAGGGGGAGAGACCAAAACACGCCACGTCCCGCCGGGACCCCGCTGCGGAGATGCAGAATAAAAGCGGGAGAGCGCTCCGGTCGGGAAGCAACTTCACTGTGGGGAAAAGCAGGTCGGGGAGTAAAAGCGTAAATACTTTGGAAACAACCCCGGAGAAGGGCAAAGCTGGAGACAGCACTTTCTATAAGCACGGCTTCGCCCCCGCCCAAATCCATCTCAGCAAAATAAGGGTTTGGTTGGTTTTTTTTTTGGCAGCTACGCACAGCACAGCACATTTTCAAAATCCACATTTTCAAAATTCACGTTTCCTGCCACAAAAGTTACGGGACACCTTCCCCCCAACCCCACCTTTATCTTCTCTCCTTCTTCCGTTTTTTAACAGGGCCAACGATGCCGTATTTGTATTCCGGATCCGAGTCACCCCACGCTCCGGGGAATTTCCCTCCCTCCGTCAGGGCTGGCCGCATCCCAAAAGGATCGGCTGGGAGACTTTGGACTCTGGCAGAAGGACCCAGCCCGCTGGGTGACTGCCACCCTCTCGGTGGCACAAAGCATCTCCCCACCTCCTCCCACCGGGGAGCCGGCACAGGGCTGCGGGGCCAGAGGATGCCCAGCAGCACTAGCCCCTTGCCGGCTGCGTGGAGCTCCTCTGCGAGAAGGGGGGAGATATCCAAAGGGAAAAAAAAATAAATTGTGAGTTGTTAAAGGGTGTTTTGGTTTAGTTCAAGGCAGCGGGGTCCTGCGCTGCTTCCACACCGTGCTCGGGAGCAGTGAGTTTTGGGGTGCGCTTCTCCAGCCGGAGCAGCCCAAAAGCCAGCGCAGCCCTTGCAAAAGGGCTCCCGGTGCCGCGCAGGTGGCTGCCAGGACACAGCCTGGCAAGTGGCACCCAGAGGGGACACAACACCATACGGGACCCCCCAGGCCACGGGAGAGCTTTTCCCTCCCCAGTACAAGGTCTCCACCCACCACCCCTGCCCAAAACCAGCTCCAGTGGAACCTAAAACTCCCGACGCTCAACAGAAACTTTCTCTCTGGCAGGGATTTCTTGCCACAAATTGTCCCCCCCTGCCCCAGGGGTGGCTCCTCCAACACCCTCCTGACCACTCTGAGCCCCAGACAGCCCCAAGGCCTTTTGCCAGCGCTGCAGTGGGGCACCTTCCCTCGAGATGTCTCCTGCCATCCCGGCCAGGCGCTTCCACCTCCCGGGAGCCGGGGGTGATGCCATCGGACAAGCCGGGAGCTGACATTTCCCCAAAGCCTCATGTCCCAGGGGGGTTTGGGGACAGTCCTGCAGCCAGGAGCATCCTCCCAGCAGCACCCAGGACCGCGTGGGCAAAGCGGGATCCGCCCGTGCCAGAAACCCCCATCCCGCAGGTGGCCAACTCAACCGCCGTGCCGCCATCCCGGCACGTGATGCGCGGCGCCCAACCGAGCCGCCAACCCAGCGCAAGCTCCGGTACACGAGCGAGCCTCCCCCCCACCTCCCCCCCCGCCCCGGGGGCCAACCAGCATCAGTAGAAAGTCACTGGGCAAACACATTCCCACCAACAGGCACCTGCGGGCAACTTGCAGGCAGAGAACCAAAGCCGAGGGGCCACTGGGAGGAGGAGATGCTCCTGGGCAGATGCGGTCCCGGCACATCCTTCCCTCACGAGCACAAGTTCTACAGCCTTATACTTTACATTTAGCAACCTACCTCAAGCCTTCCTCCACTGCCCCTCTTGTCTAAGGCTGAAGACATCTTTTCCCAAGCCCATGACAGCTTCTCCTAGGTGGTCCCCGTCCAGACCTCGCTACAGGCGAACAAATAAAGGACAGCCTCCGGCTCGCAGATTCACACTAAGCAGGCAAAAAGAAAATCCCTCACCTAAAAACCTACGGTTGGCGGAATAAACCGAGACTCGGCGGAAGCAAGCAAAAGGCCGGAGGGTTTGGGGTCAGGGCTTCGATGGCTCCCGGCCCCCGACACGACTCTGCTGCCCGATGCTCGCCTCGCCCTGCCCAAGCGCGCGGGAAGCGCTCGCTGCCCCGCACGGCACCGTTGGCGTTTTATGCCTTTATTAGCCTCGGCACAGTTAAATCCCACTAGATAAACTCGGCTCCGCCAGCGACCTGGCAAAGGTGTGTTGAAATAAGTTGTTTCAACACCGCCCGCTCCGGGCGAGCGGCTCATCCCCGGGGTTCTTTCAACGGGAGCATCGGTGCCCAAGCAAAAACACCCCCCCGGGGACGGCATCTTCCCCGCGCCGTGGGAGCTGCCGCACAGCGCGCGCAACGCACACGGAGCACGTACCCATCGCACGGGGGTCTTCCTCCTCCTCCTCCTCCTCCTCCCCGGGGGGGCCGTTGCTCCCCAGCCCCGCTGCGGTTTCCCGGCCAGTGCCAGCTCCCCACCGAAGCGCGGAGGTGGGTTTGCCAACCAGTCAGAACAAACAGCCACCAAATCACCTCCAGACTGAGGCCCCCCCATGGGATTTTTTTTTTCCCCCCCTCCTCTACTACCTTAAAAACATTTTTTTTTTTTTTTGCATCTTTCCATGGTTTTAAGAGTAATCCGCCAAAAAGAAGTTTTATTATGGCACCTTTCACTTCCAACAAACACACCCCGGAGCCCCCGGCAGAGCCGAGCCGTCGGGACCAGAAGAAATTTCCTCCCACAGCCGCCCCCTCCACTCCCTATTTCGCTAAAAAATACGCAGTGTTTTCGCTGCTGATGTGCACCCGGCGACGGCAGCGGCGGCGCAGGAGGAGGGTTTCCACCAGAACACGCCGCAAAAGACTTTTTGCCAACTTGCCAGGGCACGAGAGCCGGGCGGCAAACGTCGCCTGGGGCCAGCGAACACCGACACCGGCTGGCTAACCGCTCGGCAGAGCGGATTGCAAACACAGGCTTTTTTTTTTTCCCCCCCTTAAAAAGAAAATAAATGAAAAAGAGCGGCTCCCGCCACCCTGTGCCAAGCGCTGCGTGCCGGCTGGGCTCCTTTCCCCGGGGATCCGGGTACCGCTACGGCCGCCCCGTGCCCACGGCTGCGCCGCAGCATCCTAATCCCTTAATGACTTCCCTCCAGCTCCATCCCCAGATCTAATCTCTCTCCTCCAGCGGGATCTTTATAAAAATAAAACGTGGCGGACGGACCGATTGCGTTCTCCTCCGGAGCATCGCGTTGCCAGCCTCCGAAGGGAGCAGCTCTCCTCCTCCGCTGCTTCTGCCTCTCAGCTCTTCCCTCTCCCCGATGCTATTCCACTCGCAAACACGTTTTTGTCACGGGCAGCCC
>RSEF01000026.1:6583009-6641266 GCA_003993805.1 Himantopus leucocephalus | reverse complement strand
CCCCCCCCCCCCCCAAACTCCTTTGTAGCGCAGGGGTAGCCCCGTCTCTGGGTGCTGCTTAACCCAGGCTGAGCACAGGCCTGATGCTGGGGTGAGGGGCAGGATACGCTTAGCTCTAGATGGAAACCGAGGGGAAAAAACCCAAAGAGCTGCCCAGTCCTCACCTTTCCTGTGCTTGGGGAAACCTTGGAGCATGGCCCTTGAGCTTTACTGACCCTGGATTTATGGCATTTGCTTTAACGGGGCGGGTAGGTATTTCTCCATGGGAATCCACGAGTCTGGGGTACTCGGGATCCCTGCACCAAACCCTGACTGTGGTCAGCCCCCAAATCGGTAGCCACTTTTGAAAACTCGTGGCCATAAAGTGGAGCAGCCTTTGTGCAGTTGGCGTGGGTCTGAGAGCAGAGCCCAGGTGGCAGCGGCGGCCCGCAGCCCGTAACAACCACCTCCCTTCAGATGGAAACTTTCCCTTATTTTATCGCCATTTTACTGCTTTGACACAGCGCGCAGACAAATACCGCAAAGCAGAGCTGGGCAAAGGGAGGGACGGAAGCGGGAGCCGGGCAAGATGCTGCTCGCTCGGTTGTGCCGATGTTTCTGGTAGCTTGGACGAAGTCGTTCATTTTAAAAAGGGCTTTCCCTGAACCCTCTCTGGTCCTGCAGGAGGATGGGACGTGCACCCGTCCCGATGGGTTTTCCCGGCAGCGTTTTGGCAAGCAGGGTTGACTGCGGTGGCTGGGACTGTGCCGGCACGGCGGATGCCATGGTGCCACCCGGGCATCAGCTCCTGGACTGTCCCCACTCTCTTCGCTGCTTGCCCTGGCTCCTGGGAAGGCAAAACCCCACTGGTGGGGGCTCGGGGCGTTTCTGGGCACTGTGTGAACAAACGCGAGGTGGTAATGGCAGTGTGGTTGGTGGCCTTTTCTGAGCTGTGTCTGTAAAAGTTCAGATTTGCCCTCCTCAGCCCATTTTTGGGGGATCCTGCCTGCCGTATGAACGACCAACACCCCGACGTCTCTGCCACAGCCAGGGCTTCGGAGGAAAAAAATAAATGCAGGCAACAGCTTTGGCCGAAACATGGCAAGGGTGACATGCAAGCGCTCCCGCGGCGCCGCTAGGGATCGGTAGCTCATTTTTTTGCACACCCCGACGGGCAGCTCGACCCCAAAGGCATCCCGGCCCCTGTCACATCACCATGGCCGGCGATGAGCAAAACCCCACGGGCAGCCTGTCCCCTGCGGGCAGCAGCGAGGTGGCCGCGACGGTCCCCGCACCGAGCGCGACGGAGCCCCGCTGCCGGTGAAACGTGGGTAGCACAGACGGGCCCTTGAGCATAAACCGAAGAGAAGACTTTTTGTTCACATGTGTTGGCTCAGCTCAAATAACTCATCGGGGACCTGAGCTGCAGGCTGGAAAGGGAAGAAACTCTCTCCAGATGAAAGGATGTCAGAAAATTGTATTTAGTCAACTGCGTGTGTGTGTTAGAAAGGGGCGGAGGGAGGAAGGGGCCGCGGAGGCTGTTACTGTGACTGACTTTCTGACTTCTTAACTTGTCAGCATATCCTAAAGTTAAAAATGCACATGCACACAGGACTGCAGCCAAAGAGGCTGTCTAGCCGCAAATCCAGATGTGGGGGCCACTGCGCAGCCAGCCAGCCCCGCTCTCCCTGAAACGACTTTCAGACTAAACAATTGTGACTTGGCTGTGAGAGGCAGCGCAATTCCAGATGCTGCTTTCCTTTCACGTTGTTTTAATTGGGCTGGCAGGCGCAAGGGCTCTTTCAGTGAGAGGAAAGCTTCCCCACGGGACCGCAATGTTTTGGCAAAGCTCCCACGCTGCTACCTTAAGAGAGAGAGAGGGAAGGAGCGGGAGAGGAGGGGAGGCAGGGAGGTGGTGGTGGTGGTGGTGGGGAGAAAAATTGAGAGCGACTTTCCAAGGTGTTTACTGCTGCGAACGGGCTGCCGCTTTGCGTTTTTATCTGCTGAAATTCTCACCTTTTTTATTTTGGGTTCAGTTTGTTTAACGTCACGCTGGAAAAAAACAAAACACACAGGACACGGGGCTGTGCGGGGGAATGGGGACTTGTCCCGTTGCAGCCCGGTGGCACGGCCAGCGCTGGCAGCAATGCCGGGACAGCCCGGCCATCCCGGGAAGGGGGTACCTGGGACCTGTGCCTCGACTGGGGCAGCATCTGAGAGCCACGGTGGGTTCCGTGCTGGCCATCCTCACGGCACTGCCCTGGGAATGCTTCCCCATCCCTTCCCAGATGTTTACAGTCACAACAGCCCTGGCACCGAGCTGGACGGAGCCGGCGGGTTTGCCCTTCACCTTGCACTGGCAGAGCGGGAAGCGATAAGGGCTGGAAAGTCACTGCAAAATCTACTCTTAAGTGACGTAGGTGCTGAACATCCAGACCCCGTTCCAAGGGGAAAACCCCACGTTTGGGTGGTGAACACCCTCGTTTTGTCCTGCCCCAACTCCCCACGCCGGCTGGTACAAATGGGTTAAACCAACCCATTGTGGTACCCCCGTTACCACCCGTGCCGCTCCCCTATTTATCCCCCTTGTCCCGCAGCGCACCCCAGGGCGAGGGCTTCACCCCCAGGGCAGCAGGGCTCTGCCCTCGCAGGGTTAAACCAGCGTGGTCCTTCCTCCATGGGGTGAGACCCCAAATGCTCTTTTAACTGCCTTGAAGTGGTGTGCCGGCCGCGCAGCCGCTGCCAGCGGGTGAGTCAATAGCACAATTTTAGCCTGGGCCGGGCTCCTCTCCCGAAGCCAGGCTGAGCCAAGGGAGGCACAGCCGCTGCCGAGATGGGATTTTAAGGTGGAGTCCGGAAAAAAAAACCCGAGAGCCCCACGGGGAGCACGGGAGGCGAGAGGGGAGCGTGGAGCCGGAGTGCCATCCCCACCGGAGAAGCCGCCGTGGTGGGGTAAAGCGGCTGCCGGCAGCACCCGGCCACTTGTAAAACACACAGCGTGGCGGAGATGCAAAAATACAGCTTTGCTGGTTTTGGGGGGGGATGCTAAAATCCCGGGGAATGCTGCCCGGCCATGGGGAAGGGGTTGGCAACTCTGTTCTCTTCAGCGGTGCCACCGGGACGGCTGCGCCGCGGCTGCGCAGCCCTGCGGGCACTGCCCTCGCCGCCTTCCCCCAGCTTGTTTTGCTTAAAATTGGGAGGTCTGAATTCCTGCTGGACGCTGTCTTTGAGATTCAGGAAAGGCTGGTCATCGGCCTCCTCCGTCCAGCGCTTCCAGGAGCGACAGGTACTTCCGATTCATGGAACGCGAAGCAGAATAAAAAAAAGCTTTTGGGGTCGGGGGGCTCTGACAATGCAAACAGAGAGAGGAACTGAAATTGCTGTCCCAAACCCAGCCTGGCTTCTGGGCCAAGTGCGCTGGGAATGTTAAAAAATAATCAGGAAGGTTTTCTAGACAGGAAAAAAAAAAAAAGTCCCAAACACATCCTTAGCCTGCACCCTTACAAGTCCTTTAACTCTTTTTCCCCCCCTAAATGGGGAGGGAAATAGCGTGTTTTTTTGCTTTGGTTTGTTTGGGGGGAGTTGTTTGTTTTGTTTGTTTTAAAACTTTGGCCTCATTAATTTCCAAAAAAAATTTCCCCCCAATAAAAGGAAAACATGGAAAGAAAAACAAACTATTAGAAAAGAGAGGAGGGAGGAAATGTTATTTAAAAGGTTACCAGACCACATCATTTTCCAATGATATTATATACTCCCTGCAGTATCCAAAATATATATGGGCCTTAGGCCAAGAATGTAAAAAAAAAAGAAGAAGAAGAAGAAGAAAAAAAAGAAAAAAAAACACCCAGCGTAGACACAACATCTGGACAGAGGCTGAACAAAACCTCCATTTATCACACTTAATCCTGCAATGAAGCAGTCAACAGTTTACTTCTGTTTTGCTAATTTAGCTGCTTTCATGCTTCCGAGGTGGAAAAGCCAAAGTAAAAGCTTTGAATTAAGTGTCACTTTGTGAAGCTACTTCTCCTTTTTTCTCTTTTTCATAAAACTTTCTTCTCCGTTCTTTTTTTAATCCCGTTCCTTTATTAATTCCACCTTCCCTGCCCCCTCNTTTTTTTTTTTTTTTTTTTTTTTTTTTTTTAATCTTTTGCTAGGATTGGTTAGAAAATCTGGTGGCACAGCCCCGTACGGACAAACCCGGCGGCCGCCTGTGCCCACAGACGTACGGGCTGAATCCTGCCCCCCGCTTCCACCCACCCACGCACAAACCCCGCAGGGTTCGGTGCCTGGGACGGGTCCGGAGCCGGTGGGATTCGTGGCTCTTCGCTCACTCTGAAGTCAGGGTGGTGGCTGAGCCGCCCCAACGCGGCCGCGCGTGCCCAGCGCCAGCCCCCCAGGCTGGAAAAGTCTGAGCCACACAGTTCATATGGCCCCAGAGGTGCGTGCGTATAAACCCGCTCTCAGCTAGGAACCGCCTCGGAGGGGGTTTTCAATGGAAAATTGGTTTTCTCCCATGCCAATAGGGGTGGTGAGGGCTTCTGTGTGGGAAATGTGTCTTTTTCCCCAGGAATCGCTCCACTTTTCGTTGAAAACCAAATCATAGCAGGGCCAGGGCCCCCCCCTTCCCTTCCAAAAAGGCAGTGGTCATCCTGGGAAATTCAGAGACCGGGCTCCGGGTGCAGCCCGCTGCTCTCCTCCCGCCGCCGCGTTTCGGGGGAGCTCTGAGACTGATTTGTCTTCTCCCCTGAAAAAAAGCTCACGTTTTCAGTAGAGAAAAACCCCCATTTCCTGACCTACTGCGGTGCAAATATGAGTACGTACATATGTCTGCCTGCTATCTTCCACACCCACAGCTCCTACAATTAATTACAGAAGCAGATTTCGCTGTCCTCAGAGCAGAGACTCTTCCTTCCAACTAGCTATAAAGTACCCGACACCCCGTTTGGGGGCTGGTGATGATAACAACAACCACAACATTAACCACAGCACATCTCCATCTCCCCGGGAGTTACGGGCTCCGGAGGATTCTTCTTCATCTGCTTAAATACGGATTCGTGAGCCCAAATCCAGGCTTTTCAGTTGGAAAAACATTTGGCCACCAAAGCTGTATTGCCCAAAGGATGAGTGGTTTGGGGCTCCCAGAGAGGAGGTTGCTTTGCCTTATCCCAATGTTTAATTAAAGTTAAGGAGCAAACCCCAGTTTCTGGTGGAAATTCGGCTGTTTCCATCCCCGGGTCAGCATTCTGCGGGGTGCAGCCGAGCCAGCGCCGGGCACAGCCTTTGCAGGAGAGGAGGGCAAAACATCCCCGTATATCCAGCTGGGTGAGGGTATTTGCACATATTTAGTAAACACAGATATTTGTTTGGTTTTGTAGCTTCTTCAGCTTGTTTTTGTTGTGTCAAGAGCAAAAGATACAACAAATATCCATCCTCAGAGGCTTAATTAATATTTGTTAAGACCAAAATAGCCTACATCTCAGGAACTGCAGGGTGTCCTGCCTGTTCCGAGCTGAACATTATCAGGCAACGCTCAATGCAGCGTGGGGAATTGGGTTTATTTTGGGGGCTGTCTGGTTCTCCGCTATTGTTATATGTATGGTATTGCCGTCGTTTCCCTTGACTTGATGTGGTTTCATGTGTGTGTCAAAGGCTGGCTTGTCTCTATAGACACTACTTATTACTGTTTTATAAACTGGAAGAATAATGAACTAACTAACTAACTCGGTGCTTCAGGATCTGCAAAGAAAAAACCTCGTGCGGTGCGAAATGCAAAAATATTAATAGCTTATCCAGCGTAGCTTGCTGGTCCTGAATGCCGGTATTCAGAAGTGACACATGCTGCATACCTTGTCTAACAGACACATCAATACAAGATTAGATAAGGAACAGCACATTCAGGCTGTCTAGAGAAAAAGAAAATAAATGTACCTAGCTTTGAAAAACAGGAGTGGAAAATTGCCGGCATGCATGATATTGTTACGGCCTCCGTCCCTGGTTCAATGGACTAATTTTATGAAAACATGCATCGGTCTGAAACTAAGCAACAAGTCACCCTTCCACGTCTGGCTTAATACGAACCACGGGATCTCCCGTGGCCTTTCGGGGCAGATGTGCTGTATGCAGAGTCAGCGTCCACAGGTATTTAGTACTTAATACATAATAGTGTGAAGCCCATAATATTAATATGATGAATTTTCTCTGTCCGTAGGAGAGCAAAGTAATACAACTGACTTAAGCTGTTTGAAATGGGAATGACAAGTGACAACAGCCAGACCTTTTCTTTTTGGAGGTGTCAGTCTCTGTTCACAGGGTGGCAAGCTGCGGGCTCCCTCCCGCATGTGGACTTCAGTCCTCACTTCTTATTTCTGGAGCCAAAGGGCAGGTAAATCAGCCTGTGGCGGTCGCTGTGGTTTGCCTTCCCTTGGTGCGTGGTGTGGTCATGCCACTGACGTGTCACCCCCTGCACGCAACCCCCCAGGCTCCGGCCTCCTTCGGAGCATGGCTAGGTCCATCTGCTTTGGGTGCAAAGGGTAAAAAACTGCTCAGAGCCTTTGGGCTCCTGGAACAGCCCTCTTAAAACTCCCAAACCAGTACCAAAGTGTAACAGAACGAGCCCTGATTTGTTGCTTTCTGGACCTGCCCCATCAGCTGGAAGAACAGCCATGTCCCATTTCTCTCCATCCTAGCAAACTTTTGCAAGGCTTTGAGCTGTTTCCCTGCAGGGATGTTTCCCATTTCTTTCCAGAAGCTTGTGTTAGATGGAAACAAGAGAGCCATATTGCTGTGCAAAAGTTGTTCCCTTACGTACCCTGCCCAATTCTGCCGGCTGCAGATGTTGAAGGATATTTTGCTCTAACTCAGCTAATGCATCTTAGCGTCCCGCTGCACGCTCAGCAATAGTCAGTTCAACACATCCTAGCTGGCTGCTGATAATACATAATCACATTATCTTTTCCTCCTTGCACAGACAAGGTCTGGCCGCTTGCACGCGTCTGCCACCCAGGGCACGGCCGGACCAGAGACCCCCCAGCCCCGACTCGCAGAGGCCACGGCTGCGCCCGCGGTCCCCGAGGCCACCGCCGTCTCCCCGGCGTGACGTAACCCCCGCTGCATTCCCACGGCTCTCCAGTGCACAGACAGACTATTTCAACCCTAGCATGTCGCTCCGGGGTCATCCGTTCATGTTTACTGTAGGGGAAGGAGGCCGCGGCAAACATTCCTCCTTGGTGCCTCACCCGGGCGGGAGCTCTCCCACCGCGTCGGGCAGCCGCGGCGCCCTGGGAAAGGCCGCCGGACGCGGCGCCCAGCTCTGCCCGCCTTGCGCAGGTGCAGCCGGCGGGGAAAGAGCCCCGGACGGCCTTTTAGAGGCTCTTTTGTTGCCATGAGGTTGGTGGGCTTCAGCATCAGACCTCTGAGGCTTTGGATGGAGGGCCGGACCGTGCCGGTCCCTTCCTACCATGGAGCGGGCTGCATTTCCCCAGGGGCGCAGCCGTGCCAGGAGCTCGGCGCCGATCCTTCTGCCTCCTCACACTCGGGGTCCGCTGCAACATCAGCGCTAGGCAGGGGCTTATGGCCCCCACCTCCCTTCCCAAATCAGTGGGCAAATCCCCTCCTGGGGGCTTTCTCCCCCCTCGGTACCTCCTGCCCCAGCGTGGTTAAGAGACGGTATCAAGCCCAGCAAGCGCTGCGAGCTGCGGCACTGCTGCCCGGCCGTCGGCATCCCCTCCCCGGGGCGGTGAAGGCCCCCCTGAAGCTTTCCGGCAGGGAAACCCCCACACATCTGGCAGGAGCCGCCGTCCATCCCCGCTGGCCCCCACCGCGCCGCGGAGGAGCTGCCGAGGGAGGGCAGGAGGTGGACGGGAGAGGTCAACGGGGAGAGCAAACATCCCGCCTGTGCCAGCGGAGCCGCCTGCTTGTGCTCCGGCTGCTGCACAAAGAGCCGCTCAGACCCACCGTCGCAAGTCCCCAGCTCAGCAGGTTCCCGTGCCACGGTTTTGGCAGGAGGGGCCGTGCTCGTTGGGAGCTTTGGGGAGTGAATTTGGCCCTTCTTGGGAGAGAGGATCATCCCTGAGCCACGGTGGGAGCAGGGCTCCTCGGGCTGGTGCAAAAGGGATGCTCAGTTGACATTTGCTACCCCCCACGATGTGGAAAATAAATAGCCCAGTTCCCAAATCCACCCGTTCCCCTCCATGCACAAAAAGCATCAGCGGCCCAGAAAGAGGGTCTGTCAAATTAGAGCAAAAATAAGCCCTCTGCTCGGCTGGGGAGCTCCTCTCTCCTGTGCCGGGAGGGGAATCGCTTCTCCTCCTGCTCAGCCAGGACTCCTGGTGGGAGAGGGACCTCAAAAGCCACCCGGCTGCCGTCGGTGCCGCACGGTTGGTATTTACAGAGGCAGCACGGGGCTGCTGGGGCGAACGCTCTGCAAACAGACTGCGGGAGGATCCCCCGCCCTGGAGAGCCTATGGACTAATTGGAACAAAGGAAACCTTCGCAGAAGGGGAAAGGGGACAAAGAGCCGCCAAGTGCTTTTCCCAAGGCCACCTGTGGCAGGGATGGAGGTGGGGGGGACACTCCGAGACCCAGTCTCAGGCACTTCACGGTGGGCTTGGGGCCACCTTACCCCCCGGCAGCCCGGCGATACGGCGGGCGGTGAGCAGCCCTTGGCAGAGCGAGGTCTGGCGGGATGCTCGGTGAGCAGAAGGCACGTGTAAGGGGGGAAAAACGGGGAGCGAGTTTCTCCCTGTGCCCGCTTTTTCCCAGATCCCCCCTTCCCTCCGCTGCGCTGTGGTGTGCAGACACACTGCTCCCTCCTTCCTGGCCTCCCTTATACAACACCTCAGCTCGGGGAGACGCCGCTGAGTCCAGCTACCGGCCCCGTGGCCTCATCCAGCAACCCCCCCGAGGAGTCCGAGCAAGGCATACCCTGGCTCCTGCTCCTCTGCGACCTTGCACGCCCCCATGTACGCCAAGAACCCCCCATTTTGCTGCTTTCTGCTAAGAAAAGTAAAGAAGAGCGGCTCTGGCTCAGCTAGTTTTGTTGCATCAAACGCTTTGGCCCAAAGGGACAACTTGCAGCCAGCCAAACTCCTCCGCCGGCAAACGCCGGCTGAGCATCCCCGGAGAAACACCTCCTTTAGCCCGGCTGCGCGGCCGGCCAAGGCACCGGCTTTACCCCCGCGTCTGCCGATGCTTTAAAGCAGCCTCTTTAAGGTTGTTGTCTCATGCAGTTTTCTTTTTTCGTATTTAATATTAATAGTAATGACTGTGGCAGTAAGATAATAAGCTTCAGTCAGATTAGAAGGGGGTCGGCTCTTATCTGTGACTGCTGAAGACGCATGTCTTTCACCTGCTCCTTTAATATCCCCCATCTTTCATTCCTACCGCCGAGCCCCCTCCCACTGTCCTAGAACAAAAGGGGTATTATTGTCCGGGGTCTTTTCAGGCTGGAGCCAGGAAGACCTCCTCCTCCCCCAGCCGCTCCCCGAATGTGCAGCAGTTTGAAATGAGCCTTTTTCCTTCCCCGGCAGGAGATTAGCTCGGTTTGACAAGGCGGTGAACTTTAGGCAGGGTGAAATAGGGTCTCCTTGGGGAGTGGAGGCAGTTCAGCCCTGACTAATTCTGACAAAGAGAGGCACCAAAAAAAAGAGAAAAAAAAAATCCCTGAAAAAAAAAAAATTAAAATAAGAAAAACAACTGAGCTGGAGAGGAGGCAGGGAGGGGGAGGCTCTGGGGGAAGGAGGGAGCGCGGAGGCCACGGGGAGGAAGGAGGGATGGGAGGCCAGAGGGCACGTTCCGGAGCGGGGCTGGGCTGGAGCTCGGGGTTTGCTTCCTTGGGGTCTGGCCTTGGAGGAGGGAATCGCCTCCCCGTGAGTCCCTGGCCAGCCCTGACACAGCACGGCGCGAACGGCCGTCACGGGGATCCCGCTGCTCAGGATTCTCCTGACAACCCTTTTCTTTATATTTTTAAAAGTTCTCGAAACCCTTTAAAATTAACACTGTGGAAGCGGTACCCAAGACTTGCAGCTTTCTTTTAAAACACAAAATGAAGTGTGACGCTGCTGTGGTTTAAACAACAAAACCCCCAAACCCCAACCAGTCAAAATCAGAATTTGGATGGAAAGAAACCGAACTGATTTCCTTTCAAAATGCTGTTTGTGCGTCAGAGGGCTGAGTTTGTGCAGAGACTTGTGATCGTGACGTGCCCAGGGTGGAGAGGGTGTGGATGGAGCCGGGGACTGACGTAGGTAAGGGATTAAAGGACAGAGACTGGCAGAGGCAAAAGCAAACCGTCTCATACTGCGGCATCTAGTCCAGGGGTGTCTTCCATCACAAAAAAATGGCTTTAAAGTGATGCAGAAAAGGGTGACAATAACCAAAAGAAGGGAACGTAACCCGGAAGGTGGTGGGGTCTGGCAGAAGACTGAGGCACCGCGTGTGCAGAGAAAAGGGCAGCTTTCTCTGTGCCCTTGCACGAGCACAGCAAGGGCGCCCGGTGCAGGCGGTGCCTCACGGAGTGGTTCATGTAATATGGACGGAGAATCAACTTGGAAATATCCTGGAGTGATTTCCCGGGTCTGGGGGGCATGGGGAGGGCACCACGTTCCTCTGCAGCTGAGAAACTTTCATAGTTAATAGGCTTTTAATTTGCAAATGTTTGCAGATGAAAAGTTCTGTGTCAGTCTTCCCCACTCTGCATATAGACTCACACAAATACCACTTTTTTATATATATATATGTACACTCATGCACACATACGGATGAACATCTAACTAGGAGAAGCAGGGATATGATGCGAGATCTTGGCACTCTGAAATCCCCCATCAAAGGGGAAAAGAGGAGGCAGAGGCTGCGCGGAGAAGCCTGTGCACAGGAGAGGTCTGACCCAGCAGCAGAGACCAGGACAGACCTCACGTTCTGGGTTAACTCATCTCTCAAAATACCTTTGGAGCCCCACGGAAGGGGAGCTCTCACGCCAGCTTGTCCCTGAACACATCAGTGAACTGTCACTTGGGATATTCCTATCTGAGCTCTGAGTTTGGATTCAGGACTTAGACAGCCAACCAAGGCTGCTCTCACCGGTTCTTGCCCACGTCCTAGCTCGTTTGTGCACAAAGGTGTGTTTTTCTTAGACAGCACCAGCCCTCCTCCCAGCCCGGTGCTGGCTCCCTTCGCCATCACCCACCTCCAGACCTGGAGCACCCGTGTCCCGTCGCTGCAGGACGAGCTAACGACCTCCACCAACGCATCCCTGCAGGCATCACCCCTCCGCCCTTCCCTTTGCTCCCGGTGTCCCGGCCCCTGTCCCGCAGGACATGCCGCATTGTGCAGGACATTTCCTGCCAGTGGCTCAGCAAACCCCTGAAATCTCCCCGTCCTGCCAGGAGATTCCTCCCTAATACTCATTAAGCCGCTTGCAAATCCCTGGCTGAACATGGCTGCACAAGTTTAATAAAGCAAAAGACAGATGCCATCAATCATGTGGGCCCGCCACACATCTGGGGGAAATCCAGGGCCATTACTCTCCTTTCTTCTCCCCACCTTCGCGTCCCAGCAGTCAATATCCCAGGAGTTATGCGGGACAGGTCTGCTCCCCTCCTGGGCTTACTGCTCCCCCTCCGCTCCTCCATCCCCCGGGGTCCTTTCCCTGCCCCTGCTCCCCGTCACCTGCAGCCCAAACCTCGCACAAGTGCTAAAAGGGGCTTTACGCCTTGCATAAGCTCTTTTCCTCTGGGCAGTGGGATTTTCGTCTCGCGGTCAAATTTTTTTCCTCTTTGAAATGACCAGGGAGGTCCCCACAAAGGACTGAGAGCAGAGGAAGGACCTCAGCGCCCCGTTTTGGTCGTGCAAAGCCAAACAGGGGCCAGGGGGAGAAGGAGAGCGGGGAACAGGCGCAGGAGGCAGGGGAGAAGAGCAGAGGCCGGCGCTTTATCCTCGCACCTCCGCATTGCACTCTCTCTTTCATTTTCGGCTTTGCCTGCTGCTTGGAAGCGGCGGGAGCAGGGGAGGAAGACGATCCCTTCAGCAGAGCTCAACACGTAGAGTTTTGGTTTGAATTCAGACGATGGCACCTACGCTCCCCATCTGGAACAAATCCACACCTTTACTCAACTGCTTCCATCAGGTGGGAGACAACATTTATTGAGCAGATGTTCACTTTGGAGGAGTCAGGACCTCGCTGGTGTGTCTGAGCAATGCACGGCCCGAGTATGCACTTCATTTAGGAAACGCGGCTTTCCTTTAGCACGGCAATCCTCTGCTCTGCCTCAGCCACAGATTCGCTACGAAGAGCTCCTATTTATTTGTTTTACAAGTTCCTGCCTTTCTAAAATCTTTATTTAAAAACACACCTTGCAGCTAACCAACACGTCACGCTGCAATGGAGCTCACCCGCACGTTAGTCCTCCAGCAGGCTCCAGTTTCTCTTTGCATTTGCAGCCCCGATAGCACGGTGAGAGGCAGGAGAGAAAAGCGTGGTTGGTGGGTGGATTGATTGATCAATCTGCCCCACTTTCTTTTTGGGCAGACATAACTTGTCATCTGAGCGTGACAAGGGTGTCAGATGTTGCGGTGTTGGTGTGTGCACATGCGTGGATGTGGTTTTCACGGGAGGCTCCGTCTCAGTGGTGGCAGATCAGTGAAGAGCCAGTGGTCACTTGGTTTTGCATAGGTACTCTCAGCTGTGCTTATTTCTCTAGGTGTCCAGGTTGAGCTGNTCAGCTGTGCTTATTTCTCTAGATGTCCAGGCTGAGCTGGTGTCACCAGGACAGGGGCTCCTTGAGGTCTTTCCTCCAAGTGTGGGTGGGAGCAAGGAAAAGCTGCCGGGGATGGAGAATAGTGGGGCAAAGGGGCATGTAAAGGTCCTCATTAGCCTAAAATCAGGCCGAGCCACGTGCTCAGACAGACACGACTTCCAGAGAGCCTCGAGGCCACACCGGGGATGGCCATTAGCACTATAGGACAACAGGCATGTCCCGCTTCTGCCTCAAACCCGCTTGAAAGCGGGGATTATACCTCCCCTCTCGCCGCATCCCCGCGCCGCGACGGGAAATTCCTGTCTATTTGCCTGGTGTTGAGACCACAGGGAAGCCAGGAAAATAGCCCAGCAGGAGCCACTGCTTAACTAAAGCTATCCGTTAAATAAAGTGGTCTTTAAAGGTTTAGGGAGGCTCTTTCCCCACCAAGTCTCCAGGGCTCGTGCCGTCAGCCGTCCCCTGGGTGCCAGCGGCATTGCCTTGACTGGCAGCTCCCAGTGACAGACAAATAGACCTGGCAGGCAGGACAGCGCTTTGGCTCCTGCACAAAGTTCTGCCAACTGCCGAACATGCTTCTCATTTCTGTTTTGCAAAAGCCTCGATATGTATTTATTAAAAAAAACAAAAAAAAACAAAAAAAACCAAAACCCAAAACACAGCAGAGAGATGGAAGGATTTGATGATCTGATCTTTTTATGCACGCCCGTGCTTATGATCAAGGATGTGTTATTGACTAATACGGCGTCGTGGGACTGGAATAATGCGCAGGGTTTACTTCGTTTTTGTCTCCATCAGCCACAGAGGGATCTAAACATGTTAGAGCCGAACAGTTTAGTGCATCCAGCTGGGCTGGCAGGGCTCCTGGGTCCCTTTCCCAGCTCGTGGAAGGGGAATTTGTTAGGGTGCAGAGCACACAAGAGCCAAACTCTTCCCTCAGCCCTACAGAGGGCTCAGGGCGGGAACTGGGACCAGTCACCCCGGCTCGTGCAGTGCTGTTTCCCCAGCAGTCAATGGGGAGGATGGGACCTGTTTCCCGACAGGTTGATGTTGAATTGGAAAGCGTTACCTGAAGGTATGGAGAGGAGCAAAGACTGGCTTCACGGCACCCTTCCGCTCAGCGCACGGCTTAAGATATTTAACATCATGGCTTGTCCTCTCTTGTCCTCCTCGTGGTGTCCCTTCCTCCCCACCAGCTTCCACCTTGCCCCTTTGGACCAGACCACACCATCAAACCGAGAACAAGAGGATACAGAAAAGAAAAGCCCCCGATGGCCCATTTCACCCCCGGTGCTGCTCTCCGCCGGCGCAGGGAGGGAAAGGTCTGGGCCGGAGCCCGTAAAGGGCCAGGCTGATTTCAGCAGGAGCCGCGCAGTCCGGCCGGGCTCCGGCGCGGGACGCCCGCCAAGTCGCACATGTGGGATAGATTAGCCACAGTGGCTTAGAGGGGCTTCTCTCGCTGCCACTCACCTATCCGCCCGTGTGGCAGAGGGGATGGCAGAAAGGTTTTCACAGCTGGAATAAATTGCAGGGAGGAGGAGGAGGAGGGGTTTGGGAGAGACAAAAAACAACATTGAACTCAAGATGGAAGAAAGACAGTATTAGCGGAGGTAATGGAGAAAATATGTGTGTGTGTGTGAGAGAGGGTATTTTATTTACAGTCTGTTTGTTTGGTGTTGCCCACACACGGTGAAAGCTGGGCAGTGGCTGGACTCCAAAATCCCAGCAGGCGCTTTGGCTTGAGGAGGTAAGGAGCAGCAGAAAGGGAAAAAGAAGGGAGGAGGGAAATACAGAAAGAAGGAGAAAGGGATGGCATTGGAAACGGAAACAATCAAGGGGCACTCGCTTGGACAGTGAAGGCGTTTAGTGGATGGGGTGATGGAAGAGCGCTGGGACTGCCTTTGCCTCTGCTTGTGGTGGAGATGGTGGACAGGGAGATCCCCGGATGTTTGCTCACCCTCTCCAGCAAACCTTTGCGGTTGGTGAGGCCTTCCTCAAGGGACTTCAGGGCAAAAAAAGCACTCTCCGTCCTTTCCGAGCTGAGCCAGCCACGGTTCCTTGGCACAGGGTGCCTCACCTGCATCTCCGCCTGGCCTGCGAGCAGAGGTCTGGGGAGCCCTTCCCCGAGCCCTACGCTGTGTTTAACACCGGGGTGTCCTGCAGCACCACGAGCACTGCCATGGTCACGCCGAGCCAATATCCCGTCTCTCAGAGCCCGGGTAGAGGCAGCCAGAGCTGAGCACCAACAAGAAAACCGGGTACAAGCTTTGCCTTCCCCAGGACTTCCCTGGATCCAACCGTGGCTCCTCCCAACACGGCCAATGTTGCTCCTTCCCAAGCCCTCTCCATTTGCTCCCCAGTGACGGTGGCATAAGCCTTCAATTGCTGGTCATTAGTCAGCTTTACCCAGCCATCCCCTCCAAACCTGTCATGCTTCAGAAGGAAGAGCCGCCCCAGGGCTGCACCTCCCACCAAGACCTTCGACATCTGCCTTGGGACAAGGGAAAGGGAGGGGAGGAGGGGAAGGAGGTGACAGTGACGTTGCCACCCGAGGAGCCCTGGCAGCCGTCACTGACCCCTCTGTGCATCCCTGGGGAGGGAAAAGACAACCCAGAGCTCCCCAGTGAAAGGTTTTATTCTTCACCCTCTCCCCCCACCCCATCTCATGAAATATTGGAATTAATATAATAACACACCTTAATAATATTATCCCTTGTTGAGTCCATAAAAGTCCCCTCTTGCATTACGACATTTGAGAGACTATTAAGTTTTAAGGCCATGAGACCTCCGTGAAGGAGAGAAGTCATTTCCATTTTTTTCTTTCTTTCGAGGGCGCTGGGGTTTACGGGGTAGTCAGCAACCGGGATTGACGAGGCTTCTGCACGACAGCACGTGGGCCACCACGCTCACCGGGGAGGGCAGGGCCCAGGGCAGCGGTGACGGGGGTCCCGGTGTGTCCCCAAGGATGGGGCTTGCAATCACGTGGGCTTGGAGTGGCTGATGCATTTTTTTTGCACTTAGTTCTTCCCAAATCCCAGGCTTTCTTGGAGACAGAGGTGTTTAGGAGAAGATTGCTTTGACATACAATGGTGTGAGGTCGTGGGATGAAACAGGCAATGGGCTTGAGATCGTCTTGTGCATTTCCATCCCTCTACACCCCCGAGCATGCAAATATCCCAGCTGAGCGCAGAGTGACCGGATAAATTAAGCACGGTTTGCTCCGGAGCAGACCTGTTTGTTATTTGTTCTGTATATCTCCAGCAGTATGGCAGAAAAATGTTAAAGATTTTCAATTCTATCCTGTAGGAAAATAGCCCACCTGTCCTGTCTGCACGTGCTGGTTCCGACCCCACGGGAGAGCAGAAATGATGCCCTGCTCACACGACCAGTCCTGCACGGGCTGGGCAAAGTGACCTTGTCCTCAGGAAGGCTCGGTGCGCACTTAAAGATTGCAGAGGCAGGCAGAGCTGGAGACTGCTTGTTTTTTTCCAAAACTCAGTCCAGAAGTGAGCACAACTCAGTCCAGAAGTGATCCGAGCACTTATTCCCCAAAATCCAAAGCTCGAAGCATTTTGGATATGGTCGGGTCACTGCTGCCAGCTAGGATTTGGGGGCGATTCGGCTCGAATCGCGTACTGCTCGGCAATGAGGCGCAGAGCTAAGCAAGAC
Source organism: Himantopus leucocephalus (assembly GCA_003993805.1). Lineage (NCBI taxonomy): Eukaryota > Metazoa > Chordata > Aves > Charadriiformes > Recurvirostridae > Himantopus > Himantopus leucocephalus. The sequence continues at coordinate 6,624,869 of RSEF01000026.1, read as the reverse complement.
GGAGCCCTGGGTCCCGCGGCCATTCCCAGGCAGGTACTTTGGCATGTGCACGGCCTCGCTGACAAGCGGATACCTCTGTTTATGCAGCCCGGAATCGCGTTTGGCTTAGATTTAGCAAAGCACTTTGTCTCAAGTGCTTCGCTAAGCGGGGATGGACTTCACCCCGCTCTCCGAGTTAAGCAGGTGCTTGTGCACTTTGGAGGCACAGAGACCACCGTGGCTATGGAGCGGACACAGAGTTTTCCTGAAGGCAGGATGGTGTCCTCCGGCCAGCCCCAGGACACGAGCCGCCCTCCGGGCAGGCTGGCGGTGGCCGGCGGCTCCTCGCAAGGGGAGCAGGAGGGTGGCTGCGCTTGCCCTGGTGTGCGACCGAAGGAGAGGGGGACGAAACGCAGCTCTGCAGTGTGCTGGAAGTGAACGCTCCCTCTCTGGGACAGGTCTTGCCAAAATGCAGAGAGGGTGGAAAATTCAGCATTTTGCATGGAAATGGGCGCAGTGACTGCAGCCAGCGCAGCCTGGGGCTCCTTTCTCCTGAGAAAGTGGGTAAAATACAGTCCTGTCCTTCCCCTTTCATTTCTGCTCACCCTCATTTGAGACTAAAACACCACCAGGAATAAAATGCAAAGACCCGATCCTGCTCTTGCGGAGAGCAGTGCAGAAGCTGTCGGTGACAGTGGCGGTGACACAAAGCTGGCGTGTGTTAGCTGGGGTAGCACCGGTTCAGCAAGAGGCACTCAGACCGTGTGTGCCAGGAGAGAAAGGGTTTTGCAGAGCTTATGGTTAATAACGTGCTAGCGTTTGGGGGTTTCCTTCACCATTTTTATGCGCTCTAAGAACTTCAGGGACTCTCCCCAAAGAGGAGCAAGGGTTCGCAGCCCAAACCTGATGGCGCGGCGGGAAGACAGGAGGACCTTCACTGAAAGGCAAAGCAGATAAAAAGCAAAGCAAAAGGCGCACATCAGTAATAACGGTCCCTCAGTGAGCGAAAGCAAGAGGAAAACCAAAGCGAACGATGAAAGGAAAGGAGAATGTAAAAGTTTCTTCCCTTTTAGCAGGAGTATTGTACTGATTTTAAGCAGCTGGTTAGATTCAGAGAACGATTTACTCCAGATTTCCGCCTCTGCCGAAGGCAGCGGAGTTGTTTGGGATTTACCCCCAAGTTACGGAGCTCTGATTTGCAGTATTTAACCTGCCGTTTCCCGGGCTGCTCCCCCAGCCTGCGCCACGCAGGGAGTTCAGCACCGGCACTGGGGTCTCGGAGTTTCAGTTTCCTCACTTCTGTTTGCTGTGTTGCCAAAGAAGGGGCTCACGAGAAATGTGTAGTTTTTTCCTAAAGCACCATTTCACAAAGATACGGCGTTACAGAAAAAACTTCACCTTCACTAAAAAACAAATAAAACATTCTTCTGATTGCCAAGAAGAGTTTGAAAATGTGTCCACTGCAGGCTCAAAAAACCAGAAGGCCAATTAAAAAAAACCCCTTTCACATTTATTATTATGTAAAATCTCATGCTCTTTAGGGCAATCTCATGATTATGAAGGGGTCAGGGGAACTGATTTATGATTAGAGAGCTCTTGGCATCGGCAATATTGTATATGTTTTAATTTTGAACCTTAATAATCCATCCAATATGCAGCACTTGATCATGACACTCATTTCTCACATATAATTTTCCAAGACTCTACACATCCACCTTCACCTCCTCTCTAACATATACGCCCGCCTGCGCCGCACCGAGTAGCTGTTAAACCTGTTCCCTGCGCCAAAGTCAAACGCTATCCAACTTTTCCCTTTCGAATCAACCCTCCCCAAAAAAGCCCAGCAGGACGCAGAGCCGCTGCCGTGCCACACAGCGCTGCGCTCCCCTTTCACCGGCCGAAAAGACCTGCTTTCTGCAGCAGCGCTAAAGCAGCCGGCACTCTCGCCGAGCGGATGTTTCTACGTAGGTGAAGGGAAAACTAAGCATTTCTCTGGGTTTTTTCGTGAATTCTTCTCCTGAAAGGGAAAAAGAAATCCTGACCTTTTTTTCTAAAATCTTCGATTTGTAAAGATATGTTGCTTTTGCTCATTGCTGTTGATCGCAATGCCTTGCACAGAAGCATCAAATGCCATGTACTGCCGGGACAGCGCGTTGGGCCACAGTGCCCCAGCACGAACCAAATTACAACCCGTGTCCATCAGGGTGAAAGAAGGGGAAATCAGGGCTGGTGGATTAATACCGGGCTGAGGAAGAGATCCCACTGCCCTGGAAACCTTGATCGTGAGGACACATGAGGCTGATGGCACCGAGCTGGGCGGAGGCGGCTCGAGGTCTGTCCTGCTCTGATTTAACAGGATTCCCTTTCAAACAAACCCAAGCCGTGACATCCCTGCCCAGGATGCCCTCCTCGCCGCCGCAGCCGTCTGCCCTCTCCTTCTCCCATTCGAGGTGTTTATTTAATTGTTTTCCCTACTCCTCGGTGGCAGCGCTTCCCTGCCATTAAACCCTGCCATCCGCGTTCTGACTGTGTAATTTAAAGCTATAGTTAAATTATGACTTCTCTGAACCTGTTGTGGCACTGACGCATAACCCTAATTAAATGATCACATCCATTCTAAAGCCAGTCTTTTCTCCCCTCAAACGTTAATTACAACATAAGAGGCTTTAATGGCTCGCCTCACCTCCAGCTCCTCGAAAGAAAGGTCATGCGATTAATTTTCGTCATTAATCTTTTCCCAATGTGGACATTGTGCTGTCACTGGAGCCTATTAAACCCCCTTTGTCCCCCTCCCCTTCTTCTCCCTTCTCCCCCCTTCATTCCTCCCCCCAGCCCTAAGTGAATGAGAGAACAAAAATATTTAAGCTCCGCTTTGGCTATGGTGCTTCCTTGGGGTGAGCGGGGCTTGGGACGGCGGCGGTGGAAGATGTGCTGGGAGATGTCCCACATCCCACCATCAACCTGAGAGCGGGCTGAGGGTGGGGACACTGCTCCGCTGCACTGGGGACAATTTGGGGGTGGTGGGGACTCCCTCGAGAGCTGCACAAGGCCCTGGGGTGGCAACGCGAGGGCACGGCCACCTCCTCGGTGGTGGAGGCTGCTGAGGCTTTGGTGGGGGCAACTGTTGGACAGACCTCTGGCCAGCGAAACGGGAAGAGTTGGAGGCAAGGGGGGACGGGGCAGCAGGAGGGATGCAAAGAGGCTGCAGAGCCTCTCCGTGCCCGGCCGGGGTGGGCAAAGTGCTGGGAGCGGAGCCCAGCGCCGCAGGAGGGTCTCCCCGGTGCACGGCAGCTTCTGTAACCTCCGCTGGTGGTGGGGCCTGTTTCAAGGCCCTTTTTCTTTCTTTTTTTTTCCAAAGGAAATGGGCGTTTTTCTAAACTCCACAAAATCAGCTTCAGTGACTTAATCCCCTGAACTTCGGAGCAGGTCTTATTTCAACCTGCACCAGGCAGGTCTTGTTCCTTGGAAGATGGGCGGGAGGGGGGCGGGTGGGGAGCAGAGCACACGTTTAGCTAATTTGCAGTATTGTTTCAGCTGAAACGAAGGTCTGAATAATTCCCTTTTATGCGGGGTGACGTAATCGGGGAACAAGTTGCTGCACGGTGGGGGCTGGCAGCGCGCACGGCACCGTTTGAAATGGCTGCTTTAGGCAAAAAACGCCCCGGGATCAGTCGCGCAGCCGAGTCCAAACAGCACCGTGTCCCCGGACTGGCGGCGTGCCCCAGTTTGGAGGGGCTGAGAACGCTCCTGAAGGGTATGACCCACTTCCCAGTCCTCCCTCCAGCTCGCTGACATCCTTTCTTCCTATTCCCAAGGACGACGACTCATGGGGGAAAATCCTGGAGTATTTTAATAAAGAGGAGACAGATGGTAGTCACCTCGCTGGGTAAATATGTTAGTGGGAAGTGGTCCAATACCGCGGTGATGAAAATAGAATAGAAGAGAGACGAGATGATCCTATTTTGACCAGGATCCTTCCTTCAATGCGCCGCTAACCCGCTCCTTCGCGCCCTCAAGGGTCTCTCCGGATTCAGACACCTACCAGTGCACGTGCCGGGTTCAAATCCCCCTCCCCGCAAGGAGCAGGCTGCACCGCTCCAGTGGGTTTTCAGCTCTTTCTGCACTCTGGGTTTGTTGGTGGCTAATCCCCGTCTCTCGCTCCAGGCCTGGGCTGAGCAAGGCGAGGAAACCTGGACGTGTTTTTGCCAGAGGATTTGTTGGTAGCAAGGGCAGGGCAAACAGCTCGGGATGCGGCTGGCAAAATCCATCTGAATTTGGGAATTGGACCACGAACTCCTTGTGAGCGCAGGGGCTGGGTGCCGAGCCCGGCTGGGGTGTCTGCGGGCTGCAGCCACACAAATAGAAATCTCTGCTCTTTGTGAGCCCTTTGGGCTCCTTCCCATGGGCATTAGGGATGGCGAAATTCCCAAAAATGGGTGGTGGATAGTCTCGGGAATGAGCAATCCTCCTCCTTGGGACGGGAGCCCTGTCCCGTGGAAGCCCTCGGTGAGATGGGGCGAGCTGAGCAACGGGACCTCAGTGCCTCTCACATGGTGAATTCAGCTGGTAAATACCTGATGATGTGGGAGGGAGTATAGCGTGTGGCTCTGGGGCTAAAATTAGCTTCATGAACTGCCAGAAGATCCTTTCTACTGAAACAAGCCTTGAAAGAGCCAACGTGCAAACGCGGAGAAATGAGGAAAGAGTCTGGGTGCGCAGCCCGGGGCTTTGCCGGCGTCTCTGCACAGCCTGGGATGGGCAATGGAGTTACGGGGGAAAGAGAGGATGGCAAGCGCGAGAGCAGCATCCCAGCCCAGGGTAAACGACTCCAGTTCTGCTGAGACCAATAGACCCGGGCTGATTTTCACTCACTGGGCCCTTCTCACCTCGAATGATGCTAAACGGCTTGATAAGAGAATAGCAGCCAAAATATGATCTCTGCGCAAGCCTCGGACACTATACTAACAATTAATACATTTCTGACTACCACTTTATCATTAGAAAATAAAGAGCCGATGGATAAAAGTCTTCCCATAGACTCCTGTGCACTGGAGCACAGGAACATTGCAGTGTGTGTCCATGCACCGGCGTTAAACTTCAGACCAACTACAGAATAAAATTGTGGTCTCCAAAGAACTTTTATCCCAGGGCTAATTTTTTGGTTGCAGATTCTCTCTACGCATTTCTCTCATGTGAGTGAGACGGGGAGGGAAAGGGCAGCTGGAGATGTGTCAGCAAGCACAAGCCCTCTTTTCAAGACACGCTGCAGTCACGGACATGGCCAGTTAGTCGGTGGCCTGTGGACTGGTGTTGGTCCAAAGGCTGGACCTCAATTGGGTGACGTGGCTGCGATTTAGCTTGGCGAGCGCTCGCTCCATAAATACAGGTGGAGGCAGCTCCGGGCTCGGGAAAGGCTGGGCGATTTCTGGCTTGTTCAAGGGAAGTCTTTTTGGTCTCTGATGTAGGTGTGTTTCTTTTCCCCCTTAACCAGCCAGCAAGGGGAAAAGCAAAATCCCTCAAAAGAGATTTGAGACGGCAGATTTTTTTTCAGGAAATTAACAACTGAGTCGCTGTCAAGAGTTGGGATAAATTTCTTCATGGCTGGGCAAAATTAGGCAGCCGAACCAAAGGGAGATATAATCACAACAGGGTACTATCCCGGTTAATAACGATAGTATCAACGGCGTAGAGATGCTACACTGGCCCGGGGGCTCTCTGTGCCAGCGAGAGAGGCAGAAATCGCTGCTCCCCCCCAATCTTTATGTTGCAAAACGACAGCCTGGAGACTTGTGTCCCTCCTTTTCTGCAGAGATGGGTTTGCCACTATAAAATCCACATCAGGATTTCTGACACCCTGGGTGCTGAGGGGGTCTGGTACTTGCAGCTCAGATGATCATAATGGTTCTTCCCAGCTTTAAAAGCCAGCGACTAGGAAAATTCAGCTCTGAAGTCGGGTCCGATTTCCAGTCCCTTGGAGGTAGCGGTGCAGAACCCGACCTGGCTCTGCTGGGAGCAGTGGGACCCACCTGCAGGTCTGAGTCTCTCCGGACATTGAGGAACGGTGATATATTTGGGCTCACCTCTAAACATTAACCAAAGTTCGGGGATAAAGGCAGGCAGCAGGGCGACCCGTTTTTTATTTTGTTTTCTGCCCAAATAACCCCTTGACCCCAAAAATGGGCAGGAGCTGGCAGCGGGCAGCGCGCATCGAGGCACACCAGAATAAAAGAAAGCTGCGGAGATGGAGCCCCCGGTTGGCAGTGGATGCCCGCCACGGCTCCTGCCAAAACGCCGTCGCACCGGAGACGATGGCAAAACCCCTCTTGCTTCACACCACCGGCTGCCAGGAGCCTGCCCCGGCTCGGACACCCTGCTTTTTTTTTTTCTCTTTGTCCCAAGGACATTGGGGACATCACGTCCGCAGTGCTCTGTGTAGCAGGATAATAATAATTAATAACCATTAGCAACAATAAGGATAATACCAGTGCCAGGCCGGACTGACTGTGCAGAAGAGACACTTTTTTTTTTTCCACTTTAATGAAAACAATGATTTGACTTTGAAGAAAGTGACTTTTTTTTTTAAGTGAAAGCTGAATCCGCTCCCCTGCCCCCCCGCACACTCCTTCTTCGCCCCCTCCCTCCTTTTTTTTTTTTAACTCTCCTTTTTTCTTTTTCTTTTAATACTCTGCGTTCTATCATGCAAATCCCCTTTCAAATTATGAGAGTATTAGAGCCATCAGCGGTAATGTCACCGCCACAAAATGAGAGCAGGGACTTAAGCACCTAACGAACAATGAAATGTGCGAGCCCTGGGACAGGACAATTAAGAACTGGGCTTAGCCAGCCAGGGAAATTTATTGCTATCAAATCCATATTTCTATTTTCCCCCTGAACAGTAACCTATTTGAATATGATTAAAGGGTTTCATTAGAGCCGAGAGAAAGGCCCGTGTCCCGCCGTTCCCTGTGAGCTCACAAACACGCGCTCTGCAGACCGCGCTTTGGGGAGGAGGAGGACGGGGAAGGAGGGGAGGAAGGAGGGGAGACGCGCGTGGGATGGATGTCCGGGGTCACCGGCTCTGGAGAGGGATGAAGGTGCTGGCTGGGAGCTGGATCGCTGGCACGGGGCTTTGTAAGAGCAGCAGTGTCCAGAGACGGCTTTCGCCGTGCCGCTGACATCCCCAAAGGTGCTCGAGCGCCGAGGGGAGGAGAGCTCGAAGGGGGCCGTGATGGCGGGGAGGAGGGAGGCGAGAAGGGAGCCGTGGGGCAAGCAGGAGCCAGCAGCACCCGCTGCCCACTGGCGGGGCCCGGCATCACGGGGTAACGGATAAATCAGGGGGTTTGGTGGGAGCCGGCAGGGTGACCCTGCATCACACCCACCCACTCGGAGCATCCTCGGTTGTATGCACTGAGCTGTCATCGTTCTCGTGGGCACGGCATGTCACTGCCAGCTGGGTGACTCGGCGACCAGGCGCCGTGCAGACAAGGGGACAGGGTGTGCAGAGAGACACCCCCTCCTCCCTTCCCCACACACAGGGTCTGTCTGAACAGTCATTCAGGAGGTGAAGCAGAAGAGAAGAAGGTTTGGCCAGACGCGAACGAGCATCGAGGAATACCTGACCTCCCAAATTGTTTGTTTCCCTGTGCCTCAAAGGAGGGTGTTTGTGTCCTGGGCAAACCCGTATCACTGTGCAAAACCCTAAATGCACACTCACAAGAGCTCTGCAGTCTAAATCACCCGTCCCGCTTATTAGCTGGAGCCCACTGTTATCAGCACTGGAGTTTTTCCGTCACTTCAGAGCTTTAACACCCCTAATGTTCACTATTTTTGCCACGAGAGAAGTTTAATCCCCTGCTATACTGTTTATTTACTCACTGTTCCCACACAACAGCGTATTTGTCACAAGAGCCAAGTCCCAGTTCACTAGACCTTTTTTCAGCTGAACAATATTTTCCGGCATTTGCAAGCTTGATTGAGCCGTTCATTTTTTGCACCTCAGCTTTTGGTCTTGCTGTGGAGACCAGGTCACTGGAGCGAACGCAGGAGCTGGAGAGAAGTGAGACAGACGGAGCAAAGGGGAAGGTGTGCTGGTTTCTTCAGCTAAGCAAATTTGGGAAAATAAAGTACAAAACTTTTGGAGAGAAAGAAAGAAAGAGAATAGGTCTGTCCCCTCGTGTACCAGCTTGAATCGTTCAGGACGTGTGCTCTTTGCCATTGATATTTTGCTTGTAATTAGTCCAGAAAGCAACAACAATACAAGGGTTTGTGATACTATTTTGCTGCTGTTATTTCTGGAAGAGATCGGCCTGTGCGAGTGCATTCCTCACCTTTCCAAGGCAGTTTATCCCCAAGTCACTCTTCTGCCAGGGCACCCTGAAATCCCTAGCTGCCTCCTTCCCCTGTGCCTGGAGAACTGTCAGTTTAACACGCAGGTATTTAATTCCAGACTCTTGAGTGATCTCAGTTGCCAGCATCACTTTCCATCTGTTTATATCATGTGCTTTTAAAAGAACAGAGAGGATTTGAACTCAGATTTGGATTTCTCTCCCTCTGTCTCTTTTTTGAGCAAATATGGATTAATTTCTCTTTGGTATTTCTCACCCAACCCCCCGTCCCGCATGTGCAAACCCTGGCGGGTGTTGGAGCCGGGGCTGGCACGGAGCAGATGACCCCGCTCCCTCCCTTTGGGTGTCCCAGGGGAGCTCCGATGGAGGCACGGGGCTGAGGATGACACGCAGGGACGCGGTCCCCTGTGCCTTCAGCCCGTCCGGCCTCAGGGAGGACAATCCTGCCCTTACAAAGGTGCAGATGTCCTGCTGTCACAGGGACCCTCTTCCCTGATCCGGGCGCTGGAGGAGCTGCAAGCTTGGAAACTGCAGGAAGATGCTGCTGATCTCTCGAACGAGAAGTGGCTGCATGTCACGCTGGGTGACAGCGGAGGACATGGCAGACACCTGGACAAATACGGGCTCCACGGTTTCTGGGGGGCTCTTGCGTTTACTGTGGGATTCTTGTGAATAATCACTGATTTGGGAAAACATCAATATTCAGGGCAGCATTTAAGCATGTAGTTAAGTCCCATTAGAGTCAATGGGACTTACGGACGTGCTTAAGTTAAGCATGCATTTAAACACTTTCCTGAAAGGATGCCAATAATAATAATTAGTGTATCTCCTGGCAATTACAGAACCATAGGTTTTAAGACCACGGAGAAACCTGCTGTCTCTCCGGTGTGACCTCCTGTGTTGCACAGCCCAGAGGATGCAGCACAGGATTTCCGACGCGGGGCCCAACGTGAAACACACGTTGACGGTCCATGGCAGCGCGCGGGTCCTTCCTCCCACATCCGCGCCGGCTGGTCCCAACACCTCGCCTCCCCTTGTGAGAGAAGCGCACTCCTCTTTAATTATAGCCCCATAACGAGCTCGCCCTGTGCCATGCCGCCCCGGCTGGCTCTCCCGGACGGGTGCCGGGCAGCGGGGAGGGCTGGCAGAGCCCGGTGGCCCCCCGGGACCCGCCGCCGATCGAGCCGGCGTGCGAGGCAGCTTTGTTCCTTGGGCAGGTCGCCCTGCGCCGGGGCCCTCCTACCGCTGCCTCCCCTGCCCACCCCCACCCCAGCGAGGCATCACAGCTCCTAACGAAACGGAACTGCTGCCAGATGAAATATATTACTATTAAATACTTAATTCTTCTAGTGAGCGGAGAGCAGCCAGTATGAATACGATTATTAAAGAAAATTACTTTGGCTGATCAGATATTTCTGCATACTAATTTCTGACCCTTCTTTCCTCTCTGCTTGCTTCTCATCCCTTAGAGACCAGGACAGATAAAATTCCATCACAAATAGCTGATTACTGGGGCTTGCATTAAAATCAAATTTTTTTTCCTCTCGGCGCTAATGTCCTTGCCTAAAGTAGAGGCAGCAGCTGAAAAAAAAAAAAAAAAAGCCTAGAGATTGGACTAGATCTGAATATCCCTGAACTTTGAGGCTGCTGGTGTTATCATCTGGATCCAAATGTTGAAGTTGTCTCTCTAACCAGCCGGGCTGGCAGGTTGCGGGCGGCAGGGCCAGCAGGAGGGATGCCCGCAGCTCGTGGGCAGCGATGCCACGGGGGGGGCAGGAGGTTCAGCTCCCCGTAGCCCTTGCCCCTGCCCTGCTGTGGCTCCAGCCCTACTCGTGGGGTTGCTTCCCAGCCTGCGTCAGCCAACATTATCCGGTCGCCAGTGAAGAAGGTAGAGGCTAATCCATGCTGACAGAAGCGGGTGGCTTGAACGGGGCAGGCAATGGGATGAGCATAGCCTTGATACTCAATGGGGGGTTCAGACCCCCGCNGGTTGCTTCCCAGCCTGCGTCAGCCAACATTATCCGGTCGCCAGTGAAGAAGGTAGAGGCTAATCCATGCTGACAGAAGCGGGTGGATTGAACGGGGCAGGCAATGGGATGAGCACAGCCTTGATAATCAATGGGGGGTTCAGACCCACGTGGCATCACCCCCGTTCCCTGCTCTCCCATACAGCCATTTCGACAGACGTAGGACCTACACAAAAACTCTCTCTCCCCATTGAGTCCAACCAACTGCCTTCAAGTTTCTGCATCTCCCACTCATCACCCAGGCCACGGCCAACCTGTCACAGCACAAGGATGCCACTAAAAATAATTCACTCCTGTCTCATCCCTTCCCCACCATCACCACCAGCACCTCCCCCCGCTATCGTACCCAATCTAGAAGCCTCCAATTTACCTGCTTTTAAATAAAGACACTTGTGAAGGTGTCACGGCGCTGAAGCCCTAATTACAGCCTGAGCATGTTAATTCCTGGCTCTGGCTCTGCAAGCGCTTGTCGCAATGGGGGATCCTGTCTGCCCTCGTCCTCTTCGCCTGCCTCGGGGAAGCGCATGTGGGGGTGGGAAGGGATCGGGCGCCCGTGCAAGTGAGGGCAATGGGGGAGTTCAAAGCTCAACTGTGCAACCTCCAGAGCTTGCTGGAAAGGGGTTCCTTCGGGAGTTGAAGCCCATGAGGTTTGAATTTCATGTCTGGCCCTGCTGGACTTGCTACCAGGGATGTGCCCCCGCGCTGGGGAAAGCAAAAGGGAAAATCCCTTTGCAAAGGTGGCGTGTCCTCCTCTGCTTCCCAGCTGCCCTACAGCAAGGCTTGGGGCCGTGCCCGGTGGCCCTGGCTTCGGGCACCATCTGGGAGCCCCCGATCTGCCATGCACAGCAGGCCAGCGCTGCGGCGGCCCAGGGATGTGTGTGCACAAGGACGAGGAATGTTTGTTTTTCCTTATTGACTTTCTCCGAATAAACGCAGGGCAGGCAGAAAGGGGCTCCGGCGGCAGCTGTTTACCAAGTGTTTGTGATAAAAAGCCTTCTCCATAGGAACAGGTAGCAACAGGACTGTCCCCAGGAAGCGCCGAGAGCGGCCTCCGCAGCCTGCCACAGCTAGCTATTTAGTGCAAAGGAGAAAATATATTTTATACATGGCTCTGGGTGCAGCCAGGCACGGGGTTAAAGCTCAGGGGGTGCAGCTGAGTCAGGTACATGGGCTGAATATTGCTGGGGACAAATGATGCTCAGAGGAGGTGTGCCCAGAAAGACGGAGCCCTGCTCGGAAACCGCCTTGTGCATCGCTGCGTTGGGGCTCTTCTCTCCTTTTGCATGATTTCCCCCTCTAATCTCACACGCGCGCGATGAGCTCTCCTCTAAGGGCCTTCCCCCTGGGTGAAGGGATTGGTCCCAAAGCACAAATTCATATTTACTTCAGCCTGAAGGCAGAGGAAAAGAGTGGCCCTGGGGTTACTCTGGGTTTTTGTGCGGTATCACAGCGGCAGAGTTTGCTCCNTTGTGCAGTATCACAGAGGCAGAGTTTGCTCCTCGTCCCAGAGGCAGCATGCTCCAAGCTGGGACTCTGCACGCATGGGAAGCGATGGCCCTTCCTCTGCTCCCAAACACGTCCCAGCCGCACGCTGCCCTGGAAAACGGGGCTGGGCAGCTCACAAACGCGGCTTTCAACTCCCACCCCTCCTGGCCCCTGGCCGCGGTGCGTGCCGGCTCCCCTCCGCCCCGGCAGGGCACCCGACGCGTGACCTGGCTCTCGGGGATTTGTGCAGTCCCGTGAGCAGGAACATTGGGTTGAGAGAGTTCAGTGGCGGGTAGTTTCACGTGACATTAACGCGGCTGGTTTTGCGAGGCGGGATTTGGACTTTGGCGGGGCAGGCAGAGGGCTCGGGCTTTGCTGTCACCAAAAGCTGGTTTTACAGGGAGCAAGGTGCTGCGGCCAGGTACCAGCACACGAGTGCTAACAGCTCAGCTGGCCGACAGCGCAAGAGGTTGGGGAAAGCTGATCCAGACACCGCTGTTGCAAAATTAGCCCTGCCGCTAACAACCCAGCAGGACTGCTTTTTCCTTCCGTGGATGCAGACACATCCATCCTCCTCCACGGATGCTGCTCAGCGCAGGCGAGCAGAGGCTGGCAGGAGCATCGCGCCGCGTCGGCAAGTCCCAAGCCCCAGCTCAGCACTGGCCAGACCTAAAAATCACTTAGCAGCAACATGCTGGTTAATCTTCTCATCACAGAAGCTTCATCTTCATCTACAACAATTACAGATGTACCTAAACCCCGACAGATGAGATTTAGGATGCCTGATGGTGTTGCTATTATTTACAGATGCTGGCAGGTTTAGGTATCCATGTGTTGATTCAGTTTCTTTTTCCAGTTTGCTGAACCTTCATCCTCAAAAACTCCTGAGCATGCACTGGTGTAAAAAAGTACTGCCTTTTATTGCCGGTGTGATAAGAGACACAAAGAGCTGGGTTTCCACACCTTCTGCCTCTAAACCAGTCAATATTTTATCTATTATTTCCTCTATTAGCTACTAGACATAGGAATGTCTTCGTAACACCAGCCCTACACTTGTTTCTGAGAGTTAGCAGCAAAGAGGGATGGTGGAAGAATCACGAAGGGGTGGGCAGGAGACTGGGGAAAGGAACTGGCATAGGAGAAAAAAAAGCAGATATCAGAGAAGAAGAAAATAGAGGAAAGTCTATTTCTCTGAAGCAGCACTGGTATCTCTTTGCCCTCCCTGGGTTGGGTCCTGCGGTAAAGGTAGAAGGAACCTAAGGGGAACAAATACTTAGATGAGCAGGGAGAAGGGATAGGAAGAGAGACGAAGATAGAAGATGACATATGGAAGATATTGGCATCAATCAGGAAAAGACAACAAACTTTGGAAGCCGATGGACAGGGCATTCGGAGGACGAGGAGAAGCCTCAGGAGGAAATAATCCTGACCCAGGGAATTTGTTCCAGCCCTTGGAGTTCTTTGCCACAAGGTCTCAAGAGCTTGGCAGGATTAAAACATAATTTGGACATTTATGTGGATAACAAGAATGTCCAATGTGGTGGAAATTAGTCAAGAGGCTGGAAAGATGCTAATCCCCCCTCTTTAAAGACATTTGAACTCTCAGGCCTCTCAGCCTCGATTCATCCCCCACAATTTTGTGTTCTGGGGACACGCGTGGCACCGAGCACCCCATCCTCCCAGTGTGAAGGGGAAGCAGCTCCCGCTTCACCCACCCCAGGGACCTGATTTTACCCGAGGTCTGGAACATTAACTTTGACACTGAAAAGGGGATATTTTATTATCTGGGAATATTTCTGCATCTCTTTAAAATTTTCCCCCTCATGCACACCCTTCCCTACCCCTGCGACAATTAACAGCCTTTCTTCCATTAACTCTTTGCAGCTTGCCTGCCTGCAGCCGGAGGGACGGTGCTTTTCCCACCTGGCACCCATCTCGCGACATTTAATTATTCTCCTTTCATCCGCCACTTGCATTTTCCTGGCTGCAGCAGCAAATTCACCCGAACCCAGAAATGCGGCTTTGTGTTTGATGTACTTCAGTCCCTCCTGACACCACAGGCTCCCATCCGAACTCAAATTTGTCTAAACTGATCCCTTTTCACTGATTTATTCCCTGTTTGCATCAGGCTGAAATGAGGGACTAACCTGGAGAAAAAGGTTTCCAGAGGATGCAATGCTTTTTTTTCCTCTGTGCTTTGAGGGGAGAGGGTGAATTCCCAAACTCTTCAGCAGCTACATCTAGTTGGGAAATGCTATCTTTTTCTGCCTGGGGGAATAAAAGAAGAATAAAATAATAATAAAAAATTTGCTCTCAGTTTTAGGTGGGTTTGAGTGCACAAACATGAGAAACAGTCCTTGCAGAAAAAGATATTTTGTCGCTTAGGAAAGGAGACAGGGTTTGTGTGTATTTTTTGACAAACTGCTGAAAACCTGGAGATTTTCACTTTTTATTCTGACAGAAACTCCCACTAAACCTAAAAGTCACTTTCCACCGAGGGTGGAAGAGAGAGGAGGAAGAACAATCCCACATCACCGGCAAGAGGAGAGTTTGCTGCCTGGCGGTGCGGTTCGGACGAGCCCCGTGGCTGTGGCCGCTGCGGGGCCGTTAGCCCACGTGCGATGTGACCACAGCGGAGATTTTTCCCAGGGCCCCTTCCCCGTGCCTCCAGGCTGGCAGAGGTTTCAGCCTGTCACCTGCTTCCCTGCCAGGGAGCGGGACTGTTAACTTCTGCTGACACGGGCACGGAGCAGCCCCTCCCCGTCCTTGATAACTCATGGCAGCAACACTTGCACAAATCTTTAATTGTTTAGTTTAAAGAATTGTGTTTTGACCGCAAGGGGATTTTGGCTGGAGCTCAAGAACTGATAATGATATTTTGCTGCCAAGACGTCTTCTTGGCTCTGCCTGTGTTAATGTTCACTTACAAGAAGCTCCAATTAACTGCATCAGCTCTCATAGAGTGAGAGCAAGCAAGAGTGGGAGAGAGAGATTATGTCTTTTCGTGAAAGAAAGAGAGAGAGAGAAAGAAAAAGAGAGAAAAAAGAGAGAGAAAGAAAGAAAAGCAAACCAAAACATTGAACACAAACAGCCTCCAAGCAGCAGTTGGCCCACGGCAGGAGATGACTTCCAAGACATTGGTGCCTGGAGTCCCAGCTCTGCTCCAGCCAAGGGCCTCATCTCCCTTTCCGAGGCCACTGCAATGCAAAGAACAACCCCCGGCAAACTGGTCCCAGTGACAACGAGGGCGGTGGGGCGCTGCACCGCACTGCCCCTTGGGAGCACCTTGGGAGTCGGGGGGTGTCTGGCCAGGTGGGTCCCTATTGACCCCCTCCCATCCCCACTTTTTGTGGGTGACAGAAGCAAGGAGGTAAAACCGAGGTGTGCTGGGACTGCTCCTCCCCACTCCCTCCAGCCTCGGACCGGGCCCATCCACGGGGCACCGTGGAGCCATGACTGTCCCCCAGCGTGGACACGCAGGTTCCACTTTGCCCACTTCTTTCTCAAGTCCCACATGGGGTGACAAATGGCCGGGGAGGCGCATGCTTTCGGGCTGCCGGAGACCAAATAGACAAGGTGCAGCAGAGCTAGACGGCAGGGAGGTTCGCAGAGAGCATCCTTCACGGGAGGCGAGTGGGCACAGTCCCCGGCCCCGTCCAGCCCCCGGGCTGCGCAGTGGGGCAGTTCTCGCCTGTGCCCCTGCAGCACTGCTCCTCTGCCAGCATCGCCCTTTGCCTTGCAGGTGCCAGGAGCTGCCCGCGAGGTTTGAACCCAAAGCCGCGGCGATCCGAGGCTGCAGCAGTGCTTTGGACCAGCTGCCTCTCCCGAGCGGACACGTTTCGGCTTGTTCGGGGGCTTTGGGAGATCCAACTGGGGGATTTCTCGCCAGAGCCGAGGCTGAGCCCCCGGACGGCTCGGGAAGAGGGTCAGATCCTGCCCTGGCGGCTCACATTACATGAACCCGAAGACAGGAAGATTTAAGAGTGGAGATGCCACACAGTACAGTGTGTTGTTTGTCTGCCTTTGAAATAGGAGTTAGCGAGAGCGGGAGGGAGGGAGGGGGGCACCAGCCTGTTCCTCTGACTTACAGTTCCTTTCTGGCATTGAGGGGAATTGCATTGACTCTCTTTGCCTCTGTTGCTTCAGGTGCAGCTATGTTTTCTTACATGTTAATTTTTTCCTGTTTTATTATCCTGTCCCTCAGCCGCTACCAGAAACCCTCCACCGGCTCAGGGAACGTTTCCTTCAGCCAGCAGCTGGGACGCATTTGGCCAGGGAGAGCCCTGCTGCCGCTGCTGGGGGGTGGCTGTTCTTTGGGGTGCAGGGGACGGGTGGCTCCTGCTGCCACCAGCCCTGAGACGGACCTGGGCAAAGCAGATCCCAGAGGCAATCAGGGTTGGCTCTGACCGCAGGAGCACCAGTGTGAACAGGGATTTCCCCTGAAGCCTGTGCATCTGCCTGAGATGAGGGCATCACTTGGTGAGATGCCCTCTGCCCTGGGGACCTGTGCTGGCCACCACAAACCTCAAGCAGGATGGTGCCACCTTGAGAGGGCCCTCACACCCTCAGGTATTGGTCCTGCCAGCTGCTTTGCACTGTCAAAATGGGTTGGAAAAGGAGCCGTGCTCTGGGGCAGAGCTGGGAAGGAGGAGTCAGGAACGGGTCTGCTGGGGCTGTCCCCGTATCCAGCCGCTGGCACATGCGGGATGTCACCATCCCCCAGACCCGCCATGTCACCCCTCTCCTGGTCCTTTGGGTGTTCTGCATTGCCTTTGGAAAAAAACTCCCCCTATTCATTGACTACACGAGGAGCATAAGCAGATTAAAGTTGAGTGCTACGAATATCCCCCAGCGGGAAACTCCGAGCAATTTATTCCTTCCCTGCGTGGCTCCGCTCCCCGGGAAGCAGCAGCCCTTTCCCTCCCATTGCCCTTTCCTGGCCCCCATCACCAATTCTCCAGAGCAGAGTCTCTCCCGGCTCCGCGGTGGACTGGGACCAACCGGGTCAGCGCAGGACAGTGACGTGCAATGGAAGAAGAGGCAGATCCAGTGCAATTCCCAGACGCGGGTCTGGAGCCCGTCGGAGCACGGACGGAGCTGGGCTTTCTACCTGCCACCAGACACGGATCCAGCTGGGGGCGGGGATGGGGTGTGAGACAAATCTTCCATTTACATTTTAATTTCAATAAAATTGTTTTATTTTGTGTTTTATTACAGCGCTGGTGCAATAAAAGCATCCATTAGCCCCAGGGAGCCTCTCTTTGCATTAGAAGGTTTCTCAATCAGAGTTGGGGCAGGACAGCCACGCGGCCTCCTGGTGTATCACCAAACCTGCTTAGCGCTCCACAAAAGAGAGGTCTCCTTGATGTAAACCCAATGCGTAAGGGCAACTACAAGCCCTGAAATGCAACTTGGGCTCCTTTATTTAAATAAACCACAAGGATAAACCTCCTGCAGGTAAGCACTGGGTGTTCCCTACTTATTACAGCTCCGTACCCTCCCTTCAGCTTTTAAAACCATGAGTCAGATCTAGCCCAAACCCAGCGACTGAATTTAAAAATCATGAGTTTTTTTTTAAGTATAAGGTGTTTATTCTGTGGGGTTTTTCTTTTTTTATTCTCTCCCTTTTAAAATGCAAAACTTCTGGGGGCACTTTTTCAAGCTTTCCTCTTTATTTTAATGGAAGAAGCTCTCCTTCCAAGTCAATAAAGATACCCAGGACACAGATTACCATTTGGCCCTCTGCTCGTCTGCTGGATTAATTTCAACTAAATTATAGGTAAAGAATGATTGATTATTGTGATGATTAAGAATTTATCCTCATATAATACCTTTCATCTGCAGAGGCACACCAGATATTACAGCAATAGGTACAGGAAAAAATCATGTGTTGATTCGAATCACAAGCCACCGGGAAGGAGTACGGATATCCTGACCCTGCGTCAGAGAGGGCAAAGCCAGGGGCAGAGGACAAATTTGGGGGCGGGGGGAGCAAGGTTTTACAGGGAGTCAGTATCAAGGCAGCAATGGGGCAGGTACCAGAGTCCCAGCCAAGCCTTTGAATCAGTCTCGATGACGTGAAGGTGTATAAAACCTCAGCTTGACCATGCTCAGAGCAAAATGCAGTGATTCCTCCACGCTGCCCTTGCGCACTCGTCCCTACCCATCCAGACCGCACACCCACACACGCCAGGTCCACCCTTGCAGCCCCCACAAACATGAACATGCCAGTCAACCCCGCAATGAATCATGGTGGGTTTTTTCTCCAGGCTTGGAGGTACAGGAGAAATTACTGCTGTTTTGGGTCTAAAACGCTTGGGAGGTGCTGGGTGCCATGGTGCAGCCTTAGACGGACGGGTCGTTCTCATTCAAACCTCCTGAACCTGTTGGTCCAGGCTGCGAGTCCGCATGGACATTGCGCTCTTGTTCATCGCTCTAATTTTGTGTTTCCAACAGGCCCATTTGTGGGCACCAGCTCAGACACGTACAAATGTGGGGCGTGAAGGCTCAGCCCAGTGCAGTGAAAAGGGGGTTTTGCTGGGGAGTTCCACAGGGACAAGGCTCCACGTGGGAACCCACCAGCAAGGACCAGCTGATCTCATGGTCCTCACTGGTGTGAGCTCCCTGGTGATCCCTGTCGTGGAAGGAGCCCACATGTGGACAGCCCTGATGGGTCTTGGCCATGCCTGCAACATTTCAATTCCTCCCCGGCATCTCTGTTGCCCACCTGGGGTCTGGCAGGGTTTGGCGTGCTGCAGCCAGGCTTTGGGGGGATATCCCACCTTCCCCCCATTCCCATTCTCCCCCCTTCCCATTGGTGATGGATTTATTTCCTTAGCGGAAAAGACAGCCAGTTTACAGTTGGGCTTTCACAAACGCATCTGATAGCGGTGCAGTAGGACAGGAAGATCCCACCCGCGGGGCCACGGCGCTCCCTGCAGCCCCCCGAGCCACCCCCCTCTCCATCCCCGGCCCACCGCCACCCCTTCCCCGGCCTCAGACAGTCCTCAAACAACAACTGTCTGCCTGCCCGGCTAATCCCTCACAGGTGACCTCAAGACAGCCGACGCCTCTTGCTAAACTCTCACATTCCTCCGCGCTGCGTTAACCCCTCCGGCACCGCATCCCGGCCCCCACGGTGGCGGCTGTACCGGGGTCCCAACCGGGGGGACCCTTCCCCACCCGCTCCCCTTCCCCACAGGGCTGGGAGCCGCCCGATGCTGCCTGGATCATCCCCTTTCCAGAGCTCCCGGTCAGAGGTTAAAAGCCTAATGTATTATTATAAAGCCAAAAAGAAAAAGCCTCGCATTCTCCCCTATAAATCTTCCTAACAACCTCGGCACATGTGGGAGCCAGACGATGCCCCAGCCTCTCCCCCCGGCTTCGCTCCTGTACCCGCCGTGCTTCATTTCATCGCCGCAGCGAGGGGCAGCCCTGGGACGGTGCCCGTGGCCGAGAGCGAGGGATGGTCCCGCGGGCACAGTGGGCAGGAGCAGCAGGCAGAGCTCTGCCCTGTGCCACCTGGTCCTTATCCCACTGTCCCCGACTCTCCCAACATCTGCTCCTCGCCCATTGCCCTGGCGGAGGGAAGGATGCTCTTGCCTCTTTGGCCAGCAGTGGGTCTACCCCTGCATCCTCAGCGGGATGTCCTAAGCCAGGCAGGTCCCTTGGCACAGCTTTCTGATGTCCCAGCCCCGGGGCAATGGGACTGCTGGAGTTGCAAGGCTGGGGATGACAGGGAAGCTTAGAGGACTGAATGTTTTTGGGGTACCCATGGGGAGGAAGCAGGACAGCTACATCCCAGGGCTTCACGGCACCGCACGGTGCTTCAGCGCTGCTCACAGCCTCGTGCCTGCCTGGACAGAGCTTCTGTCCTGGCCCGCAGCATCCCCAAAGCATCTGGCCCTGGTCCCTCCGTGCTATTTGGGGGGATGGCAGCTCTGCCGTTTCTCCTCCCTGCCGCTCTGTGCTTTTATTTTTTTTCTCTTTTACTCAAGCAAGACCTCAGGAACCAAATTATTTCTAGTGTAAATAACCCGGCTTCAGCAGGTCCGTGCCGGTAACGCTGGACCACCGGCTGTTTGATCAATGGTAAGCGTTTAATACCTGTGTGGAGATTTGCTACAGCATGACAACAGCTGCGGGGAACAAAGGCTCGGCTTTTCTCTTCTCCTTTTTTTTGGCATCTAATATATACATATATTTTTTAGGAGCGATGCCAAAGTTTCCGGAGATCAAAGTGAAACCAGTGTCCAGAGATGATCGAGACAATAAAACGGAAGAAAGAAGGAGAAAGGGGGGAAGAAAAGCGGGCTGAGACGGGAAGGCTGTGCGGGGAGCCGGGAGCTGCAGCCGAGGGTGCTGCGGGCGCTGCGCAGGCTGCACCGTGCCCTCTGCTGGCTGCGACTGCGGCCGGATCCGGCCCTGGCTGCACCCCTGCCCTGGGACCTTGGCGAGCCCTCGGTACCCCGCGCCCCATCCTGTCGCTGTGCTCCGGTGGGCAACGGCAGCTCCCCCGCAACCACCAAGGGATAGCCTGCCTGCGCAGAGACTCCCCGACACAACTGCAGGGGGATCAGGGGCTTCCCTTCTTGTCCTGACCTGTCCTGCATCTCCCAGGGGGCGACTGCAAGGGGCCAGGACTCCGGCTTGTGCCTCCCGGTACAACATCTGTACAGTTGTGCCTGGGGGCAAGGGAGCAGAAACAGAGAGGGGACCCCGAGACTGCAGCCCCCGCCTCTCCCCACTGATGCCAGCCCTGGGGCACAGAGTGCAATGGGAACGGGGCAATGGGAGGCATTTGAAGCCCAGCAGGGTCGACTTTATGGACACGGCGGACGAGGAGCCTGGGGAGGTTTACCTGGCAGCTGGGGACAGCCACTGCTTTCCATGCTGCTGCTGCGTTCGCACCCAAAAAACAACAAAGCTTCCAGGGTGGCTTCCTGCGGAGCAAAGCAGAGCAATGCTCTTTCCCCCTTCATGGACACCATTCTAAGGTGGGGAGCAAAACTGCCCCAAAAGTCAGCCCCGATGCCCAGGGACCCCAGGAAGGATCCACAAATGGAGCACGTGGCCCATGCCTGAGTAACGTCTCCATCGGGTTCAATTGGATGGGGTTTGGCTTTTTCCTTCCTTCGTTGTATCCTCCACATTTTCCCCCAGACTTCAAGCAAGCCTGAAACTCCAACCAAACACAGGCCTATAAATCACGGCCATTTCCCAAGCTTTTGCGTCCGAGCCAAGAGAAGCCATTGATTTATTCTTATTTTTGAATCAGAACAGCCCATGGGCCAACATTTGCTGGAAAGCCAGGATGGACCCAGACCAGAGCAAACTGTTATCTCCCCCTTCAACACCCAAACTCCAGATCCAAGAGCCGGGCCCCTTGTCCAACCCAGGTCACAGTTTTGGGTCTCTAAGGCAGCTGGCAGAGCTGGCGAAGGCCTGGGGGCTCCTCCACCTCACCGGAGCTCGGGTTCGACTCCTCCAGCGCTGCACCAAGGAGCAATTTGCACCCCTTGTCTTTGCCTTTGCAAGCCCTACGGAAACAGCCTCTCCTGAACCGAATGGAGATGAGAGGAGCACTTCTTGTTACAGCTCAGCTCTCCCCTCCATCAGATCCGCCTTTAACTCCCCTGCTTTAAATGCCCAGAGCGGTGTGAAAGCAGCTTTCTCACCTGGACGTGCTGAGCAGGCTCTTTCCGAGAAGAAAGACCCGCAAACAAACAAAACAGCAGGATTTGTCTGTGAACAAACTGTGAACTGCGACGGAGTGTCTTTCAACCTCCAAATCCACCTAAGCACCGAGCGCCTGCTCCAGATCGATCGTGCTGATCAAAAAAAATGAATATTTGTTTCAAGGGCTCACCAGCTATCCCCAAGACACTGGTTATTTGGTAACTTATTCTGTAAACATCCAGGGGTGGCTCACTCAACTTTCACAAGGTATTTGCTCTCGGCTCTCGGCTCTACTTTCTTAAGGCTGTTTTTGAGCTTTGCCATCCAGCCCTTCCCTCCCTGCCTCTGGCTTAGCCGAGCTCAGCAGCTGCAGCGGAGCAGATATTTGGGTTGGGACAGAGGCTCGGTCCCGACTGCTTGATCTGGGCAGAAGGAGGACTTTCATCCTGACCATTAGGAAATCACGGCTCATGTCGCCCCACCTGAGGTAGCGAGCTTAAAAATCATCAAGAAAAACCAATGTTTACCTTCTGGGTTTCACATTGCTCCAGTTCATATTTTTGAGCTTTATCTCAGCCACAAGGACGAGAAAATATTTTTTTTATAAAGAAGGAAAGAGACGAGATTTTCACATAACCACATGATTCCTGAGGCTTTAAAAATCTCCAGATTTTGGGAGCCTCACAATAAAAATCCTAAGGATTGGTAAGATGTTGGGCTGCTTAGTTTGTCTGGTCAGTGTGGCCCAGAGCTGCAAAGAGCCCACACGGAAAGGTCTGAGCGCAGGTTTTATCCAAGGCACAGGACCTGGTTGCAGCTGGGGCTTTGGTGTTGGCTGGTTTCTCAGATGAGCTGAAAAAAACCCTCTTGCAACAGCCTCTGTGCACGCCAGCGAGCTCTGGGATTGAGAAAAGCAATCCGCCAAAGTTTAGGTGAATTGTCTGCATCCCTGCGAGGTTTTCCCTCCCACCTCGCTCGTGTTGCAGCGAGCAGCCATGTAGCACCCAGCACACCCAGTCCCCCACAAGCAGGTCCCCAGCAGGTCGGGACAGCCTTGCCCAGGCGACCGGGCTCCGTGTACCTGAGCTGGCCCTGGGCCACTCCTGGGGCCAGCATAAGTGGGATATTCACTTCCACGTTCTCAAGGCACATCTCCTTGCCTTTCCCCAGCTCCAAGGGTCTGTGCACGACTCTCCCCTCCCATCCCCGCAGCCCCAGTGCCCGAAGGAGGACTGAAACCAAGGGCAAAAGGCTTATTGCCCTCTGAGCCTGGCGCTAGATCCATCGATATCAGTGCCTTGCTTAGCCGATCTTGAGAGATAAGTGAATCCCCCGCGCCGTCTGACAGGCGGGTAGACATTAATAATTATGTACTATTTAAGGCTGATTGAAAATGAAGAGGTGGAGGTGTTGGGACAGATGTGGCAGTGCCAGATGGATTGTGATTAGATTAGCACCGTTCCATTTGACGGGATCTGAACCATGCTTTAATCATTTATTGTGAAAGCTCAGCTCCGCGCCGGCACACGGGCACGCGTCGCCCTCCCTGTTGCTCCGCTCTTGCAACATTTGTTAGTTTGGATCACCCTGCTACAAGTTGTCTTTACTTGAAACGTGTTGTGTTTACAGCCGGTATTTCAAACCCCGATCCCTCCCCTCTGCCTCTCATCTCCTTGTTTGTACAAAGCCTCCTGCAATTGCGGAGCTGAGCCTGTTAGTCACTGCCGTCGTATAAACAACACAGGCGAGCAGTCATCTCCTCTGCCATGAAACGAGTCACGTAAGGGATGAGTGGGACCCTGACCAAAGAAGGGCCCAGCGGGCAAAATCCAAAGCGGAGCTGGACATGCTCCTGCAGCAGCGTTTTCGCCCCCTCTGCTGCCTCCGCTCCCAGCTGGATTCAAGGCGCACGCACCCCACACCGCACCAGCAGCACTTGGCCTTTGGGGGGGATCCCCCTCCTCTATGGCTGGCCTGTTTACACCAAATACATCAAAAAATGCCTCGCCAGACCACGCTGCAGGACAGAAGCCATCAGCTGTGTTACAGAACAAGGCAGCAGTCCAGGAGGACAAGGGAAAAATAAAATAAAATGCCAGTATCCACTTGAGATCCCTGGAGCAATAAAGGGAGGCAGAACAGGATTACCTGGGTAACTGGAAACTAGCTCAAGACCCTCACTGGCAGTGTCATGCAATTTTAATTATCATAAGTGGTCTGGATCTCAATGGATGGAAAAACTTATTATTGTTATTATTCCCTTCAAACGTGATAGGTTTTAGTTAAACACACATCCGTATCTATTAATCATGCAACATTTAAGATGGAGCCAAAGTAATTAGCCAAGATTTAGACTGCAGGGATCACCTTAAAATAAAACATAATGCAGTTGCCTCCCTGTAGTCCTTATTCAGCCATTCCGTTTTAGATTTTACTGTTCCCTGGATGCTAAACTTGGGGTGTGCGGCGGATAGGAAGCTTTCGGATCCCAAAGTCCAGCTTCCCTGCGTCCTGGCAAGCATCTCTGGGTGGATGGCTGTCTGCTGCTGCTGTGCCGATCCAAATTTGCAGAGGTGCAACAGAGGTGGTTGCATCTCAGTGGCAGTGAAAGAGGCTTCTGCATCTATGTGACGTTTGTGAAGCACGTCCAGATGAAAGGCAGACTAACTGTAAGCTATTATTATACTGTCTAATATAGTTTAATATGTGTGCACTACTTTCTATAGAGTGCAATACAATCAAAACCACATTACTTCTCCATGTGGGTAGTTTTCCTGCGTTGACTTGTTTCCAAAACAGATGTGAATTCTTAGCAAGGTCTCCCGCCCCTCTCCTTAAAGAGAATAAAATGTCATCTTTGCTTATGTGTGCAAAACCAAAAGGCCCATAGGAACACAAAACTGCCATTTCCAAGTAGGTCAGGTACTTGTGTGGCCCCGCGTCCCACCCCGAACCTCAGCTGTTCCCACACGTTTCCAAAATGGGTACAAAGAGGTCTCATAATGAGCGAGAACGGGATAATTCATCCAGCTGATCGCCCTAACCTCAGCCCGTCCGTGCTGGTGCATGCCCCAAGGCATAGAGCTAGAGCTTGTTATTCTCCCTAATACAATTTCAGCAGTTTGGGGGCTTTTAGGTAATGCGTTCTATTTGTTTCTAGACCTCTTCCCAGCCCTGGCCTCAAAACCTCAAAGTCTGCGCAGCTCTAGAAACTGCAGTCAAATAACCGGATCCCCTACATATCTACCCCTCATTTTCCAGAGTTTGGAGAACACCATTCTGCCAGTCCTGTCCTGAAGCACTCAGGTTACACTAAAGAGGCTTCCCCTGAGGGTTTAGGGCTTGTGTCCTGGTTTGGGACATCTCTCATTACACTGTGGTTCTTGCAGTGTCCAGGGATGGCTGCAAACCATCAACAAAGCATCATCGGAGCCCCCTGCCCCGGGAGTCTGTGCCAGCCCCCACGGGTCTCCTGGGGTTTCTGTGCCTCATTTCAGCTGTGTGAGAAACCAGTGCTGGAGCTGGGGAGGGGGGGAAGCTGGAGGGGGATCCAGCCTTGCCCCACGGTGCCTAAGCAGCACTTTTCCCCCCACCATCACCACTCAGGCCACGTGCCCCGGGATCAGCGTGGGGCACGCCCGGCGGGGCAGCCTTCCTGAGAAACCCGGCCAAAACCCGCTGCACACCGTTTATGGATGCCTCTCTTTCCACACAGCCTGCAAGGGGGTTTCCATCAGGAAATGCCGAGTTCCCGTCTAAGGGACACTCCCTCCTTCCAGGACGGCTTGATATATGAGAGGTGAGGACGGGGCAGATCCCTGCGTAAGATTAGAGCATCCCAAGACCCGGGGTTGAGCAGCTGGTGTGAGCTTGGAGTCAGCAGCAGGGCAAGGAGAGGAGCTGGGCTCCGGCGAGCATCCCAGGAGAA
The DNA here is from genome assembly GCA_003993805.1 of Himantopus leucocephalus. Lineage (NCBI taxonomy): Eukaryota > Metazoa > Chordata > Aves > Charadriiformes > Recurvirostridae > Himantopus > Himantopus leucocephalus. Next base: position 6,599,427 of record RSEF01000026.1, on the reverse strand, counting down.
AGATCTCACAGAGGGAGGAGTTGGGACAACAAGAGTGGAAGATGTAGGCTGTCCCAGGAGGGGACAGGGGGACAGCCAAGCCCCACATCTCCTCTTCCCCCCTCCCCGAGGGCAAGGAGGGCTCCAGCCGGGGCAGCTCTCAGCGGCTGCACCTTGCAGGGCTGCTCGCTCCCAGCCCGCCTCCCCCTGCTCCGGCCGGCGTCCCGCCGAGCCCCGGCCGGGCGCGCTCCCCGCCACACGCTGGCTGCCGGCCCAGCCGAGCGGCTGCGAGCAGTGGGTCTTGCCGCTTTACTCCTGTTTACAGAAATGGGAATTTGCATGATGAAAATAACCTGGGACGGATTTTGATTTTACTGCCCTTGGCAAAAGGCTTGGAAAAAACCGGTGCATAGTCAATTACTGGAATTTTTAAACACAAATAATATTTTATGTGATCAGCAGGCTGGCTCGGGGCCTGGGCACCGCGCTCCAACGGCACTTATGAAAGGAACAAGCCATCAATTGTGCTGCCGCGCACAGGAGCCTGTGGGCAGGTGCAGCCTGTGTTGACCTTAGCGCACACAGCCCTCTCGGCTCGCTTAACCCGTGAGGGATGGGCCGGAGATTTGCGAGGCTCAGACTTGGCTCTCTCTGCCTTGCGCTGCCTGAAAATTTCTTCCCTCCCTCCCTTTTTCCACCAGAAACCCAGGGAAGCATCATCTCTCGGTAGACAGGGAGAAGGGGGATGCACGAGGCTGAGACACTCATTCCTGGGGCTGGCGGTGCCGAGCGAGGTGCCGACCATCCCACCGCGCCAGAGCCACGCTAGAGAGCTGGGGCCCATCCCAGTGGTAGCCTCCCAACCTGTCGCCGGTGGGGAAGGGGTTAACCAAAGCAGGGGCCCCATGCATTTCCCCCAAATCCCCACCATCCTGGCAGGCTCCCCAAACCAACAGCTCTGGGACCTCATTCCCAGAAACGCTCGAGCCGGGAAGGCGGGTTCCGGGAAGGACCTGCACAAGCCAGCGAAGCCGTAACGTGGTGCAGGAACCTCCCTGGCAGCCACAGACCCTCCCGGGACGTGTTACTGGGATCAAGGGAATTAGGGGAATTACACTCCCCTCGCTGTTAGGCAGCTGGGGCGAGGACAAGCAGCGAGGCAGTATCAGCACGGCTGAGAGCTGTGTTTATCCATTGAGGTACTTATATGGTTTCTATCCCCAGAGAGGGAGAGCGAGTGAGATGACTTAGGGAGGCAGAACAATATTAATTCATTAATTTATCACAAATACTTTTTCTTTTAAAGCGCTGGGCAGTGAAAGGGCTTTAAATTTCCAGGACTATTGCCAGTTTCCTCCTACTCTGCCGTACTCACTTCAAAATCTCGCCCCACGGGTCCCCTTGGCAAACACGCGGCCGTATGGTGCATTCAGCGTTGCTGCTTTCTGCAACTCCATTGTGAAACTGCCCCGGAGGACGGGAGCCCTGCAGCAGCCGGGGCTGTAAGCTTAAGAGCTGCTGGCAGAGGCCAGAGGGTTCGATCCCTTGGCAAAGTGACCACTTCTGACTTCAAACAGCTTCAGATAACAATGATGAGGATGAGGATGATGATAATTGCCTGCCCGCTTTGTTCAGAAATAGGCTTTAATAAAAAAAAAAAAAAAGTGCTATTGTTGTTGTTCCAGGGCCAAGGGGAAGAAAAATTCCTTCCCCGGTTAAGGATCTCTAACACCTGGGTAGAGTTTCACTTCTCTCAGCTGCCTGCTTCAAGGTTTGATAGCTACTTCCTAATAACTCAGGGCTGGATCCAAAGCTCACTAAGTCAGCCGGATTCTTTCCATTCATCTAACGCTGATCGGACCTTTCTTGGCTGATTCGAAATCATTTGACACCCTGAGTGTGTGCATACATGTAAGAGCGAGAGACTGTTTTCAAGTGGCTTCCTGAATGACTTTTTCATGTGCACTTAGCTGGGGCAAAAATCGATCGCAAAAAAAAAAAAGCTCCCGGGGAGTTTCTGTGCGGTGGTGGCATTGTGCAGGGGCCGTTGTCTTCACCTCTCCAGGCTGAAGACACACACAAGCGTTTCCTGCCTGGCACACGGGCGCTCCTTGCCTGCTCCCAGATCCTGCCTGCTCCCTGCCCTCGGGAAGCCTCTGCCATCAGCTGGCAGCGGTCGCTGCCGGCTGCGAGGAGGAGGAGGATGAGGAGGCTCTCTGGCACATCAGGCAGGCTGTGCAATGCACTCGTGGCCTCCGTCCAGTAGATTTCAGCTGTTTGTTCTTGGCCGGGGCAGGTGAAAGCTGCTGGGACTGAGAAGGCGGCTCGCGGCCCTGGGGGAAGCGGTCTGGGTGACTAAGCTGGATGGTCTCCTCTGAGTCAGGGCCATCCCCGGAGCACTCCAGCCGGGCCGCAGGGACCATGCAAGCCCTGTGCTCGCTGCGGCTTTCTCCAGCCCGTCTGCACTGACCTCATCCAAGTGCTGCTGTTCCTGAAGGCTACTTGGATGGGACCTCTTGGCCAGCTCCAGCTATTGCAGAAGCTAGAGAAGCATTGCAGGAAGAGCCACATGAACCCCCTGGCCTGGCTGAAACTGCGTTCCTCTCTACCCCTCCACCAAATTGTTATGCCTGGTTGCTATGAGCTGCTAAACAGATGCTGCAGTGCCCCCAGCGAGGGCTGCATCTCATTAGGGGAAGAAATGAACCCTTTCAACAGCGGTCACAATCTGTAAAGGCTTTGGGATCTATCCAGACCTTGGTGGTGGTCAGCAAGGGCTGACTCTACACCCATAAAAGAGGCTTTGGGTCCCAGAAATTCAACACAAGGCAGTCTTTGAAGGAGTATGGCAACTTCTGAGCGGGGTTGGGAAAAACAGCTGGGAAGGAAGAAGGCTGAACAACAGGTCACAGACATGCCTTGCCCACCCCAGCAAGAGTCTTGGCAAAAGTGTGACTCCCGGAGTGGGCTTCTTCACTTTGCAGTGTTCCAGCTTTGTTGGATGAGTCCACAGCACAACTGAGGGGACTAAAATCCACGTACTGCCTGCTCTATGCTCGGATGGAAACATGTGCAGCTAAGTCCATGATCATTTATGTGCCCAGTACCTCTGATGGGTATGCAAGGATTTGGGTCCAGGGGCACAAAATACAGAGAGATTTGTCTCCGGCATCCTGTGGGCTTGGCGTGGGCAGATCTGTCTGTGGCATGTACCATGGGTCCGTCACAGCAGCGCCTGTGCCAGTAGAGAGTGTGATGGACACTGAAGTGCTGGCAGGTACCTGTTCCTCGCTGCCCACCGGAGCCCTGCCATCACCGGGAGCAAGGTGCCATCTCTGCGTGCACACGTGTCCCCCGTGCACAAGCCTGTGTGTGCCCGAGGGCTGCTCGTGCCCGCACGTGCGTGTGTGCAGAGCGTGTGAGCCTCCATGTATAAACACGGCAGCAGGGAGAGCGCTTGCAGCCCCCAAACTTGGCATTCCCTTTGCAGCGCAGTTGCAAGGTTAAGTAAATATCTGACTGTGAGCTGAGGAAATGAGTCAAAAAACATTGAGAAAGAAGAAACCCAGATCTCTGGAGAGACAAACTCCATGCACAGCCTGGCCTTATTGTGACTGCATGTTCCCGGCCTTCCTTCTCCCAACCAAGCCTCCTTGACCTGCTTCTTTTCAAACCACCACCACCTCCCCACGCCGAGGGGACAAGCAGAAGAGCAAAGAAAGCCCAGCCAGCTCCCTGCCCACCTCTGCGACCAGCCCTCCAGGGCTCTGCCTGCCTCTCGCATCCCTTTGCGCCAACCTCCGTGCCCGGATGCAAGGAAGGGGCTGCTTCCCTGGATCGCGCTTTCATCTGGAACATGTTATGGCACGAGGAGTTCCCCGTTTTACCTGGGGAAATCCCAGAGCTGGGAAAACGTGCCCAGGTGATGACAACCCCCTCACACACTCTGACAACCGAAGGGGAAGCTGGTGAACACTATTTGAATGGCATCCAGGAAACGAGATGCAGCGTCTCCAAGACATCTAAAAAAAGGCTGAGAATAAAACAAAAACAGCAATCATGCCTGATGGGAGAGGAATTGGATTCTGGCCTCCCCTCTGCTTCTCCCCTCCTCCCCCAGCCTTCTGGAGGACCAAGTTGAATGCAGCTGGCTTAGTTTGGCTAATTGGCTCTGTCAATCATGTGTCAATCAGGTCGGCTCACAGCGCGGCTCCTGCCCGGGTGAGAGAAGTGTTAAATCTGAGGGACTGCGGGCTGGGAAAGCAAAGGTGACCGGCAGCTTCTGCTGTGGTTTGAGGAAGGCGTTAAACCTGACAGGTTTTCAGAGGGAAGGTGTGTTGGAGCTGATCTCCAGCACTGCTTTGCTGTTTGAGCCTAGACAATTTGGTGCCTCAGTTTCCCCTTCCCTAAGGGGACCAAGGCTGACCACAGGGACTCCAGAGGAGCACTGCTGGCTGCAAAAACAAGGAACACAGGGCGGAAAAGCCCCGTGTTTGCCTGACCACACAGATTTAAGGATTCATTCTTTGTTCCACGCATGGCCCTGGGGTCACTGCCCCCTCCTCTGGCAATGTCTACTTAGAAATTAGATGCCGGACAAGAAGGAAAATCCCCCTTTCTCCTCTGGGAGAGTGAGTGAAGGGTTAATCCTAGAAAGTTTTTTGGGAGGAGATGGCAAAGTTTGGCAGAGATTCCCCTTCTGTGTCACAGCAAGGAAGCAGTTAAGCCGGAGGTGCCACCTGGGAAGCAGAGACAGGTCTGAAGATGCTTTGCCAGTTACTTCACTGTATAAACAGCTTTTCCTTCCTGTCCCCCAACACTATCTCTCCGTGATACACTAATTATCCAAAGCATAAACCAGACAAAAAGGGAAGAAAAAAGAAAGAAAGGAAGAAAGAACGGATTCTGGTGCTGCTTTTCGCCGCGTGTTGAGAGATCTGGCAGGAGCGCAGGGAGGGGACAGATGCTGCTGCTCTGTTTGCCCGAAAACAAAGGAGGAGAAGATTACACTTGGATTTTGAGTTTGTTTATGGTGAGATCAAACCCTCTGCAATCTCTTGTCTGGCTTTCAAGTGGCAAGAGCCTCGGGCTCCGGGCTGCAGGGATGCAGACTCCTCGCTGCGTTCCTGGTGGGGAGCAAGAGCCAGGTGGGTACCTGCCTGGACATCGGTGGCACTGTCTCTGGCCACCCCCCAAGGACCGATGTCACAAGCTGAGCACTGCTTTCTGCCGATGCTTTCTCAGCTTTCTCCCCCTTTTTGCAGGAGGGGAAACTGAGGCACGGGGTGATTCGGTGCACGTATCCTGAGCAGTGGGTGGGGAAGAGATATATGTGGGTAGCAGGGAGGAAGCAGGGTGAGCAGGCAGGGTTGTGGGCACCTGCCGAAGGACGCCTGGGGTTTAATTTCTCGATGCTGGGAATTAAGGGATGGGCTGACAGCGCTGTGAAGGACAGCAGAGTGAAAATGCCACACTTGGTGGTGCTGGTCCAAAGCCCCCCTCAACCTGTACCAGTACCTGCTTGGCCCACACACCAAGTCCTTCTCCCCCAGCTGTCATCAAGCCCTGAACCCCTCCTTCTTTAAATCCCTCCATTGGGCACCAGCCAGAGATCCTTACAGAGCACTGCAGGAGCGGGTGGCCTGAAGAGGGCCCTAAGGATCCCCTGAAGCATCTTGTGCGAAAATCCTGCCCTGCTCCCCAAACTGGAAGTGTGTGCAGAGGCGCTCAGGGAGGGCTGAGCTGCGCTGGCACATCTCTTCTACAACACTCAAGCACCTTTGCTTCCCTCCTCCCGCTGCAGGCAGGGAAAACAGGCAGCTGTATCCAGATCTCCAGCAAAACTCTCTGATGCTTCAACCACAAACTCCAGCCAACCGCATTTGGCGACGAAGGAGTTAAAAGCTCAGGGCTGAGCAGTTTTCTAGCCTGTGGCTTCTTTCCCCCCCCCTCTCCCTCCCTGGTTTACAAAAAAACACATTATCAAAAACCTGCCTGGAATCCTCTCAGCCAGTGACACAGAAAATTCACATTTCGGAGGCTGCCAGGGCGACAACAAATAGCAACAGTAAATACAGCTGCCTGGAGCTCCCCGGCTGGTGCCCTGCCCGCAGGCTGGGGATCAGGAAGGGCGTCACGCTTCAACAGGACACGCACTGCCTCCAGATTTCTAGAGGACACTCTGCTTTCTTGTTGCCTCTCCTCTGGTCTCTGCTCAGGCACCCGCAGCTCCCGGACTTGTCCTTTGGAGGAGTGACAGAGCCAGCCTCCTGTCCCCTGGCCCAGCAAGCACAACCAGCTGGCTGGTTCCCTTTGAAGGACTTCATCTCCCTCCTTTTCTCTTTCATCCCTTTGCTTTCCATCTTCCTGGGGTTATTTTCCTCTCCTGAGCCTGTGTGAGCCTGAGACGGGGGCACTGCAGACCTTACCCTCCACCAGCAGCTCCAGCAGGATCCAGGGGGATGTCCGCCTACGTGGGCACACAGCCTGACACGGGCACTGACCAGTCCCCAGGGCAGTCCATCCACAGCCCACCAGTGGTCCCAGCAACAGCAGGATGCATCGTGCAACCCCCTGCACAGAGGTGGGCCTTGGCAGACCCACTTGACCTTGGCGAGGTTCTGGGCAGGACCCCGGGGGGGCGAGGAGGGATGTGCTTACAAGGAAATCACTGTCCTCTCCACCGAGGAGCTTACAGGGAAATCACTGTCCCCTCCACCGAGGAGCACCTCAGCTATTCCTTTGCTCACCAGCTTGATGCTGCATCTCTACCCACTCGCTCCGTGCATTATCACTGCCTTCCCTTTCCTCCTTTTTGCGCATTCCCCTTTTCCTTCCCCCTCCAGCCATCACTCAGCACTTCACCCATCTGCCACACTCACATTCGCAACAGGTAACCAGGCCACGTCTGGCCTAAAACTGCTAATGCTAAAGGACATATATTTTTTCCAGTGTCACTTTTTTTCCAAGTTGCCGTGGGTTCCAGGCCCTGCTCTGCAAATCTGATGTTTACTTTAAGTCGGTTGCCGGGTGGAAGCTGTATCCTTGCAGTTCCTGTTCTTAATCTGTGCTTTTTTCTCTTCTTTTGCTTTCTTCCCTCCCTCCCTCCCCCCCAAATTTACAAAGTGTAATTTGTCATCGGGGTCACCGAGGCAGCTGCAGGAGGAGGTACGGTGGGACCGAGACCTGCTGCTGGGGGATCCCCCAGGAGCAAGAGGAGAGGTGAGCGGAGGACGGGGGTGTCAGAGGAGGGCTCCTGGCAGGTCTCCGCAAGCACTGGACTGGACTCCGGCTGCTCCCCACCTCCTCGGCGCAGCCCCAGCCCATGAGATTGCTGAGATGGGGGGGCCCGTCCCGCTGCTGTCTTAATCACTCATCTTTCCCATGCTTTACACCTTGAACCTCATCCATGGAAATGAACCTGATTCCACTTAGAATCAGCACCACAAACCTCACCATTAAGTCAAAGCAGTGAACAGAGAGGTAGAATTAAAAGCCAACTGTATAAAAGATGGGAAAGCTTCCTCATGGCTTAGCAGGAGGGGATGGAGCAAGCCCGGACATCCCATCCACACAAATAACTGCCTCCACTGGATGATTTTATACCAAACTGTTAACGATTGTGTTACCCAAAAGGAAATCCAGCGGGCGGCTGCACGGTTGCTATTAATCACTTGTATTACAGCAGCCCCAGGAAGACCCGGGACAGCCCCTGTACGCCACACTGTCCCCACTGGGAGACCCCACAACAGAAGGGAGGCAGAGGCACTGCCAGATGCCACCAAGGTCGCAGCACGCGTGTGGCGAGGCAGGGACAGAAGGGCCGAGGTCTCCTGCCTCCCACCTCGGGCTCTTGGCATTACACGTCTGCCTCCCAGTGCCTCACGGTGGGGATAAGAAAGGAAGATGGAGAGGATGTAGACAACGGGCCGCCTGAGGGGTTTGGGAGGTGAGATTTATGAGGCTCTGTCTTGGAGAAGCTTCCAGGAAGGGGAAAAAAAAGAAAAAAACCACCTCCTTCAGGTGGCTGGAGATCTGTCTTGCTGGTGATGGCAGAGATTTTATCCTGCCAGTCTGCACAGAGGAGGGTCTCACCTCTCCGGGACGTTGCAGAGACCTTGGGAAGGCGCCCTTTGCTGCTAAAGGTGGCTTAGTGCCGTGTCCCAGGCACGGGCCAGGGGACTTTCCTTGCTCATGGGGAAAATCTCTCACAGGCACTGGTTACCTGCCTCGGACACTGTGCTGCTGATGTGGCCGCTGGTGCACTGGGGAGAGACGATGCTCTAAGGGGGACAAGCCCAGGGTTCCCCAAGGCACAATCCTCCCAAGAGAGCATCTACTGGATGTCCTCTGTCTCCCAGGGTGCGCTGTGCCCTGCTTTCAAGGGTTTGCGTGGCAGCAATTAATCCCAAAAGCTAAGGACAGGGAGCAAAGGGAACCCGCAGGACAACGGGGCGGTCAGGGCAGGGCCGCGTGCCCCAGCTCTCCCCACTCATACCCTGGCTAAGCGAGGGCTGAGCACGGTGGAAGGAAGAAGGAGCAAAGCCAGGAAAACTCCTTCCCCATCATATTTACTGAACTGCTCTGAGTTATGACTGGAGGCCAAGATCTGGCTTCAGGCGATTGCCTAAATCATTTAGGAGCTGACAAGGTAGGGAGGGGGGAAAATGTTCTTGTAATTCTTCAGTCTGAGGTACATTAAGGAGCCATAAGCCATGTCGAGAGCTTGAATTACATTAGAGAGATTATCCTGTTACAGTTCATAATCCTGGATAATATACCATCCCGCAGCACACCTGCCAATGATAAATCTCGCCCCGTAATGGGGCAGTCGTGACCCTGGCGGTCCTGTAGCCCTCTTGGCATGGAGCGGTAGCACCATGCAGACAGATGGAGTCAGGAGGGAGAGCAGGGGAGGAATAACAGCCTGGCAGTGGTGTCCGCACCAAGGGAAATTCATAGCCGGGCAGCTCCTCGTGGTTCTCAGTGTGCTGCGATTCACCAAGCCACGGCAGGTCCTTGTCGGCCTGCGGACAGCGCAGGCATGGGACAAGAGATCTATAGGGAAGGACACCTGCGGCCACCTGTCTCCATAGGGAGCTGTATGGGGCCCCAGCAAGTGTGCTGGGCTCCACTGATGGGGTTGAGGACATGCCCCGTGCCAAAGCCTGCAGAACAAGGAGGAGAGCCTGGCAGCCAGATGGAGAGCAGCACCCCAGGCCAGAGCAGGACACCGCCCCGAAAAAAGATTTCTGGCACAAGGCATCACATGTCTTTCAGTGAGAAATGGGGAGGGATGGGGCTGAGTCCCAAAGGGATGAAGGAGAAAATCAGCCCTGTGAAACAGCCTGTCCCTTTGGAGCAGGGTACCACAGGGAGTTAAGCTGTCTCGTCCCCTCCAGAAAAGTGGACCCTAGGGTGGGATTCACAGCCTGGAGACCCTAGGGGTGGTGGGCTCTCCAAGCTTTCACCCTTTCTGTCAGAGGCATTTGGCTGTGGTGGAGCTGTGCCAGAGGCCAGCTGCTGCAAAGTCCATCTTTGGAGCCCTTGGGCTGCAAGTCCAGCCGACGGCAGGCACTGCCGGCTCACTGGGACTGGGACCTTCAGCTCTGCTGCAAGATGTTTGCCTTTTCCAGCATGTATAACTCCCCTTCCCTTCCCATGCATTAGGAAACAACCCAGAGACCTGTCTGCCCCTCTCCATGGCACAATCCTTCCCATAATCTTTTACAAGAGGCCCAGCAAGCTCCAGTCCTCCTCGGGTCTCCTCTCTAACTCCTTAGTTTACACCCTCAACTGTTTGGTCTCAGTCATCTCCCAGCCATGCCGTCCTATTCCACCGACTGCAGCCCCCGGGCTAACAAACCCCCGTTGTTTCGGATCTCCAGTCCTCCTCCAGCCCAAGCTACTTCTTTGCCCTCGAGACTATAAATCCTGCTGTCCCCCTTGATGTGAACTGACCATGCAAACATGACCAGGCAGCCTCCTGCTTCTCTGCCAGGCAGTCTGTCCCTCCTCCAGCCCACATTCCCCTCCACTGGAAACTGCAACTGCTCCATTTAAGTCTCCCAACGTGTCCCAGGGGAAAATGTTCTGTCCCTGAGGCCAGCCTGGCTCCTGATTTTGCAGAGGACTGCTCCTGTAAACTGCCTCAAACCGCTGACTGCAGAGGGATGACACTGATTTACACTAAACCCTCAAAGGAAGGGAACGGGACCGTGTCCACCCGCTCCTGGATGTCTCTTTGCCTCCTCTTCCCTCCTGCCCCTCTCCAGACCTGCATCCTGCTCCCTCTGCCCTTGATCTTTTCTTTAATAGCCGCTCACTTCCAGGCTGCTCCCCTCTGATCTGTGGTTAAGCAGCTCCCATGAATTACTGCCGGCTCTACGCTGGCTGCCAGCCTCCGGCCAAGGTAAATCCCTCCTGCCCTCCCTTCCCCAGCGCCCATCACCTGCACCGGCCCCAGCTCCAGGGTCTGCACAGTGTAAAGAAAGAGCCCCTCTATCCTGCAGGGATTTGCAATCTCCCCTATGGCCCTGGCGGATACTTGACAGAGCCTCTTCTCTCAGGCTTGTGTGTTTTGTTTAAGTGCTTTGAGATAAAGCCCTTTTATCACGTTAAGAGCTTGGTTGCCCTGGTTTCTTCCTCTGGCCTGAAGGCCATTCTTTTCCTCCCTCTTGTTTTTGACCTCAGGTTCAAGAGTGCTAGACCTCCCTGGTTTAGAGGAGACCTTGGCGTCGAGCGCGACAGCCAGTGTGGGAAAAGGCAGGGCAAGGGTTGGAGAGGGCTGCCAAAGGCCCAGCTTGCTCAGGGAGCAGTTTCCAATCCATTTAGGAAAGTAGGAAGGAAAGAAACGTAAGAGCAGAGCAGACTTCCGCAGTTTTTCAAGCTTCTACTGCTCTCCCTTCCTTTTATCTTTTTCTCTCTATTGCTTCCTTTTATTTACACCTCCATTCTTTCTCATTCCTTCTCCCTCTTTCCCCTCCCCTCCTTTTCCTGGCTGTGCCTCCCTTTCCCCCTTTTTCTCACCCTTGTTTTGCTTTCCTTCCCTCCTTCTTTCTCTTTCTCTCTCCCTTCCCCTGCGGCTTGCCAACTGCCAGCAGATGACATCTCCTTTCATGTTTGGGGCTGAGCGGAGGCTCTGAATGTTCGTTTGATTCCGTTAAGATAATAGCTGGTTCACTGTCAGACGCAGACTGATCAGTTAAAACCTTAATCACTGCCTGTCTACTCACATGGCACTTATTTTTTAAGAGATTAATCCCCTAAGCACTGCACCAGCATACATTCAGGCTCAAAGAAAAGGGTGGGTTTTTATTATTATTTGATGCGTTTACTGTTTCTTTTTTTCTCTTTTTTTAAAAAAAAATGCATCCTTTCCCCCATCTTTTTTAATCTGATGCTCAGAAGACATCTGACCTTTGCCACCTCAGCGCAATGCCTCTCCCCTCACGCCAGGCATGCACGGAGGCCGGGGGTGCCGGCAGGAGATGGAAGCAATGCCGCTCCTGCCCTGGGCTTTGGGAGCTGAGGGGAGATGTGCAGGACGGCACGGTGGGCTGCGGATTAAGCCTGGTCAGGGGCTCCATCCACACGTCCCCACTCAGTGCCTGTGTCTCCTTTCCCATCCCCATTCAGACACAGGAAACAGCTCTGGATAAACATCGCAGAGCAGCAAGCGCCGCAGCTCAGGCAAGAGGCCTCCGTGAGCACATCAAAGCCGGCTGGGGAAGTTAGGTGTCCACCTCTGACTAGGATTTAGGTAAAGCTTCTTTAAAGCGCTTCGGCTTAGCACCTGCCTGCATTAAAGCAGCGGCTCTCCAGGCAGGCTGTGCCGGTACCCGGCCACGGCGTGCTACCGCAGCCCCGGCTTTCCCAGCCACAAGGCAACCGCAGCCCGAAACCACTGCCGGCACCACACGGGCACTTCCAGCACCTAACCACTAAGTACTAAGATAACAGCAAGCTTAAATCTCCTCCTGAGCTAGGATTTTAATTAATGGAGAACACCACATCCCCCTCAACCCATTAGATGTTGCAGTAGGTGCAGAGAAAGGAATGGGACTGTGATATGGAGCCCAGCTCCCCGTTTGCCCTGGGACAGCAGCAATTACCCGCTCTTAGGCAGCATTCTGCATTCACAGAGCTCCAAGCATTTCCCAGGGGAGGCTGCCATCTTCACCTCCGTCTTCGAAGGGAAAACGGGTGCTGAAAGCTCATCTGCCTCAAAACCACCCTGCAGGTGAGGGCAGAGCTGCCAGACCATGTTTCCCGCTGCAGCTGCCAAACAAGATGCTGCTTCTCTCCCGCTGTGAGACTCAGCCCTGGAGCTGAGTGGGGCTGGGGAAGGGGTTGCTCGGGGACACAGGGGTTTTTCCTTATGCCTTCAGCATCACCGGAGAAGTAAGGCAATGTTTTCCAAGTGCTAAAGGTTTGTGAAAATTTTTCTTTACGTTTGACTTGTGATCAAAGAAGGAAGAAAAGTAACGTCCCCCCGCCCAAGGTTTGCTTTAGCACCAGTAAAGGAAGTTCAAGAAAAGCACATCTTTTACTAACTCCTACGTAACAGTTTTCAGACTCCCATTCCCTGTAACGGCCATGAGAAATAACTGATTTCTGCATCCATCCCACTACAGCCACCTCGCTCCTGAGTGCCCAGTGTTTTGACCTGCCCCTCGCTCGAGGTCATGGCTTTATTTGCATGATGTACAGCGCGAGGAACACGGCAGTCCCGGCACACGCGAGGGGTCCCAGAGGTCAGTCCTCAGCTCAGAGGGTGCTGACAGTCCCCATACCCTGACCGGCACAGGAAGAGCAGCTCGGCCATATGAAATCACGTTCTTCCTACGAAAGGGCTTCTCTCTCTGACACCCTGGCGCTGGGGAACCTCTCGCAAGGTCTGCAAAAGCTGCTCTGGTGACAAACCAGCTTCCAAGAGAGCCGCTTCTCAGCAGCTCCCTGCAAAACACAGCCAGGGTTTTGCAGCCTCAGCTTGTGATCTGGCAGGACACCGGGCTCTGGAGCCTTTGTTTTCACGTCCTGCTCCTAACCCCACACCTGCAAGTCCGTCAAAGCACCAACAGCAGTGTCACCAGCTCCTGGATAAAAGAGGTGGAATTGCTGGCAGCAAATGATGACTCAGAATTTGGTAAAATAAAGTTGGAAGTGTATGAGAAGAGGTTTTTGTCAGCTGCCTTTGGTGTTTCCTATTTAAAATGAAAATGTAGTGAGAGAACAGGCTCTGAGTGTATTTTGGCAATTTTTGGTGAAGTAAAACAAAGCTGTCAAAAGGACCTATACTTATATATAGAAGCAGAGTTCACCTGCAGACCTTATTCTGCTTATTCCCCAAGATATTCCTGAGGCCAGGGTTCAGTGGAGCTGGAAAAAACATAAAGAAAAAAACCCACGGAAATTGAAATAAATGATATCCAGAATCATAGGGATAAAGTTTAAGAAAAGAAAGCTTATAGAGGAAAGGGGTGCAAAATTCCTTGCTACAAAGGAAAAAGCAATCTCTAACTAATGGAGATTAGGAAGAAACTTTCCCAAAGGACTTGTTACCCCATAAATTAATAGAATCAATAGTGTCGCAGAACTCAGTCACAGGGTCCCGAATCATTGTACTAAGTGCCACAAGATCGTGAGCACCCTCCTCTGAAGCAGCTGGGGCTGGCCACTACTGGAGATTACACCACGGACAGACGGAGCCCAGATTTGAACTGACCATTCACATGTTTCAAAGCAATGTCAAAAAAAGGCCATAGTAGTCAATGAGTAAAAACACATGAATCTTTTCTGGGGGAAAGGGTGCTAGCTCTAACTCAAGCCTGACTTGACTTTGATCTTGTATGTTAGACCTGGCAAGAAATTTCCCAGGATGCGCACAAGTCTTCAGACACACTAGAAGCAATCACGAGTGTTCATTCAGGCCAGAAAGAGTTACTGCCTCCACTACCTGCTGCAGATTAGCCGGAGCTCACAGCAGATGCTCTCCTCCTGCAGGGTTAAGTTAACACACCTACTTGCAGAGTGTCTTAATTATTTTTTGTGGAAATAATTGCTATGCAGAAAGGTAGCCTAAACTACAGGTCCCAGACCTTCAGGTGGGCATCTTTCTAGGGGCCAATGCTTCAACTCAGCCCCACGGTATGGTCTGGTGGGAGAACCATTTGGATTTTAGTCCCTGGCCTCAGGTACGCGCGAGGCCAAGCGGTCGCAGTAGTCTTTTCCTTAGACCTACAGTCTAAGAAAAGCTGGCTGCCTTTCAAACACAGTCACTGGGTTATTTAGAGCACTCGATTGCTTGATGACATTTTAGCACGCTATTTTGTTAAGGAAATCCAGATAGCTGTTTTATCACAACTGCTACACCTTCGCTCAGAGATGTCTGCTCTCTCAGGCTGACACTGTTGCATAGCTACAGCCTACAGAGATCCTTAACCTACCCTGGAAAGCAGATTAAACTTCATCCTCCCTTATGAAACTGCAAAAGGACCCTCCTCTCCTGACCCTAAAATACATGGGCTGTGCACCACGCTCAGAACAAACAGCCTGATACACTCAGAAAGAGCTGGTTGCTAACGCAGAGCCCATGGGGACTCTGCAGGGACACCTCATTAATAAAAAAGATAAATTCATACCCATCCAAACAAGCTCATGTTCTAAACTTGCCAGAATGAGAGAGAGCCAACTGCCCACGCCTGCCTCTGCCCACCATCCCTCAGAGAGAGGGAAGGCTGCAAAAGGCGCCCCTTTATACAGCCGGCGGGGGACCACGCGAGCCCCAGCTCCTCGGCCCGGCCCCCACAGCCGGCTGCTAACGGGGCACAACTCCACGCTTAGAAAGAGAACTGAAAACCCACTGCATCACCTGCAGCTCTGCTCTTTTCCATCCTTGATGATTTTTAAATCTCTCCCTTTATGCGAGCAGGGCCTTCCCCTCCATACTTTGGAACATGAACATTTAAAAAAAAAAACCTTAAACTGTTAAGACACCAAGGAAACAATTATCCAATTACTTTGTTGGTTATTTACTATTGTTGCTCTAGCTGTGCTTATTGCTTCACAGCTAGAGGTGAGCATTGCACTTAAGGTTGGTATTAATAAGTAATAGCCCTGAATTAACAATACGCCTCTTGCCACCTTAATTATATATGTGATCTCCATTCCAGGGCTTTTACATGTGCTCACACCACTGCTGGGCAGGGTTACCCGCTCCCTCGTGCAGAGGGGAAATTACTGCACATGGAGCTCACAGCCAAGCTTCCCAGGGATATTTAAGAGTTTAACTCCCGCTGAAACTGCAGATTGCTCCAAGGCTCCCAGGCGAAGAGACTTGCCCAAGCCTGTGGTGGATTTGGGAGTACAACAGCGTTTCCCTCAGGTTCACACCCTAACTGCGAGATCCTCCCTTTCATATCTCAGGATCTCGAGACCGTTTAAAAGCATTAATAAACAAAGTAATGCAGCAAAGGGGCCATCTCTGTTTCTCAAAGGGGCATCAATGCAAAGAGACAGATGAAGTAACTTGGACAAGATCCCATTAAGGTTTGCTGGAAGCTCTGACACTCGAGCGCCCGTCTCCTTGTTCCCATCCCAGTGCCTTGACCTCCAGGACCATCTTTGCTCTCTCAGCGAATGAAAACAGGCAGGGTATGACAGATTGACCAGCCAAGCTTCCTGGAGGTATTTCCCACAGATTGTTGCCGAGACATACAATGAAAGCGATAAATATCCCAGTGGGAAATATATGGCACCTCATCTCCCACTTGTGTCGCTGTGAAGAGCTGGGGATAAATTTTAAAAAGGCCTTTTCCCTCTTAGGGGATAAATCCTTCAGGACCAATCCTCTGGTGGGAAGCAGAGAACAACTAGAAAACCCCGTGACCCTGCCTGAAATCGTGGAGTCAACAAGTGGTCAAGCAGAGGTCGAGAGGCCAAAGCGGGGCCAAAAAGGATGCTTTCTGCCAGGCCCATCTGCTGGCAAACGGACAGCAATCACCCAAAAGGTGCAGCGTGGATCAAGCTCCAGGACTCAACTGTTTCTTCCCCCAGACAGTAGCAATTATCATAATCAAGCAGTTGACTCCAATTACGCCTTCCTCTCATTACAGCCGAGGGGATGGACGCAGCCACAGCAGCAAAGGGAAAGTTCGCAGCCGTGTCGACTTTGCATATCTTAATCTAAAATGACAGGGTGTGACACGGGGGGCCGGTGACCCTGCCAGCCTTCAGCTGTTCGTGTGGCAACAATTTCCAGCACCAAATTACTCCCAGGCAGGGCTTGATTGGAGGTTCAAGGCAGCAGGAGAGAGAAGCCATTTAGGGGACTGAAACATTCTTCACAGCCCTATTTAAATACAATTTACATTCCAGGCTCTACTGTTTGTGCATTGTTAATTGCACCTTGTACCTTAGTTTATTTTATAGTTGAAGGG